>CM074507.1:16343317-16672413 GCA_037389245.1 Oryzias sinensis
CCCCCCCCCCCTTAAATGCTCTCACTTTCCTTCCAGTCTCCAGCCCAACTAAGTTCCACTCACAAGTTCCTTTACTCATGAATATCATGCAATAGAATGCACAAGAAAAAAAGGACAGGAGCTACTTTTTGTACAGAGTGCAACTTTAAAAGACTGATTTATTGTTGTACATGCTTATAAATAAATTTATATATATATATATATATCTATATCTATATATGTATATATAGATATAGATATATATATATATATATAAATTTATTTATAAGCATGTACAACAATAAATCAGTCTTTTAAAGTTGCACTCTGTACAAAAAGTAGCTCCTGTCCTTTTTTTCTTGTGCATTCTATTGCATGATATTCATGAGTAAAGGAACTTGTGAGTGGAACTTAGTTGGGCTGGAGACTGGAAGGAAAGTGAGAGCATTTAAGGGGGGGGGGGACTTTTCAAATCTGAGTCTCTTGTACCTTCTCCTTGGTGTGAGTTTTGATGACATAGGGCTCAGCCATCATGGGGACAGTGCTGGGCAGGGTTCGAGGCAAAGAATTACCAACATTGTTGTCTGTCCATTTAGCTCCATGGCCGGTAGGTTTGTACGTGTTGTATTTAGGCTTAAGAGTGCTGTAGTCCATCTTATGAGGGCTATAGTCCATTTTATGTGGACTATAATCAAGTTTAGGTCTCTGTGTATGTGGACTAAAGTCAGACTTGAAAGCGCTGTAATCCACTTGATGGGGACTGAAATCGGTCTTGAAGGCGTTGTAGTCAGGTGCAGACTTATGAGGAGTGTAATGATCCTTATTTTTGTAGGTCATATCCGTCTTGGGTCTCTGGGAGTTGTAGTCCATCTTGACTTTAGGTTGAGTGCTATAGTCAGGGTTAAATGGCATATGGTCAGGCTTAAATCTTGGGTGAGTGCCAAAGTCTGTCTTGAATGGACTGTATTCAGATTTTGGTTTGTGTTGTGAGTTGTAGTCTGATTTCAGGGGGCTATAGTCATGTTTTACTTTTGGTTGGGTGCTATAATCTCGTTTAAACGGGCTGAAGTCAGTTCTCTGTCTTGGATGAGTGCTGTAATCTGCTTTGAAGGGACTATATTCTGTTTTAGCCTTAGGGTGAATGCCAAAGTCCGTCTTAAATGGGCTGTATTCTTGCTTGTGAGAGTTGTAGTCCTGTCTAAACGGACTGCAGTCGAGCTTTGGTCTGTGAAGGCTAAAGTCAGGCGTTGATTTGTGCGTGTTATATTCTGCAGTGGATTTGTGGCTACTAAAGTCCATATTTGGCTTATATGTAGTGTATTCAGCCTTCGGCTTGTGTAATGTAAAATCAGGCTGGGGTTTATATTCAGCCTTGGGTTTGTGAAAATTGTATTCAGTCTTGTGGCTGATGAAGTCCAGTTTATGAATGCTGTTGTGGTCCCGTATTTCAGGTAATGTGAGAGATGACTCTTGGGTTGCTGATGCTGGGGGTGGAAGGTCCTCGTCATCCACCTGAATAATCTCTACTGTACGGGCAGCTGCCACTGTGCTCCTTTGCTGGTGGCGCTTTCTCAATTTGTAAAAGGCAATTAGCATGACTGCAGCCAACAATGTTACTGCCACAAAGCAACCTATTATGATTTTGGTGGTTGTCATAACTTCATCCAGGCTTGGGCCAGACTTGCCTGGTTTTCCAGTGACCCCTCTAAGTCCTGGTAAAATGGATGGCTTGGCTGCGTTTGCTGGACTGTCCGTGTTTTGCAGCAGCACTGTTGGTGTTGAGATGAAAACTGGTTGAAATACAGAAGGAGCTGCAGTTGTAGTTGTTGTCCTTAGGTTGACTCCTCCTCCTCCAGCAACTCCAGCACCTGCAGCAGCTGTTGTCATGCTAGTCTTAGGTTTGGGCATCTCTGTGGTTGGACCCAAGACCTCCACAGTCACTGTGGTAAAGTAGCTCAAGACGGATGTGTTAAGCTCTGCTGCACTCACGTTGAGATAGGCTGAGGCATTCGAGTTCCCAGCCGCATTGGACACCATGCATGTATAAGTACCGGTGTCTCCTGCCAAAACATTTGAGAAGTTGAGGGTACCATCACTAAGCACTGATATCCTGGGGTGCCAAGAGGCATGTGTCAGAATAGTCCCATTGGGTAGCAACCAACTCACTGAAGACATTGGAGCAGTGCTGCAACGCAGCTCAGCTACTCTTCCTGCTGAAATATTCAAGTCCCTTGGTGCATCTGCAATGAATGGTGCAGAACACTGAATTGCCGCACCCTCGCCTTGTTCCACTTCAATCAATTGACGTCCTCTCATTGTAACAGGTGAGTTGCATCGTCCACAGCAAGTTGAGTTAGTAGGGATGTATTCTCTTAGCCAGCGGGCTAACCATGCTGCTTCGCAGCCACAGTTCCAAGGGTTATGGTGCAGATGAAGCTCCACCAAGTACCTGAGTGGGGAGAATAGATTGTGTGGCACTGCACTCAGGTTGTTATGGGCAAGATTGAGTTCCACCAGTGAAGATAAGCCATCGAAAGCATTGCGTTCAATTACTGTGATTTGTGAGTTCATCACCCATAGTTTTTTAAGCGACCGTAGACCTTTGAAGGAGCCTGGCTTTATCACAGGGAACAGATTCTCAGAGATCTCCAGCTCCTCAAGGCCATTTAGGGGACTCAGATTTGGCATATCACCCCTTATGTTGCACATTCCCAGGTTGAGGTACTTGAGATTTTGTAGACCTTCAAAAGCTCCTTCTGAGATGTACTCCAATTTTCTCAATTCTCCTAGGTCCAGTCTCATGAGTGAGGGCACCCGGTTAAAGGCATATGAGGGAATACTTTCAATTGGGTTGTTCCTCAGCCACAGTTCTCTCAGTTTAGACAGGTACTCAAAGGCCCCACTAGGCACAACTGTCAACCTGTTATCAAAGAGCTCCAAAGTGTTGAGGCTTGTCAGTCCATTAAACGCACCCACCTCAATCTGCCGTATGGCATTTCGCCCAAGCTGGAGCACCTCAAGGTGGTGCAGATGGCGGAAAGAGTCAGCCTGCACCGCCTCAATGGCGTTTTCCATTAGATTGAGGTGTCGTGTGTTGGCAGGAATGCCAGGGGGCACTCGGGTTAAGCCCCTTCGAGTGCACACCACTTTCCCCTGCTGATTACTGCAGGAACACTGTGGTGGACAGCCCTGAGGTCCTTGAGGCCCCGCCGCCCCCGCCGAGGCCAGGGAGGCGCTGCTCCACGCTCGCACCATCAGGAATAATACACAGAACAGGGCGGCTTTCCTGGCACGATGCACAGCTACCCGCCCCAGGAGAGTCATGATGTGGCACGTTCATAATTCAGCATCATCTGGGGGGGAGGATGGGGATGTTTGGGACAGGTGTATGGAGGGTTTTGGGACAGGGAGAGTAACCGAATATCTGAAAATATCAAAGGGGAAACTGTCAATTTAACAAGGGAATGGAGTTGCTTTAGTGCGTACAGCAGGAAAACAAGTCTCGACCTGTCCCGATTTAAACAGAAATTATCTTTCTGTCAACTATTAAGGGGACAGGGACAGGGAGGGATGGAGGAGGCTGGTTCTTATAAAACATGTGTAAAGGACATACTTGAAAAGTAAGCATACAGACACGGTATAACTCAACAGAATAAAAAGTAAGGTGTCACAAAGTGATGCAAAGAGGGGTTGAAACACTGGACACCTACCTCAAGTTATTTTTACAGGTCCTTGAACAGAGATAAATATATTCCGTCCTTTTTGCAATCAGAAAAGAGTTGTGGTTTTCACGTCAGGTGCATTTGTATCCAAGAGCAGCAAAGAAAACCCTTTTTTATTTGTCCTGTCAAAATTAGTACCAATACCAAAGAGCTTAATCTAGAAGCTGTTGAGCCCTTTTGTAAATCCATACATCCAAAGAGAAGGGTTTGAAGGCCTTTTGTGAGTTTTTCTTCTCCCGCTCTGATGAGGGGAAGGAGAAAAAAAAAAGACTGCAGACAGGAATCCAGTCAGGCTCCAAGAGCAGCAGCGATTTCTTGTTTGGTTCTTGCTGTCGTTTCCTCTCGTCTTGCTTGTCCTTGGAATCCGACAGTTGATCTGCTTGTCCAGGTCTCCATGGTACTGGTGACCATAAAAACACACATGCAGTTCTCTGCAGCAAAATGTCAAAAAGGAGGAGTATAGGTGAGGGTAAAAAAGATTGAATGAAAATTCCACAGTCCCTCTTAAATCTTCAACGCCTCTTTGTTTGTTGTGGTCTGTAGGAAAAGCTGAGGGAGCTTAAAAAAAAAACAACCCCCCCACCTTCTTGGTATTCCTCTGTTCACTTTTTAAGTAGTCAATCAGTTGGTCGGTTGGTCAGTCTGTACCGCCTTCGCCTCCTCTTGCATTTCTTTTTTCTTTGCGCGCGCTCTCAGGGTTGTGCCATCGTGCTCACTTAATTTTTCTGGATTTTTATGTCTTTCCTCAGGGAGAGCTTGGCAGGGGTTGAAAGGACACACACTCCCTTCATTAGCTTCTTAGTCCTCTTAACAAGCCACACACTCCAGCCTTGGTTGCTGCGGTTGCAGCAGCAGCAATTGCAGACAAGGAGACACCATCCCTGCGAAACACAAAGCGGTAGTTGCGAGCAGGCACAGCAGCAGCTGCTGCCTGCCTCCTGAACAGTTCCCAATAATCCGTCAATTTCTTCTGAAGGAGAGTGGGGTGGGGGTTGGATGGGAATGATGAGTGGAGAGGAGGTCTCGTAGCTGGTTTGATTGAAGCGGGTTAAAGAGAAGAACGGTGCACAGTTTCCCCCCTCCTCTCAGTGGCTTGTTTCTTCGTTTCCAGCCTCTTTTTTTCTTCCTTTCCCTCTATTTTTGTGGTGATCAGCACCCCCTCGCTAATGCAGCATCCAACTGGGGAAAGAAGCAAGGCAAAGGAGGCAAGCGCTGGGCAAGCGCGGCTCACAGGCGTGACGTTAACAGCAGCGTCGATGTGGAAAGGATCCGATGTAGCAGCAAAAGAGAGCGTGTGCCGTCTCTCTCCTGGTCACTTGTGCTCTCTTTCTCACTCTCTTACCCACTCTCTCGATTTCTCTCTCTGTCTCTCTTTTTTTTTGCTCTCTATGCCTCCCTCCTGCTTTCTGCAGTGTCCTGAGGTAGTTGGATAAGCTTAAAGCACAGACCTTTTTAGGGACCAAAACCAGTTTGCTCCCTCAGTCTCCTTTTTCAGCTTTTATTCTTAAAGCTTTGTAATGTGGCTCTTTGGGACATTTTGTGGTTTCGGGGAATTGATACACACTTCACAAAATAGGCAGAGATGGAATGTGGCACCCAGCGCTAACCACATTTTAACTCACCCGTACCCAGCACCAATCGACCATTCCACGAGTTGAACGCAGGCAGATGGGCTCTGTTTCTCACTGGCTGCTTTTCTTTCATGGTGGTTGGTCTTTTCTTTTCTCTGTGCTTCCTTTCTCTTTACTTTTTCTTCCATCTCCTGCAATCTCCTTTTGCTGCGTCCTTTCGTGGAAAAGAGGAACATGAATGGACTGCTGACGCATCATGCTTGGAGCAGTGCTAGGCTTTGATGCAGTGTGTTGTGCATTAACCCCTTTCTCCAATTCACTCCACCCCAACCATCTCAGTCTTTCTTCCTATCTGACTATACGCAATGATAGTATATCTTGTATACATAAATGCAACTTTGACGTCAGGAGACACTTTAATAAAAATAAATATCTACCAAAGTGATGTACAAATGAGCAAAAATGAAAATAAAATGTAAGGGAAAAAACAAAGCAATTCAATTAATAACTCTGGAAGACTAGATAAATTGGGGGAAAACAATCTTTAACAAAATGGTATTGAGTTTTGCATAAAACACTAGTCAGTGATGCTATCTACATTCAGGACCATAAATATTTGGACAGAGACACATTCTTTCTCATTTAGTTTTTGTACATTACCACAGCGAGTTTAAAAAAAAAACACTCGGATGCCATTGAAGCGCAGACTTTCAGCTTTTATTCCATGGGTTGAACAAAAGATTGCCTAAGAATGTGAAAAACTAAAGCATTTTTTAAACAAAATCCCTTCATTTCATGGGCTCGTAAGTAATTGGACAATTGACTTCCATGCTATTGCATGGGCAGGTGTGGGCAATTCCCTTATGTCATTATGAGTGAAGCAGATACAAGGCCTGGAGTTGATTAGAGGACTCGTGCTCGCATTTGGAAGATTTTGCTGTGAACAGACAACAAGCGGTCAAAGGAGCTCTCAATGCAGGTGAAAGAAGCCATTATTAAGCTGAGAAAACAGAAAAAAAAAACATCAGAGAAATTGCTACAGTATTAGGAGTGGCAAAATCAACAGTGTGGTAAATCATCTGGTGAACTCAGCAACACAAAAAGACCTGGACGTCCACGGAAGACAGCAGTGGTGGATGATCGCAGAATGATTTCCATGGTGAAGAGGAACCCGTTCACAACAGCCAACCAAATGAACAACACTCTCCAGGACGTAGGCGTATCAATATCAAGTCTACCATTTCCATGAGTTCAAGACTTCAGGCTGTCATTGCCAACAAAGGCTTTTCAACCAAATATTAGTAATGACCATTTTGTTTTCAGTTATTTCATTTGTCCAATTACTTACGAGCCCATGAAATGAAGGGATTGTGTTTAAAAAAAAAATGCTTTCTTTTTTTCACATTTTCATGCAATCATTTTGTTCAACCCATGGAATAAAAGCTGAAAGTCTGCACTTCGATGGCATCTGAGCTGTTTTATTTAAGTCACTGTGGTGATGTACAGAAACTAAATTAGAAGAAATGAGTATCTGTCCAAATATTTATGGTCCTGACTGCACCTTTTATAATGCTCCAGAGTTTTGGAAAAGCCAATAAAAGAATGGTCAACGTCCTCTTAGACCCTACCATGTCGAACGTTTCAGCTTATTTTTTTTTGCAATTTAGCATCAATAAAGTTGTATTTATGTATAGGCATAAGTCTAAGTAGAAACCCCTGAAAAATAAAACTGTTTTCTTTAAATGAACGCAGAAATGAACTGTAACAAAACAGCCCTCTAGCTTTCAAATCATATGTCTCTGAATGTTGTTAGAGCACTTTAAGCAGACAGGCCGTAACCCTCGATCTGAACACAAACTGTCGCTCCAGAAAGCACACACCCTTAAAAGGTCATGTTAAAGAAGGCAAATGGGAGAAAACAAGACATTCTTTACCTTCTTGCTGCAGGAGAAGTAGTAAAACAAATGCACACTACTGTCCCATCACCCTTCTTTCTGATGATTTGTACAAGCCTCGTGTCCATTAAAGTAAGTAGCAGTGTGGGTAATTGATGGTTGGTAAAGCTAGCTGTGACAGTGCAGCTAGGTGTGTTTGTGTCTGAGCTGGAGAGCAAGCGTGCGAAAGAGACGAGGAGGGTGGAGAGAAAGCACAGAAGCTAGAAAAGGTCACACTGCCTGTAGCGCAGTACGTTATTCCCACTGGCACAGGAGTATAGAGCCAGCTCCAACATTATACACACACATACACACTCTCCGACTTTCTCCTCGACTTCACTGCTGTTGAATACGAACTAGCTTCAATGAAGCACATGTAACGGGAAGGTGACAGCCACAAGAGGATAGGGAAAGATTTTCTTTGGTTATTAAAAAAATAAAAAGGGGAAACTTTTCCTTCCCAAAGAGATTCCCCTGCACCACAGTGACATGGAGACTTTGTTCAATGCAGCTCTAGTCAATCAAACTTTTGATTGAATTGAAGAAGCAGCTTTCAAGTAAGAACAATTGTATTATAATGTACAAAAACTGAAGCTGTGTTGATAATTCAGTGTTTTTTCCCCTTTTTATAGAGATGAAGTATCACATTCCAGCATAGCCCATGGTCAAACAGGGATGAAAGGGCCTTTAGTCAAGAGCTATCTAGGGAAGGGAAAATGCACAAACTAAAAAAGTGCAGTAGGAAGTGCATAAGTGACAGCACCCCCTTTTTTCAACTCAGAATTGCTGTGGGTCCTGTTACAGCAGTATCTGTTTCCTGTCTTATCTTTCCAAGTGGGTTTCAACTCTCACCAATCCCTATCTGTATTTGGAGAAATCCTCTTTCAGGCCAGATCATGCCCAGTAATAAAGATTCATTAAATACTCTTAACCCTAACCCAAGCTATGTAAACCCCATTAATAACTTCAGCATCAAAGCATATTAGCTTGATTATATTATACTGTTTAATAAAACAAATACCTAAAAGCTACCTTTAATATGTTCATATTTAAAAAATGAAACTTTTGAAAATGAAATAGTGAGGCAAAGACGTATTTGGCAGTTACTGATTCTGCAAGTGATTCCACTTATAAAGATGAGGCCCCTGAATGTTTTTATAGATACACTTCAACTGTGAGAGATGTCATGTAAAAAAAATAATCCAGGAAATTGTATTTTTAAAATCTATTTGTATATTGGTGCAGAAAAAGGTTTAGTCAATAATAAAAGTTTGCCTATATAATTTGTGATCTAGTTGAGGAAAAAAGTTGTACTTGATGTTTTTCACTGAAGCTTTGAATGATGTCTGTAGCATCAAACATTGTGCCCAAACACATGTTGTAATTGTTGTAACTGTTTTTGTTTGCTTTGTTTTCCCAAGTAAACCTAGAATCAGGTTGATCTTTCCCTTATATTCAGAACTTCCCAAATGATTTGCTTACCTGTAAGGTGTCCTTCGCTGGAAGGTCGGTTGTCCCCATTCATTTTGATTCTCTTTTTTTCAGCTTTTCCATTCCAACCCCATTCCAGTCTTTCAATGATCACTTTGATTTCCCACGACTAATGGAACCTGGCAATGGCCTTCCAAACTCTGTTTGCTCCACTTACTAAAAGTCGTCATCCCTTTGCATTATAATGGGCTTTTGACCCACGAGAGCCAAGAAAGCTTGATAGTCAGCCAATCTCAGATACTGGTAAGACTTTTTTCAAGGTTAAGCATTTATGCATGTGTGTACCTTTCTCATATGGTATTCCTGACCTTGAAAAATAAGTTACAAGTCATTATTTTGTGTTTAGGACAAATACCAAATAATGCAGACGTTTTGGAGTGGTATTGCATCTTTAGTTACTGGTTTTTGAAATCCTGGTCACTGTGAACTCACTGTTCAACATATTCTTTCTGGAAAATAAATGTTAAGGCTTACCTTCTGGACTTGTTGGACAACGACTGCTCAATAATCAGTCAGATACGTGGTCTTTTTTGCCATCGTGCAAGCTTCATGCCTGCTGTGTGACCCTTGGCTACAACGCCTTGCGTTGTAGCCTTGCCTTAGTCTCTGCAGAGCCAGCACCAGGCCAGCAGAGCACTGGGTGTTCTTGGGGTGCTACACGACCTACTTTGGTGTGACCTGTCCACCAGCATATGCGAGGGGTATATCCAGTCATTTCAGAGTCCATTCCCTGAGGTCAGTGCTAGCATATCTGGGATGTGGCCAGTCACATGTAGGTCAGCAGCCTGTGTCTGTGAGTCTGTGCGTGTGTCCGTTCTTTTCTATTTGCATGAATGGCCTGTGGTGTGGTGTACTAGCAGTGACAGCTGGTTTAAATAAACTGTCCAGTGATATATCGAATGGTAATGAGTAGTATTAGATACTCGTTTTATTATTTAGGTGCCAATTTATTCATATCACTTATTCTTTTGTACATTTTCTTTCCCAACATTCAGCCACTTCCAGAATGTTTTATGGACCCTATTTTTAAGACCGTCAAGTCATGCCTTGGTGAGGTATTTAACATGACATCCCCCTGTGTCACCCACCAACCAGTTTTTTTGGAACTCTGTCTCTTACTTACACACCTTCTTTGACCTAGACAGATTTTTTTTATTTTTTTTTATCCAGGAAATAATTTGCCATAAATCCCATGCATCTTAAGCACGCATACACACAGACATCATCAGATTATCATTAGGGCTTAAACGGCTTTATTTTTTTTCTCTTTACGCACACACCATAAGTTGGTGAATTATGGGAGTATTATAAGCAATAGGATGTATTAGTGGCTTCCATCTGGCAAGTTTGGATTGGTTGCGTTTAATCAAGGATACCTGGTTGGTCTTGCCAATTTCATTTGTTTTTGAAAGCCCAAGAGTCATTAAACCATGCTTATAAGAATAACTTTCGAGGATGTCCTCTCTTCATTTGATTTATTTTGCTTTACTGGTTAAGCTTCTTTTTCATAATCCCTGTGAGAAATGTAATTGAAACTAGATGGAAATTTTTAAAGAAAATGTTTTGTGGACTATATTTTGCCTCTTTTGGTAACCATGTTCTCTGGTCATCAGGAAATATATTATTTAGATTTTCCGCATTTTAGAAGTGATTTTGAATTTAAAAACACGTTGGCAGGTATTTAAATAACTGGTACATATAAAAAAAAAGTTTCTGTACTTGGTTTGCCAGCAAACTTTCTGGTAGAAAATTTATGGGTTGTTGTCAAGAGAAAGTATGATATCAGACCCAACAATTCTCAAGACCTGAAAGCAGATATCAAAGTAACCTAGGCTTCCATTACACCTATATAATGTCAGAGGCTGATTGCTCCAGGGGTCATTGAAGCAGTAAGTCATGCAAAAGGAAGTCCAACCAAGTATTGAGTGGAGTAGAATACGGTTTTCAGAAGCTGAAAGGTTTTGCTGAAAACATCCTTTTTGATTGGTCTGATGTGATATTTTAATCTTCTGAAATGGAAATTTGTCTATCAGTATCTATAGGGTTTAATAGAGCATCATTTTAAAAATTACTACAAATAGACTTGGAATATATAAATCTTTGTGTATTGATTCTAAATAATTATCACATTTTTAAATTGACAGAAAAAAAAGAACTTTTTCACCATATTTGTATTTTGAGATTATGTTTATTTTGTACTTCATTTATGCTCAAAAATCTGTGTTCTGAACAAAAAGAGCTGGAAAAAAAATCTAACAGCAGAAATTCCTAGTGTTTCAGGTGTGTACCCTTTTGCAAACGTAACCATCCTCTCGTATACATGTACATAGCAATTATTTTCTTTCACTTTCGCCTCTTACAGGTTTATCATAAGTTAATAAGGTAATCGTATGCATTTATGTTGGTGTTTACCCTTGAGAGTGCAATTTTGGTCAAGGCAAATCACAGAAAAGATGGATTTTTTTTCTCATTATGTTGTTTACATCTAGCATTATTAACAAAGACAATGTCATCATTTCATTAATAACCCTATAGGGTTATAAAAAATAACATTTTCTATATCTGTAGCTTGTAGAGTCCTTTTTCATAGTTGGCTTGTCCTCACATGTCTTTGGTCAACAGACCCAATTTAGATTCATACAGCATCCCTGTGTACTCATCAGTGTTGCCTTGCCAACTGCTAGACCTGGAAAATTGATGTCTCTTTCTCTGAGCAATGTGAAGGTAAAAACACAGTAATTCACTGCAGAGAGAGCAGTTAAATCTTCCAGACTCTCAGCTCCAGGGACCAAAGACGCCATCTTCATAGTGATCTCCCCTCCCATCTGGTTGATAGTTTGTTGGGCTTTGGTTGGATAAAATGTATTCCCCAACTACATGCTACTCTACAGCATAGTGTAAACTTCTGATGGTCTTTTGGAAAACCTTTCTATTCCTGTATAAATTGGAATACTTTGAACATTTCAGTCAGTCCTATTGTTTAAAGCTCTTAAGCATCTGCACTAGGATGAGTTTTTTTTGTTTTTAAACTTGGGTTTTTGTTAAAGCAGCTCAACAATTTTTCTTCAGCTAATTTAGTTGAACTGCTCCCCCCATAAACTGGACAACAGATAGCCTTTTTATAGTGTTGCACATATGAACCATAACTGTCAGGTTTCATACAGTATGATTCATACTGAGGCCTTATATAGTACACGATATAAGTGTGAAATACATTTTATTTCCTGTCAAATGTACCTGGAGCTCTGGAATAGTTATTTCTTTATGTAGAAGTTGTAGATTTTAACACCAATTCACTAGTAAATATTTTCAGCCTAATTGTTTTGTTTTTTTGGACCAGATATCTTGAGAGAAGCACCTTTAAACTATACTAAGATTTTAAAGTTCTTTTCTTTTATTTCTCCACAAATAGAGCAAAAACCTAAAAAAAAAATCAGCTTTTTTTTTCTATAAATTTTCAACCGTTGTGCTAAAGATTAATAGCAAATGTAAACATAAAACAGCAGCTGCATAGTTTTTTTTTTTTATAAAGCTTTAGGTCACTATTACTACAGCAATTTTAAATTCTGTATAAATCAATTAATTGGTCCTGAGTGCATTGACTGAGATGCATTTTGTTTGCCCATTTTTCTTATGCGACTCCTCATTCTCTCCATCAGTGTCGCCCGCTTCTTTTTTTTTTCTTCCTGTGTAATATCCTCCATTTCTGGGCCTCATTGTATTTCCCTGCACTGGGATTTGAGGTGCCAAGCTGCGTGTCTAATCTATGAGCGCAACCAGCACAGCATCAAATGTTTGGGGCTGCTGTACCTGCAGCCTCCAACAATACAACACTTGAACAGTTGCTCACTCAAGCAGGTAGGAGACAATGTATGGTGGGAGGACTCCGGGATGGAGGGATAGCGGAGTGCATGCTGACATTATTGCCAAAGAACCACACAAAGTTTAGAGGAATTGAGTAGTGTAAGGGTGGAAATTGATCAAAAGAATATCACGTCATCTCACATACACATACGCACTCCATCTCGATTCCAAGCCCTTCGACCTTGTTTAAATGTGTTCTGTAGGAATGCAATCAGGGATTTCCCTTGGAGGTAGGCCACGGCTAGGGACCAGTAGGGTCCCAGCTATGAAAGCAGGGGGCGAAAAAGCAGCAGGCAGCACTTTCTAAATTGAAGTCAATAACACAACAGCCCATTCTATCCTCCCACACAGTCCTCTTACAGTCACCAAGCAGAGCTGAGGGTAGAATGTCGATTGAGTTCTCGGAACCAACTCTACGCTTGGTGACATGTTTGTGTAGATGAACACATGACAGAAAAGCATCAGTGATGACAAGTGCGGGGCAGGTTGTATAAAATATAAGCGTGTTGGAAACAAAAAAGAATTTATTTTCCATGCTTGACATCTCTGCCAGAAATTCACCTCAAACATTTATAGGGAATTGGCTTTAACTTCTCAGGTCTGACCAAGTGCTGAGTTTACACACCAAAGTGATTTGTATTGTACATTTAGCTATTGTAAGAAATCTTGCTAATGTTGGCATATTTGAGACACATGCACATACAGCCTTATTTTGACTTTAATTCCTTTCCGCGTGTTAGCACTTCTACAAAGCTTAGGGGGATTAGAACTGGTATGGTTGGCCTTCTCTGAGCAAGGATGGGAAAGAAAACTACTGACTAGTAGACACTCTGCTGCCATGACAGGACAATGTGTCTATGCACGTGCTGTAAGCCGACACACTTTTGCATCTGATGTCAACATTGATGGTTACAGGCACATCCACACCGTTTGAAACAGGCATGTTTGTTTGGGAGCTTGCACTTTTTGCCCACATTTGCTGAGCCTAACATTTAAAGGAGTGGATCGACTGCAGTTTTAATACCCTGGTTTCCCAGCAGGGTGCTGACCTCCTTAAGCTTTGTGTTCTTTCCTTTTTTTTTTTTTTTTTGTACGTCCAGATGCAAATTTATTATCACAACTTGGATTTCAGCTTGTGGAAATAAAGGATCTTATAGTCTGCTTTTTTTTTATTAGTATATTTGAACCAGTTGCACTTAGTTTTTTTTTTTGCTTTACTGAGTGGAAATAAATGATTTTAAGTTCCTGATTTGTTTAAATTTCGCAAGTTTAGAATGAAAAAAAAAATGGAATTTCTTCAGTAAACTGATGACACCTTCTGACATTAACTTTCAAATTCTATTGCAGTTTCACATCATGATTGTCACCTTTCAGTTGCAAAGTATGGCTCATCCATTGCCATTATCTCATACTTTTGTCATTTTGTGGCTATCTGCTGGTTGATCCACAGATCCATTTTGTTCAGTTCAATGATTTCCCGCCCCTATGCCTCTGCTCTTTTCCTGTACTCTGCCAGTTCTGACTGATAGCATCAGTCTAGGTCACTTACACCCTAGTTGTGTTTATTGGTGTGTGGCCCAGTTCTTCTTTTTTTTTTTTTTTCCTCCAATAATATGCTCCTGCTCCAAACACACACATCCACACACTCAGACAGGAAAAGCTTGACACATGGATGAACAGTGGTAATTTCCCTGGACAGACATTGATTTCACTTTCATTAAACTGCCTTGTTTGACATCCTGATGGAAATCATCATTTTTTTCCTCAACGATCACTTTCTTGGAAAGACGTATGTGCCTTATCTTTTTTTTTTAAATTTATTTCAAGTGAACACACAAAAACCCATCACACAACCAAACTGCAGGCTAAATTTGGTTTTGCTTTTAGACACATGGTTCTGATTGTAAATATTGTATTTGTACTTGGGTATATAAAGTTTTACACTTGTAACCTGATGGGAAAATATTTGTGTTATGACTCTAATATTATTAATTAGTCATTCTAATAGTTTATTTCCTTTCTGTAAATCATGACGCACAGGTTCTAAAGGGCATACTCTACAGTAATGCATAAAAATGGACAAAGCCACTCAGATGGACTTCCTTAAATATCTCCCACTTCAAGAAACACTCTTCACTTTTTCTGTTACTGGATATATCACAAGGTAACAGCTTGTGGGTAAAGGTTTTTACGTCTTCAAAGGTAGGCGTAGACGTAGTGAGGCTAGAGTGAGGGTTGACCTTGTCAAAATATCGTTGTAGCTTGCAGCTTCATAATATAGTTCAGTGGTAAGTGGTGTCTTTTTCCCTGTGGCCACATAGCAGACATTGATTTGGAAATGTCTGTGTACCACTGGATTGTTTTTTGTTGTTTGCAAGTTCACTGTTAAGTATTCTTCCGTTCCACATGTTGACATAGTGTGCCTATTGTATTGTTGGAATCTTTTTTGCTGAAAAACTTATGCTTCATTTGATAAGCCGATTGTCCGTCTATGTTATAGATATTGTATTTAACATGTGAGCCAATTATATGATCTCAATGGTCTTGCCAAAACAGGCAATGCCTTTGTGTTATTTTACTATGTTCATTAGCCAGTAGTACTTAAGTTGAGTCATGATCAGATATAGTAAGATCAGACAGAGAGGAAGAAAAAAAACACTTTGCTGTTCACTAACAAGATCAAGATCACCATAGATGGAAAGTATTTGGCCTCGCAGCGCAATGCAATAATACTGAGTTAAATTTGTGGCAACATTGCGGAGTGACATCACTTAGCTCAAGGATGTGTTTGATGCCCTTTTGTTCACGTAATCTCACGAGTGACTCATCCCTCCTGCTATTGTACCTCCACTCTATTGTCCTGCATCTGTGTTTGACAAGAAAAGCGGATGTCTGATAACGTGTTGCAGCTCCGACAAAAGCCTCTGCTAAAGAGATGCAGTATTGGGTAAACAAAATGTAGTAATGGAATGGTTAATTGATTCATGGTTGACTCATTATTACCCTTTATGCCAAGGCATCGCTGTTGTCGAAGGCATAGCAGTTTAATCATGCCATTAGAGAGGGGGGAAAAAAATTCTCTTACTGTCATAAAAATTATGCCTTCATATGAATTTTAGATTCCACCATCTTATCCCTGCAAATGGTTTATCCCTAAAGCTAAATCCATCTTAAGTTGCTTGTTTTTTTCCTTTTTTTCCCCTTCAGCATCTCCCATCACTAACTGTGCTGTTTGGTTGTTGCAAGTTACCCTTTTGTGAAAATATCTAAATTTTTTGTGTGCAGTTTTTTTAGACCGGAACAGGAGCAACATTTTTCTCTTTTCATTCTCTTTAGTGTTCTCTGTTGTGCTCAGCCTTGTTGTTTCATCTCAGTGTTGGCCTAAATTTGGTCCCCTGTTACATCATTATTGAGGCATTTAAACACCTGTTTTTTTCCCGTTCCAAATGTTAACAGAGAATTAAAAATAAGACATTACTTAGAGAAGTGGTGTCAGGACAGTTATTGTTCACAGTAGACTGAAATCTTTTCATTTTTTCTCATAGGAGACTACTTTAAAAAACTACCATGGCTAAGTTAAAACACCTTACCAAGCATTGCTTTACCATCCAATAATTGGGCTTTACTTGGTCAATTTCAAATGAGGAATACAAAACTTTAGCTTAAAAACCCATTCCAATAAAAATAAGGTTTTCTGTGTTTTTGACAGTTTCTTGTAGCATTTTTCTAATGATGGACGACATAAAGTAAATCAAGATAAAAAAATGCACTTCATTTGAGCATTTCATTTTTAAATCGTGGTGAATCAGGAAAAACCTTGTAGTTGTTTCGAACAAACTGCAATCGACAGGCCACTAGCTCCCTGCTCCAGTCCATTCTGATGCATCCACTGCAGACAAATAGATCCATGTACGTCTTGGGTTTTTCTTTGTCTGAGCTGGTATCTTGCTCAAACTATAGGGCTGGATATCTCCGATATTGCTCGCAATTTTTGATGGACCAGAAAAGTTATCATGATTATAAATGTGTGCTTTTACAATAGATCCAAAGATGATTGGGGTGGGACTTCAAGCTTGCCAACATGTGAGATTTCTAGTTCCTTTGGTTCCCATCAGCTTTAAGCTATGTTGGAGTTGGACAGTTCAAAGTTTACCCATTAGTACAAACATATGACAATATATATAGCCACTGTACAGTTTTTGAAAAGAATGCATGGCTGCAGCGTAGCATTGTTTCTTGTTGTGAACAATTCTCCCACACTGTATACTCTGTCCCTTTTCAATTTTTTAACCAGTCCTTTTGTGTTAAAGGTAATTAAATTTGTAACAAAGTTAAACATGTAACCTACTTTTATGCTGAATGGCTAGAATTACTTTTAACTAGTTTAGCTGACAAACAGGGTCGACAAATTTTCTTTAGTATTTTAACTTGATGCCTTATGAAATAAAAAGATTAAAGTAGCTTAAAACAAATGTCGACCTAAAACCAAAGATCCTTTTACATCATTCTTTTAATAAAGTCAGTATTCATAAGACCCAAAAAATGCAATCAGACAGTTGAAACCTCGTTCTGTCCCACTTCTAGCTTCTCCATCCTGTTTTGACAACTCTTTACTGCATTTCTGCTTTATAGCAACGTGAAGTAGCTCTTCAGTGGCTCATCTTCACCACTTGTCCCGCACTCAAACTCCAACCTCTGCCTAACAACTCTTCAACCAACCTAGCAACGAGGCACTGAATCTCATTTTGACAAGCACACAGAAATTGACAAAACGCTGGGTAGAAAAATGCCTCAGTTGGCTTTATTTCGCTCCCTTTTTTCCCCTCGTTCATTCTCGTACTTTGTCAGTGCAAGCAGGGTCTGGGAGGACAGAATGGCTTTTTGAGCGACACAAGCTGGTGATGCCATTTGGCACGTCAACCAGTGAATGAGGATAGAAAAGGAACTGGAGACAAATGATGATGCAGTAATGATTGTCCTATGCCCTCTCTTGGTATTTTTACCCCATCTCTTTCTGTTGGTCAAAAAAGTTCTAGTTGTTTTCAAAAGACTGGGATGTCTAAAAATGTTTGTTACAAATATTTTACTCAATGAAAATATGTACAGATTTTTTGGTTTATGCACTTTATGTATAGTTCTATGTAGAATTTATAGAAAGAATAACAGGCTAGTGTAAAGGTTTATCGGGAATTTTTTCTTTAGCCAGTTTTTGGCTAAAGGTTGAGACATTGCATTCTTAAAAAAAAAGGTAAATAAATTTGGAGATTTCATTTTGAATTATTTTACGTTTCTTACTGTCCTGCCTTTTGCAGATTTCCATGTTGAAAAGCACTTCTCATGTACTTTTTAAGTGTGCCAGTCGTATCCTGTTGTAATGTTCAAATACAAAACCCCAACAGGAATACAGTAGACAAATCTTACTGAATCAGATTCTGCTGGACGTCCTTATGTTCATTAACTACATTCTTCCTGGTAATTTGGTTTTGCATAGAAAGAATTAACAATGCAGTAATCCAGATTTGTAACGACGGATTTCTGCTTTTACCCATGCATGGACTATTGAACATGTAGTCTTAAATCTGATTTATGAAGATGTAGCAAGTCTGTTAAACAATTGTTAATGTGGCGAAGATCAGTTGAGCATTTTAGAGGACATACTTCTCTTTTGTTATTAAAAAGAATGATCTGCATCACAGCAAACTACGAGTGAGGGAAGACCGGAGCTTGAGATTGACAGGCGGATCGGAGCGGCGTCCGTAGTTATGTGGTTGCTGTATCGGTCCGTCGTGGTAAAGAGAGCTGTGCCAAAAAGCAAAGCTCTCAATTTACCGGTCGATTTTCGTTCCAACACTCACCTATGGTCATGAGCTATGGGTCATAACCGAAAGAACGAGGTCCCGAATACAAGCGCCTGAAATGAGCTTCCTCCGTAGGGTGGCTCCCTTAGAGAGAGGGTGAGAAGCTCCCCTACGTCAACCCCTACATTCTACTTTGGTCTTTGAATGCTACAGGACTGTGAGCTTAATACTTCATTTACAACATGGGTGGACTAGTCTTTGCATCGCACTGATGTGAGTAATGCTTATAGGAGGGGCTGCTTGCAACTACTGATGAAACATTTTAAATACATACCATTACTATATGAACAATGCTTATACAAAAAAAAAAACATGACACGGATAAAATGTTATTTCTTTAAGTCGTTACATTATTAAGTAGAAATTTTCCAAAAAAGAAACAACCATAATTTGATTTGATTTCATTGGATAGAGTGTCTTCTCAAAATTGGTTGTAAAACATGCCCCCATTATTCACTCATCTCTGTGTTGCTGATCTTTTCATTGATTGCAAAATAATGACCAAACTTCATTTGGTCTGCACTCCAAGGTGTAAATGGAGCTGTTGGAAATAAGCCTCATTTTGTAAGGCAATGTGGCTTAATGCCCTCTCTGATCATTTTGACCACCTCTAGATGTGCTCAATGTGGCTTGACTGTTCCCACCAAGCTTTTACTGCTTTAGGTAGCAATTTTAAAGTGTTTCTCTCCTCTGTACCCCCACAATCTTTGGGATGCTTAACGCTTTCACCCAGAACATACTTTACCTTTTAAGAGGAAAAAAGCCCAAACTTCAAATCCCAGTGTCTGTTCTATTGTTGTCATAGCTGCCAGGATTTAACATTATTTTCTCTATTCCAGGCACAGGTTTTCTGCTTGTGTTGATAAATTAGGAATTGATTTATATTTATAATTTGAACATTGTTTTGCAGTTAGTTTTTGTAATGTTTTCAACTGTCATTCTGTTGACGTTTTCTCAATTGCACCACCACACCAACCAGTTAAAAGAAATTATAATAGTATTAGTACAAATGTCGCTCAATAATCATCGACCACCATGCCATGTTGTCCCTCCCTTAAAAAAATTAGATGGATTGTAGTTATTGCTGTTATTGATTTTTTAACACCAGGCTGTTGAAGTCGGTTTAGACCCTTATTCTTTCTGAGGCATGTTTTGGTCAATCAACCCTGTCAATTGTTTATTTTCGTAAAACAAAGCACGAATGAACCAATTAAATCTAAAGTTTAGTATGACTTGTTTTGCAGACTCACTTATTTTTATTTTTCTACTTATTGCTTTGTAAATTTGACTTGGTAATATATATATAGTGACCCACAAATTCAAGCTACTGTAGCTCATTTACAGTGAATGCAGATGACTAAATGATGACGCGCTGAAGTAGAAGCCCACGGGAAAGTGTGTGTGTTAGTTTCAGGCCTTACCTTCCTGACATTTCTTATTGATCCATTTCTGTACTCCACATAGTCTGACTGGGATTTTGATGGTCATAACATTGCTAGATGTTGCTTTACTAGGATTCTATGACCTTTTCCCCATCTTGGGACCGTAGTTTCTCTAGTTCCTAATTGTTACAGGTAACCTTCAGTCACTTTGGTGGTAAAAACTATAAACGACAAGGTCACAGATGTCAGGGGCTGTCACGAAGGCCAACAGAAACCACCTCTATTTGATTTCTTATGTACATGAATCAAAAAGGTTTGATATAGCCTAAAAAGTATTAATAAACCAAAATAGAGTTTTACCTGTAGAATCAATAATTACTTCAACTGTCTTTTTTTTTTCTGTACCCATTATTTTCACTGTTTGATTTGAATGTTTGTTCACACTGGAGCCATGTTAGCTGCCAGGTGCAACAGCAATCTATTTCCAGCTAATTTGCATATTTGATTTATTGGTAGTATGTTTTATACAAACTGCAAGAAATTATTTCTTTCTTTCATTTTGTTTGACATTGCTTGATCTGACAGACAGGTCATATATTTGCAATTCGTTATAAAGCAACTCTGCTGTATATCAATTGTATCTGATTGTTTTAAAAAAGCTACTGTACATCTTGCATAGTAAAAAAAAGTCCATACATCTCAACATATACTTGGAAAATTTGATATATGAAAGGAATGCTAAGTCATTACTTTGTTTCAGATCTTATGCCACTAGCAAAGGGCAAATTTATTTTGACAATACTCCACTTAAAATGCTGAGTGCATTCGGTTGAAATCCCCCCCAGCAGGAAATCTTTCATAATTTATGGCCTTAGTTTAGTAGTCTACCATGGGTCATTCTAAGGGCAGAACCCGATTCTCCTTTGATTGACCCACTGTGGACACGTCTGCTCTCTCTTCCTCCATTTATCGTCAGGCCCCATTATCTGTGAATGTTTCAAAGGTACCTCAGGCCTTCCTGAAACGCCCTCCTTCCCGTTTAACGTCCGTGCTTCGCTGGAGACTTTTGCCATGAGAGATCTTTTTCCCTCCGGTCTAAGGTAGAACACAGATAATTGTTTACAACTTTTGCTTATTTAATTACAAATGCTGTGTAGAAAGGAGTCTTAGACTTTGGTGACATAGATGCATGCCGTTGATTTACTTTTATTTTAATTTTTTTTTACCTTTTACTTCACCACCAACTGATATTTTTGAGAGAATACTGATGCAGACCAAACATCAATTATCTATTGATGAAAGAAAAACTCATTAATGGGCATCAGGCAGGTTTAATGGTGGGAATCGCGGTTGCTTTCCTGACCGTTAATAGCCCTTGCTATTTGAGGAGCTGTTTGACTTTTCCCAGTCCTGTCCCCGACAGACAGCAGCCTGCCATTGACAGTGATGCATGGGACCCCCTGAGTCACATTGATCACCTTAGGAGAGTCTACACATGGGCAGAAGCACAAACCTTTTCCTGTCTGGTGTGTACTTCATTCCACCCCTGCAAGGCTGTGCTGAAATAGGTGGGCAAAACTAGAGAAATAGTAGGCAATGTACAGCATATAAGCAGTTTACTCCTCAAATTGGGGTTGTGTGAATTAAGCAAATTAACCATAGCTAAACTTGTTTTAGCAGTAAATATCAGACAATTTCAAGTCTCGTTTTGTTATTGTTTGGAAGGATCTCAAATGTCTGGGTAACACAGCTTTGTTCTGCTTAGTGTAGTCAGTTTCACAATTTGCAACCGCTATGAAAGTAAACAGTGGAGTTCAGTTGTTTGCTAATTAACCTTGTTTACATTAAGTTTTAGTTGCATTCTTTAATTGAAAAGCCCGAGCAGTCGATATTCCCCTCCCCCCTTTCAGCCTGCACGTTCTCTGTCTTTTTTCCCTTTGTTTTTTTTTTTTTTAAAGTCATTTCTTGATCCTCTGGCTCTTTGGTTCTAAATATTCAATTAATCGGTTTTTCATTTTTTCTTCTTCTTAATTTTCTAACTTTTTTTATAGTCTTCTGTTGTAATGTCTCCTGATTTGGTCATATTAACATATTATGCAGGTTTTCTGTGTAATGCTTTGGAGTTTTTCAAACTGTGCAGTAACAGTTTGGATCTGGATTTTGGCTACATTTGTATCTTAATACCATTAAATGCTATTGTGTCCTCCTGAAACAAATTTGGGCCTAACTATTGGTAATTTAGATGTTTTTTTACTAAACAGTTATTACCAAGCCACCAACTTTGTAATTTTAATCTCATTAGAACTTTAAACATTTGTGCATTAAACAGGTTACTGTAAATGGCATTTAAAGTAAACTCTACTCGATGTGACCGTCCCATGACGAATTCCCTGAACTTAATATAATGTAAATTCTGAAAACAAAGTATTTAAACTGTAATTAAATGAGATCTCATTCCCTCAGTTTGACTTCATTCAAGCTAAAATAACTAGGTAATAATATCTAGGTAAATGTCTCTGTTATTAGTTTTCATATTAACACAAGGGACAGAAACAATGTATGAAACAAAGAAAGTTAGTAGGAGAAAAAAAGTTGCTGGCAATTACGACATACATGACTACTTGCACAAGAATACATGGCGTTTTGTTTTATAGGCGCCCGCACGGAGCTGGAAGCGTCAGCTAACCGCGTGGAAGCAGCTTTAGCAAAAAGGCCTGCCGCCTTCTGGCTTAATGAGAATGAGTGAAACACAAATGTTTGCACCTGCCTGTTTGTTTTCATGGTTTTCACTGCTTGCATCAGTGCATTTCAGAGCCCACTTTGACAAATGGGTACACACAGAGGTTTCTCTTGCGCACGCACACCAGCGCACGCACACACACACATGCACACACACACACCAGAAACCACATTCTGCATCGCCTACCATTCACAATATTTACCTTAAAGTTTTATGAGCCACACATATAATTGGACTCATGCAAACTGAGGTCTCTGTGGGGATGACCATGATCTTGGTAATTGGACCATGCACTAAAATTTGAGTTGTAAATTATTGCAGAACTGCTGGCTGAGACGACTGTAAGCTTTGACTGACAGATTAATCTTCTCTTTACCCAGCATTATAGATATATACCCCCCCCACTTCCACCCCCATATAAAAGCATATCTCTGACATGTTTGGGAATTCTATAACCAGCCTTTTTTAGTTAAAGGTGTAGTAGTTAAAAAAAAATTCTATGGGGCAGAGAATTAATTAGTGTTCGATTGTCTGAAGCATTTTTGTCATAAGACATGTGCAACATAAGTCAGCAAAACAAACGTAAAAAAATGAGGAAATCTGCTTCACGCTTTTCACTGATAGTAAATAATCCTGAGTCAGCACAGCTACTATAATCCTCTAGACAAAAGAAGCCAAGACATTTCTCTGGATCTAAAATCACAAACCGCTTTGGTGTAAAAATAAAGCACAATACAGCTGCTGTTCTGTAACAAAACATATGCAGACGTCAGCATATTCTGAATTTCTGAGAACATTAAACTTTTTTGTTGTTGGTAAAAACCGTACATAAACACAAAAATGTAAATTATCCAATCAGGTTGTTCCACATCAGTTCCCATCATTTTAAAATTGTCTTGAGGAGGTAAAATGGGTAAATTTGGCTCTTTAATGGGATTTTTTAGTAGTAATAAGTAGCATTATTATATCTTTGCTTTAAATATTCATGATAGTGGCTTGTAGAAGGGAAAGAGAAATACAGACTGTTCTATGGAAAGTAGCATTAAAGCTTTGAAGTGAACTCTGATCGTCAACTACTAGTTGCTAATCCATAGTGGTGACATTTTTTACATGCTCTTTTAGTGTCCCCTTCACCTTTTTAAAGATAGAAGTACCTCTATTATTAACACAAATATTAATGTGCAAGGATCCTTTAGCATTTAATTTTGTTTTTGTTTTTGGTATTTCAAACTGAACTGTGTATAGCGACTTTGCTTTTTTGCTTTTTAAAGACACTTTGTTACATTCTATAAACATAATAGTTTAATGATTTGAAAGAACTGCTTAAGAATTGAGGACTTCGCTCCAGCTACCCTTTAGTTTTGCCAACTTGGGCATCATGGTTTCTTTAATGGTTTGGCATCCCAAATAGACTCATGCAGTTTCATAAAACCTTGGCTTTTGCATTCATTTTTCTCCAGGTGTGCTGGATTTGTTTTCTGTGGCCATGGTAGTAAAATGAATCCATGCCAACATATATTTTCTTCTTCAATGGCCAATCTCCAATGCTGCTCCATTTTCTTTGAGTGCAGTGCTTGGCTCTGACAAGATCTGTCACCTACTATCGTCTTAGTTGATTATTCATTCACTTTCAAACATCTGAGTGAATTAAATCCAGTGTAGTTTTAAAATTTGCCCATGAGCCAGGTTTCAGTCCAATGGTATCAAATAGTGTTTTGTTCTGGTGAAAGCCTGATCGTGTGTTTGCACACACGTGCAGGCGTTGTTGTTTTTTTTGTTTTTTTTCCTTTTTCTTTTTCCCGTCCACTGTGTCAACACAATCCCAGCATTTATGAGATTACCAGAGCCCATTTGTGTTCCGGCGGGAGCCATCTTGGCTCGAATGAAACCTCCGCTGGGAACCATCTGGGTTCTACTGAAAGCAGCCTTCCCTCTACCTTTTCTGTCCTCTCTGCATTGTGAGCAAATCTATTTACTTTAAAGGCAGTACAGAGTTTTTTTGTGAAACTTGGACAGTAGTGTCCAAGGATAGATGAGATTGTTAAAAGATTTTGATGTCAATAGTCAGATCCTAAAAGCATTTGAGTAAAATGCTTACTAACAAATAAAATACAAATCCACCATTTGTTGTTGAAGTAACATGTGGTAAAAAATATAAGTTCATATATTTTTTTCTTTATAATGGGTATAGGTATATAGAAGCTCTCTACGGTAGATCTAAAAACCCTTAACTTAAAAATGTACAATTGATATTCAACCCAAACGTTTTTCTCCTTTTATTTTTATGTCTTTCTTCTTTAGCTCTCATTGTTACTTCAAATAACTGTTGTAATGAAAGCTAATTACATTTGTAGCAATTTATTTTTTTCTCTCATGATTTGCCCAATTCCCCATTTTACATTTTGAACCTCTGGGGACCAGTACTGCTCTTATAGCCTGGTTACATAAGTGCTTCTGCACTCCAAGACAAAGATAAAATGAGGTTAGTGTCTGGGATAGTAGAGTGCAAGAACATATAATGGTGAGTGAAAAGACATTTTGAAAGGACAGATTAGATTAAAGCAAACTTGGATTCACTGTTGGTATATCCTTGTCCTGTGTATAATATCCATGGGTATTTTAGTCTAGATTTTTAAAGCTTTGAAAATTCCTGGAATCTGATCATTAATTCCATTTAAAATGTTCTAACCTTTTAAAATATAACATTTGTACAAACAAAAAAATAGTTTTATTTATTATTTAACTCAATGGGATTAGATTGGGGAAATATTGTGTAGGGAGTGAATATAAATAACATCTTTTAAGGGTGCAAAATATTATGTACTCACTGGTACAATACTAACTGGTGGCGCCTCTTTCTAAGACCCAACTCATAGCTTACCCTTTGGGCCACATCTGAGTCAAAAATCTGGCTCTTTTGGTAGCTGTGATTGCTTTGGTATCTTTCCACCTTCCAGAAGTGTGCCACGGCACCAGTCCTTTGACTCAAGAATGGACTACTAGTAATGCTGTAATGGGTCTTGCAGCCAAATAGGAGAAAACACACTTTTCTATTACATTGGTGCACGTTAGCCATGTCTAGTCAACAACAGTATACAGAGTTTGAGTGGAGATCAGGATAACAATCAAATCTGTATAGTATTATCTGTGTAATCCAGGCAATTTATGTGCCAGTATGTTGTTGTTCACCTATCGGCACATCACGTCAGGAGTCGCCACAGGGTGTTTGGCAAAGATTTTTACGCCGTATGCTCATCCTGACACAATCCTGTTTTATCTGGGCTGGGGACTGCCACAGGGAGACCCAGACATGTGTCTACATAGTTAGGCAGTAGATAATAATGAAGCTCATTGCTTCTCAGGGTTTCCCATGCGCCACCCCTACACCCAACCAACCGAGCCAATTTTTGTGCCAATAATATTGGGTCCTAATATAGTGGTGAGCCTGATAGATAAAATTGAGATTTAAGGTCTAATGTGGTGTTGAAATTCTAGTTTTCTTAAAACATGTTCATTAAAATTGGTTGGTTCTAGCGCATCTTAAATGATTACTTTAGATATTCTGAACCTATTTGAGTGGCTATGGTTAGGGGCTTTTATTTAAAAGCTAAGCAGAATTGATTTACTTCAGATGGAGTTTTGTTTTACGCACACACATAAACGAAAACAGGGAATAGTTACAGTATCCAATAAATGCTCATCAACCAGGATTTCAATTTTTGATGTGCTGCCAAAAGCATGTGGTTCATTTAACCCTCATATTTAAAATAACTTTCTCAATAGGCTATAATTTCCTTGATGAGACTGTATACTGAGTTGAGCTCCAACAGAAGGTCATAGTATAAATATGAGCTTTAAGGCCAGACTGCTTGTCAGCCACTTTATCCATACTTGCAATTATAACTGCGTACTCAAGGTGGATTTGCTCCATGCATAGGTTGCCATTTTGTACTTAATAGAGCATATTGTGGGTTCAGCAGGAAACGCGTTTTACTTCAGCTAAGAACACGGCAGAGGAGTTTACAAACTTAATTCCATTCAGATTTCCCTTGTGACTTCAGGGCTAAGCAGTCCAAGTCTTAATCACTTGACTTTCCCCTATCTCCTTAGCACACCTGGCCTCTCACTTTCTCGCTGACTTTAGGCTTCAGAGAAGCTAAAAGTCCTTTTCATTGTACAGGACATTAAACAAAATGTAATGAATATATTATTACCCTGAAACGACAGAATTTGTTAGTCAGGAAAATGGCAATGGGGATACACCTTTAACTCTTAATTAGCTGGGTTGTTTGTGTCATTGCCTCATTTATTTACTTGATGTAATGCAGTTGGGCCAGTGATTGGCACAGATTACAAAGAATTTATTAAGAGATGTATTTAGGGTTGAACCTTTAAAATTCAAATTCTGAAGACAGCTAGGACATTTTATTTTCTAGCAGTAATTACGAAAATGCATTATCTAGCAGTCAAGGCTGTGTGATTCTATTGGGTTTGGCACTCCAGAGAAATGAGGAATACTATGTTGACCAAAACTGCTCAATCGAATTTCTGCACAACAGATCAGTGAAACAGAACCTAGTTGTCTGTCTTTCCAAATCAATGAAAAACCTCACAGCTTTCATTGAGGTCTGTTTAAGGAAAGTGTTGTCTGATCAGAAGTCCTCATCCATTTTACTTAGAATAAAATTTCAATCCCAATCTTGATCAGATCGTTAACTGAGCCCCGGTTTCCTAATGTTTAACTTTTTTTCTTCTTCTGTTTGGTTTGCTTCAGGTGGAGGTTGAAGTGGAGAGCATGGACAAAGCTGGAAACTTCATTGGCTGGCTTCACATTGAGGGTGTGAATCTGTCTGTGGCGCTGGTTGAAAACGCTCTGTCCAAGGTTCACTTCACAGCAGAGCGCAGCCCCTACTACAAAACTCTGGTCTCTGCAGAGGAACAGTGCAGGCAGAGAAAAGAAAAGGTGAGTTTCAATTCACATTTTACCACACAACAAATCTTTTTCACCCCCACTACTCAAAGAAGGAAGGAGGGGGTATCTCAAAAATACTAAATTCAAGTGACAAACTGCTCCAATGAACCTTTCAGGTTGGGAACATTTCTTACTTTAAAAACACAATATATTTCATTCAGACACAACACGGATAACATCTAGTTTAGTATATCTTTTGTGTTCTCAGAGTTTAAGAAACCTTCATGTGTAATATTTCTTTAAAAAAAAGCAGCACATTTGTATTTCTTGTGGATAAGTTTTACTCCATGAACAATTCACACCTTACCAGGCTGCTCATGGTTTTCTGGCTCACCTATTTCTATCTGCAACTTCATTGTGTATTACAGATTTATGAGTAGAGTTTAATCTGTTTTTAAAGAAATGAAGACCAATAAAGGATTCTGCAAACAAACAATAAGGAGCTCTTTGTTTAATAATAAAGTATCAGTCATAAGATATGAAACCAGGTCATCCTCCAGAGAGCATACATTTGACCAAAATGTATTAACATGCAGTCACAATTTCTAGCAGTTAAAGCTCCACTGTTGTGAAATTGCTCTATCCATGGTTGCAAATAGCCACATTTGCTGCTATCATTGAAGCTGTCTTTCCTCAATGGCAGTTCTTTGATGGATGGAGGCCTCGTTCACAGTGATACTGATCTTGCCTTGCATTTTCATTATGGCTCCACGAGTCACCCCTGGCAGATGCACAAAGTGCCCAGCCAGCTGTCATCGTTGTCCTCCTCTCTATCTCTGTAACTTATTTCTTTCACTTGCACTCTCCTCCCCCCTCTCCCACTCTCTTGTTCTTCTTTGGGTCCTTGAGGACACACAAATGCCTTCTCTGCCCATATAAATGTGATGTATCGCTCCAGCTAAGACGGGGTTGTGTTCTTTCTCCCTCCAAAGAATTTGTCATGTTCATAGTCTGTATGTATCTATACGGTGTTGTTTGCTTTCGGCTCTTCTTTCTTTTACAATTACTCCTCATTTTGCTCTTCTTATCTTCCTTTTCCTAAAACTCACCAGTTGAATACCATGAGTGGTGCACAGGTGAGCCTTTGTCAGCACTGAAAAAGAAAAACATCTTGCCCGCCATGTGAACACAGGGACCCTGCCACGATAAATCTAGCCACAGCGTGAAGCCTCATTCCTGACAGCTCGAACAATTTCACTACATGCTTCCAGGCCCCTCTGTCCCATTGAGACAGATTGACTCTAACCACAAGGTTTTGACTACATCTAACCTGAGTGTGGACAGGGCCATGAGGAAGGACGGCAGAATGGGGCCGGAATTGACCGGACAGACAGCGACTGTGATGTTAGTTTGCCACTGGCAACAGTGGACAAATCGACCACAGTCAGATTTGTTTGTGTGTGAGTTGGCTATTTTGGAGCACTCTGCTGTATGTGTGTGAATTCAGCTGGAAGGCAGATAAGGTGGGGCTTGGCTCTCTAATTAACCCATAGAGACCATGTCAAGAAAGCTAAGAGCTTTGCAGTTTTTGTCCGTTTCTTTTGAAGTTGTTGCAGGTTTTTGTCTGTGTAAGCTAAGGCTAGGTAGGGTAAATTGCATCTTTTCCCCATCTCTTTCCATCTTTTCTCATTGCTACCTTTATTGTCCCTATGGCTGTAGATAAGGAAGACATCAGTGGACTGCTGTGTCAGGCATCTGCAAGAAAGAAAAGGGTAGTTGTAATAAAGCAGACCAAAGATGTGTGAAAACATACACGCATAGTCATTAAGGAAAGCGTTGCGTTGGTGGACCAGCAGGGACCCAAGAAAAATGAGGGTGATGGGAGTTTGCTGTAGTAGCATGGTGAACTGGAACACCTTGGTTGGAGTGACTCAAGTGAATATGAGATTCTGTTGGAATGAGACCGAGGGGAAAAAGTGATTGTGCTGTAATTGAATCATTCAAAGGACTTGAAGAGCCTTTTCCAAAGCTCATCACATTTTGAATTTCACATATCAGCAAACATTATTCGGAGCAGTCATTTCAGCAAATAAAATGTCTTGTATGCAAGACCGACTGATCCTCACCTGGACCCTTGCTGTTTGACATGTACTTATAAATAGGACATGTTTCCTGTGACATGTCTTTGGTAGGAGATTGTATTTTTTCCTGCCATGATTCGATACACATCTTGATGCATGGTCCACGAATCTTTACATTTCTTTTTTTTTATACATATTTGTATCTCTTACATACTTTACAAGTCTTTGGGTAAAAAAGTCGGGCTTGGAGTTTAATTTTTAGATAAATTATTTTACTGCTTATTAGATTGATTTTAAATCAAACTATTTCCTCGTTTTCTTTTTCTTAATAGAATAGGTACCATGTTTTTAAAATGGATGTTTTCTAATTTCTATCCTTATTTGAAACAAAGTTTTGGTTGTTTTACGATCTGGGAGCATCTAAGTAAAAAAACTACAACTAACCACTGTGGTACAAAAGTGTGGTAAAAGCCTTCAAATTGATTTTCAATATGTTTGGAGCTTTTGAATTTCTCATAAGAAGTGGGTGAAAGAAGAAACAAAAGCAGCCATTAGTGCTGCAGTGATGAAAGTATGCCTTAATCATATATCAAGCGAGTTTTTGTTGCAGCATGATTTAAAATAACTGATTTGATCCAGACAACGATGAACTTTAATTAATGCAAGCACCTGATTGAGGATAGGTGTCATATACTATCAAAATGCAGGAAAAGCAGAAGTCAAATAAAGGTTTTTTTTCATTCATTCTGGGTAAATTCCTGACTTTTTCTTTTATTTTAATATGTCAACATCTGAATAAATGAGGTTTTGGTGCTTGCCCTATAGTCATTTATTTTCATTTTGTTTTACAATTCATCAGAAGGAGGGAAGGTAAAGCCAGTTTATGTTGTAAAAGCCTAAATGTGTACAACAATACTTGTTTTTTCTAAATTTCTAAATAAGGAAACTAATCACAGGTGGAACGGGACTTTCACTCACGTGTGTGCTATATGTTGAGTGTTTTTTCCCCTCTCTGCTGTAATAACCTAACCTTGAAGGAGATTAACACACTCTGATGGTTCTCAGAGTGGTAGAATGGAAGATGGAAGAGAGATGGTGTAGAAAAGAGAGCAAAGGAGGATGTGACAACTTCTGTTAAAGAGAGCTCATGTCACAGGGCTGTTAGTCTTTTCTTTTTTTTTCATCACTTCCCGCCTTTTCAAGCACTCCTGCTCAACTCTTTGCAGATCTGTCTTTTAATCTATTCCCTGCTCTTGCATGCCTATACTTATTGCACATTTTGTCCTCCTTCAGCTAATCATTGAATATATGTTGTGGACCTTTATTTTACTAAACAGTTCTCCCCCAGCCTGGTCTTTAAGAACACCATATTGCACATCTGCATTCATCTTTGAAAAACAGGGGCCCGGGATCAGCTGCTGCTGTTTCTTTAAGTTGTTTATAAGCACTTCAAACAGCTTCTTTCTGACATTCAGCTTGGTGATGTGTCCTTGGCAGAGCCTGATTGAAGTCTATAATCTTGTTTCAACACCCCAACCCACTAGACTCATACTTTCTGTGGGCCTGCTCATAACTTCACATAAATTCCTGGGTCACAACAAGCATTTCTGTACTGCAAAATAAATCCAAACACTGGGTTTTTTGCTCCTGCTGTCCAATTCTGCAGGCAGCTTGGAATATATTAGGATGTATGGTTTTGTGCGTCATATTTTCAGTTCAGTTTTATCATCTTGAAGTTGCATACCTTCTAATGAAAATATGGCAGTAAAAAAAGAGAAGGTTGTTGATGTTGTGTTTATTTCTTGATGGTTTTTATTTCTTGATGAGCTTTTTCATAAGCTGGCATTTTGCAATTCACATACCCCACAACTGCATCCAAATTAAACCAAAACACCTCTATAAAAGTATCCTTTTGTTCCTTTAGTCAGCTTTCATTCCTGTGCTTTTATTTTAAAACACATGGTGCCATTTTGGTTTTAATAGGGGAGATTAAAACCTTTTTCAAATTTCAGTAAAGTGCACTATTAATGTGTCCCTCGTAGTGTTTGTAAAGGGTAAACAAAGAAGTGTTTTTTATTAACACTGATTCATTTTGCTCGTACAACCCTGCTTGGTGCTCTCTAAAACCAGGAAGCTGCTGAAATCCTTTGAGTAGCAAACTTGCTTATTCCCGTTTTCTCCCCTTTCACATTGATATAACCTGTGGCAGTCACTAAGCAATATCATGGGACAATGAGGGGATTAATATTAAAGTGTCTTATCTGTTGAGGCTTTATGTGAAAAAATAAAAGTCAGTTTTTCTTTGTGCTAAGTCTTTTTGAAAATCCTTTTATCCTAATTATTTTGTAGATTACTAGTTGGTCTATACTAAGTTTACACCTTCATAGTAGGGGTGTAACGATTCATTTGAACAATTTAAATCATATCGTAATTTGTGGTTCCCAATATGATTCATAGTCGATGTTAGTTCATGTTAAACGATACTATTCACTGACCTAAAATTGATCCAGGACATCTTTAGCCAAAAATCCAACTAGTGTGCCTCAGATAAGTACCTGGGTACTGAACCACTGAAGCCATTCACATTGTACTTTCATGAAGTTCAGTGAATTTTTTTTCCACATAAAAAATACAAAGGATCATTATTGGAGCATTATACCACGCTGTATGGTCACGTCTGCAAAATCCAAAGTATTTCCACACATTGGACTGGAATGATGGCTTGAACATTGTTGTGGTTCACTGTGATGACACATTGTCGATTTTATGTTATAGTAAAACTAAAACTACTGTTCCTCAATCCTAACGGCAATTTCCAATATGGATGATCATCGATTTCTTTCCTTTTGAAATGATTTTATGATGCAAGTTACCAGTATTGTTTAAATTAAAGGAAAATAAACTGATTTCGGGAAGTCAATCGTTAAACACCTAGTAACCAGGTTTCTCTAGCAAATGATATCCTTTAAACCAAAATAATCCTATGTGTGCATCTATTTTTGGTGTGGACATTTTTAGGGTTCTCTAGAAAAGAAAACATTACCAGAAAAAGAGAACTGTATAAATTCATTTACCGCAATTTCTGAAGACGTGGCTAACCCCCAGGTCGCAACACTGTGTTGTAGATTGAGGATGTGTATGTGCTAAAACCGCCCGCGTGTGTAAGAATGGGCAGGGAGCTGCAGCGGGAGAGCGCGTGTGCAGTGCAAGAGGGAATTAGAGCTAGAGCAGCGACAGCATTTGTTTCTTATACAGAGTGAAAGAGAACTGTAATAAAAGGTTTCCCGCAGAAGAAGATGAATGATTCTTTATTAACCCGCTCTGGAGGCTCTGAGGGTCCTAACGGGGAAGTGAACAACCGAAGGAAGATCCGCCTTCAGCGGGGAGTAAAGAGAAACAAAGTAATCACAGGAGAGGTTCAACACTTGATATATTTACAATGAAAGACGGTACACAGAGTTTTCAAAGTTTTAATAATATACCTGAGTTTTTCTTTCCAAACAGTGCCTGTGACACGGCAGCAATATGGTAGTAACAGCACAGGGCCGGTTAAAAAAACATACCGGTAAAAGTCACTGAGAGCAGCAGTAACTTAAAGCGCGTGCGCTGGAAATTTTCTTACACAACACTGACACCCTTACACGGCACTAACGGGGCTGTTATAAAAAACATGAATTTAAAAGTCACTGATAGCTTTCTTCATCTTCTTTCTGTGCATTGAAACCATGGAAGTCTTCCTCCTCAGTGTGGGATTGGAATAGCGTCAGACATTCTTCGCCACACACTCTGTGTCTCCGTCGTTGTAGCTGTCTGTGTCACTTTGAGGCAAATTCACTCCTGAGCTTGCGCTGTCCTCTCTGTCACGCAGCAGACCGGCTTGTCCAGACCCGTTGGTGATGGTGGATTTTTCACACTGCTTTTAATGATTTCTTTTCACTTGAAAGCTGCATCATATTGTAGTGGCGGTCATGTGCACGTTTGGTCTAATGCAGGGTTCGACAACCTTTTTTACTCAGCCATTTGGGACTGCCCCTAATAAAAAAGAAAGCACCCGGAGCCACAACCCTTTTTGACATCATTATATATATTATGCATGTATTCATTCAAGGTGCTCATTATGTCTATCGCGATCGACCGGTCGATCTTCAATGACATGAGTGTAGATCGTGGGCCAGAAAAAAAAAAAAAACTACTACTTTAAAATCCACCAGCCAATCAAAATCCTCACTGAAGTACGGGACTTGATTGACATGTAGATTGGCCAATCGGACATCGTCTGAAGCATACGTCGCTGCAAATGCACATTGTGTTCTTTAAAGGATGATACCGCGGACGCGTGTGGGAGGAGCTACTGGTTCTGGTCTGATCGCTGCATGGAGCGATGTGTTTATCAATGCATGATAGACACTGAGAATGTGGAGAGATCAGGTTTATTATTTTGAAAATTTCTACTTGGTAATCATGTTTCCATGTTTAAGTTCATAAAATCATCCCAGGGAAAGTCTCTGCTTCAACTCCCGCAGGGAAAGCTGCGTCTTAATCTGACGCCCGTGTTTCCATCTCTCTGACAGAGTTTGAAGCCAAAGCCCCTCCTCCGCCTCTTTACCTGCTTTTCCTGCTTTTCCTCTCTACCTGTTCACATCCTCTGCAGCTGAGATTTGTTTCCCCCTTGCTCCTCAGTGTGTCCTACACAGAGAGCGCAAAATACGGTAGTCGGGGTGCTCCAGCGCAGAACAAGGATGAAAGAGCAGGACGCAGGTTATAGCGGGTTAAGCAAATGAATGAAAGAAGGCGCTCCGCTGAAGAAATATTCAATATTGTACACATTTTATTATTAGTCTGAACTATCTTTTATTTAGAAAAATCTTTTATTTTATCAGTCCAGTACGAAAAATGGGCATGGGTGTTTCTTTTTGTTGCACCATGAGTGAGGGGCCTAAGAGCAGAAGTCACATCTATGCTATTTGACTGCTTGTTGTTGCGTCAAACTATATGGGCTTGATGCAGGAAATGGGAGTACACATTCAGCTACTTTAATTGCAGCGTCCTTTCTGACAATGTCTCCAGCTCAGCCATTGGTTTGATTAAGCCAGTTGAATGATTGACAGTTCAGATGACTGACATTATGAACCACCTGCTTCTCGTTTAGCATTTTGCATCTTCCATGATAAGTGTCTGTTTGACTAATCATTCTTAAAGCAAATTTACATTAAACTTGCATCTTCCTCAACACATTTACCAAATTCCCCCTGTCTCACGCTTACCTGTTCTGAGCGAACGCCCCTAGCAGCCGTGAGAAAAAATGCATAAATTAGCCGCATCACTGAAGAAGCCGCAGGGTTGTAAGCGTTTGACAAAAGTAGCGGCTCATCCGGAAATTACGGTAAATGCGTGTAAATTTACCTACAGTTGCCTTGTAGTGAACTATAGATACACTGAGTTTTACAAGAAATGGGCCTCTCGACTCTTTCTCTCTGTGGTTTATAGGTTTCATTTACTATAAGATTTCTCATGTCTGAAGACATGCAAATTTGCCTGAAACTGTATTTTGGCTCAGCATTCATGGCTATTTGCTTGCTTCACACTTCTCCCCATAGGCCAGAATTGGATGTTGTTTTTTCTAGTGTGAAACATACACATTGGTGTTATAAGCTATCAGCTCCCAGAATCCAGATGGCAGAATGAAATTGTCAGTAGCAATTTGGTCTCTCACCTCGAAGAATAGCCATTTTTTTCTCCTTTGGTAAAGAAAAGCATGAAGGACCCATTCATTGTTGCCCCCATGACTTTTCTCTCAATGCAAAGTTTCATTGCATCTGAATTATATTGAGGCCATTATGCTGCATTTTCTAAACACTTTTGTGCCACTTCTGAATAAGCTAAAGCTTCGGCTTCCCTCAGCTAAATATATTTGGTTTGAACCGTGTTGACATAATGAATGGGTAAAGATTTTTTTTTTTTTGCCATTGTTCAGCAATCTCCACCTTTAGGTGCTAAAACCACCTTCTGCTATCTGTGTGAATAAATGTAAATCATTCATTCTAATGAATATTGCTGTTAAAAGCACATTACCATGAGTTTGGCAGACTCTGTTCATCAAGATGCAAAGAACTGTAGTGGACGCATTTCATCAAGTTTGGGTTCACATAGCACTTTTGAGAGTGGAACATCTGCTTCGACGACTATGTGCCATAACAGCTGGTAGTTGGGGGTGGTATCCAGAGAGAAAAAAAGCATAAACAAGGAAAATCTGGCAAAAACAAAAGCGCTACTACACATTTTCCTTCTTTAACAAGAAGAAATCACCTCTCAATTGCTCCAACTTAGCCTATAATACGCGTTTCAGTTTTTTTCTTATTCATTTCTTCAAATTAATAATTCTTTCAGTTCTTAAATGTATTCTACAGCAATATGCAATTGATACTTTTTTATTCTTCTTCTTGATTTTAATTCCATAATTGATTTAATGCTTCCATTGAACTGCGCCAAGTGTTTACTTGCAAACTGAGTCTTTTGGCAACAGGATTTGCTTGTTGGGTCCATGTCAGAGTTCAAACGAGCTTTTACACTTGCTCAATCCAAATGAGCTATCGCATAGAGCAACTTTAATTTGTACCCAAATAACTCCTGTATGTATATGTGTATCTACAGTCTGATGATCTGTAATATCCATTTGCAATGTAATGTTTCAATATTTTCAGCACTTTTTACTGTCCAGTCAATTTAACTTGGTGCTTTTTCAAATGTGTTTCAGGTTTTAATGTAAATAACATTTTATAGAATTTTTTCTTTTTCACCTTTTTGCCAAAATGTGATATATGAAGTAGAGTTTTGAGTGTTTTTTTTTTTTTTGGCATGTGCAAAAGGATGACAAGATCACCGCTAGGACAGATTATTGCCTGCAGTGTGGTCTGAAGGAGAGTGGTCAGGCATCACATCACTGAAACGATGGAGAGGACAGAGTGCTTTTATTCACAGATAACTCCCCAGCTTCAGTTGCAATGCATTTTCTATTCTATGTGACTGACAGGTTCACAGTTGTTTCTATGCCAGGTGCATTTATTCATGCCATCATCGTCCTTATCTGTGTTTTGTGCATGAAGTAAACCACCAAGCAAACAGAAGCAAAGAGCTGACAGAGGTTTTTTCATAAGGCTAAAAGATTACATAATCTGATTATCAGTGTTCTGTGTACACAATTGTACGCACACTAACTTGGTTGCAGATGGAAGGAGGCGCCACACGTGCACACACACCATACTCTCACTGTCTCTTTTCTGCTTACTCAAACACGCTTTGATTCTGTGCAGACAGCCGGTGCACACAGACGTACGCATGCACACACTCTCTGGGGACACCACCCCCACTTTAGTCGGCAAGCTGGACCCGCAGTGCCTCGAGGCAGAGACTGCAAGACGGAGAAAGAGATCAGTGGACGCAGTGATGTGTACGTTATTTACACCCCAACTCCCAGTTCCCTCGTCGTCTTCATCTTCTTTTCCCCCCATTTCCAAGCTGCAAGTTCAGCAGTCTGTCGAATCTATTCACTTCCCTTTGAAATCAACACTAAAATTCCTTCTATTCTGCCTCACTTTCCATGTGACACGAAGACCTTGCTGGTCGGCACATGGCAGTCAACTATATTGTCAAGGGCACAAAGTTTTCCTCTTCTTTTTTTTCTTTCTTTTTCTTTCATGAGCAAGAAAACCCCAGTACACTATAAAACCTCAGCAGTCTCGCCTCCTGCCTCTTGAATTATACATTTACATGAGTTGCAGAATTACATGGGAACTTGGAAAATGTCACCTGAAAAATGCATCCTGTCACAAGGACATCGGTTCACTTCGAAGGAATAGGCACTCTCAGATAAAATATTCTGCTTGATGTAGCATATGACCAGGACATATGACTTAAATTCATTTTACATGTGGTTTACTTGTTTCGCTTTATTGCGGGAGCAGCTGTTAAATCTCCATTTCTGTCCAGGTTGTTTTTGGTATTTATGCTCATACATATTCTTGAGTTTTAGTCTTCCATTTCTAGCTGGTGAATATATATATATTTTTAAATATACATTTGTCTGAATGTCCTTGGCCCCCTTTTTTGCATCCTCAGGCATGCACAGGGATCTTGTGAGCTCTTGTCAGAGGTCCTCGGGGGCAGGTTTGCGCCCTTCTCTGGTTCATCGTTGCAGAAATCTTTCAGGCCGTTTCCATCACTCTTCACTGTGCGGGGATGAGGCTTTAAGGCAAAAAGGCTGGAAAGAATGAGAGGGGGGGGGGTGAGATTAAAAAAATTCTTACATTTTGTGTATCACATCCTTTAGGTCCAACATCTGGAAAAGAAAAGCACCCCTCCTACATCCTGCCTGACTATAATGTTTTGGGTCTTCCCTGCTTTTTTTTCCAGCTTTGCCCCAATTCCTCTTCTGTCTCTGCTGATTAAAGAACAAAGTGCTTACAGTGACTCCAGTTTGTGTATAAGGCAGTTTCTCTTTTCTCACTAGTCCCTCTAGGGACAAACTAAGAGAACACTTTCTTACAGTTTTTTTTCTAGAGGTTTGCATTTTGTAACGGTCTCTTTTCTCCGGCAAAATCTGACAGTAACCTTGGAATATAACTGTGACGTTTGACCTCAAACTACAAAGCAAAAATAAAATACAATTGGATGCAATAAGGACACTTTAGATCAACTTAGAGCTTTAGTGTTGGGGGTCAAATGGTAACAAAGACATGAGCACAGTCAAATGACTTCACCCCTTCAGTAACGTCATCAAAAACCCTCTACATGCTCTTGTTGTTGAAGAAAAATGAATTTTCCTTGCAGATGATTGACATTTGTGTTATTTTTAGACATCCAGCAGATAGTGTGAACATACCCAGCCTACACATTTTCGCCCTACGTCAGGTGGCCTCTCTAATCATCCTTATTTAATCTGGAAAGAATCAAAACACTATTAATTGCAGTGAAAAATAAGACTCAGGCAAGTTGCAGTCATTTACACCCACTTTGACCTTTATTAGGCCTCCTGCTTGGAGCCACAATTATTCCATTTACTGTGGGTCACAAAAGAAACCTCGCTTTTTTTCCCTCTATTTATTTTCATCATAACTCTCCTTTAAATAACACGGCTGTACATTTTTGTGTCTTGACTTTTGAGGTCAATAACCTATTTTTATCAAACAATTTTTGCTGTTATTAATTCCAAGACAATAGATTCTGGGCATTGAGCTGCTGCTGTTTTCGTTTTGTTTTTTTGCTTTGCTTACCCAAAACTATTATTACATGTTATCCAATAGACACTTCTAGCAGTATATTTTTGAAGTTTTACCGTGCTTATAGGACCATATCGCGTAACATGACACATTTCTAAAGTAGATTTTCTGCTAGTCTGTTTTAGACTTCATTTCTAACATTTTATTGTTTTACTGTTGCAGTTGCTGTTATTCAATTTTCTTACACGTCAGTTTCCCGTGTACAGTGTATAATTTCTGTCAACAGTGGCTTGTTGCTATTAAACACAATTCTATAATGTCCTTGTAGCTGAACAAACACCCAATTATTACAAGTTTAAAAATGTGATGCTTTGAATTTCAAATCAAAATATAACAAAAAAAAGTAAGTCTAACCAGTTTAGGCTTCTTATGCAAAAGTCAGTATTTCAGTGATAACTGCTCCAACTTTTCAATAAAACTGCTTATCTTCTTTGAATTTTGTTAAACAAATATGTCTTTTGTTTGAAATTCCAAATCTCTGGGCACAGAACCTAAAAACAGAATAATTTTTACACCAAAATATGTTTTTGCCTGATTCTGGTTATAGTAAAGAGGCTATTGCAGACATTGGGTATTTAAAAGGGATGCCACAATTCTCAGTTTAAAACCAAACCGTATGTTATAACATTTAACCAAATTGGGAGGAAAGTGTATTTCTTTTGTATAGTATTGGAAATATACTTGCAAGGTGGTAAATTCAAAAAGGAATTATTACCGTAGTTGTTGTTATGTTACAATAAACCTGACTTGGTATCAGCCAACTGAAAGTTTTTTTTTTTTTAGTTACTTTTTCAGAATTTAATTTTTGTAACACACACATGCTACATCAAATCGAAACAAAACCATAACCCAAAAATTAAAGTTTGAACCCAGTTGTGAAGAAGGGGTTTAGTAGCATCCCTAGTATTTGGTTTCTATCTGACCGGCATGTTCACACTGCTTCTTTTTTAGTTAATTGGTTTTGCACCTTTACAGTAATTCAATATTAAAAATACATTAACAAAAACTAATAAAGTTGTAAACCTCCATCGAAAGGAAGAAGGAGAAATCTTAGTGTATTAGTGGTTGGATTCAAATGCCTCATCAGTTCTCTTTAGTTCCTTCACATAGACGTATTGGCAGGCTGTTCTCGGTTGAGTTGTCAGTTCTATTCCTAAATGGATTTGTTAATTCGTTTTTCTCGATTAGCATCATGACGGGGTCCCCAGTGTCCCTTGCACTTTTCTCTTTTTTAGTCTTTCTATAGGTTTGTTTTTGTTTCCCTATGTATTCACCATCACTTCCCTTTTGCCATTTTTGTCTCGTTTAATTGTAACTTTAAACTCAAGTTTAACTTTAATATCTTCATCTTCTAACTCTATTAGCAAGCTTGATTTTACATTTTCTCTAAGCTTCCTATCTATTTATCTGTGCATCAGCTTATGCTGTTCACAGTACACAGAATACAGATTGAATTGAATAATTAATGTATTTATTTAAAAAAAAACTCTGGTTAAATTTAATGAGTAGAAGTAGTCTGCACTTGTTTAGACTTTCTCCCCCCCCAAAAAAAACAATCCTCCATCTTTGGTAGTGTTGTTATGTGAGGTTCAATACACACAACCTATGAAGAAATATGAGGCTGTAATACAAGAATGCAGGTTCCTTTACACGGGATGTTAGTCCTTCAAGTATGACGACATGAATAAACAACATGCAAGACAGATTCTGCTAATAAGGGAAGCTTAAGGGTTACAGTGGCTGAGTGGGTTAGAGTGCGGGTTATGCAACTTTGTGATGATCATTAGTTCAGTTCATTAGTTAGCCTAATTGTGTGTTTCATTCTGCATTCACAGATTTTCTGTTTTTGGCTTGCTTTTTTAGCATCTGGATATGTTATCAGATGATATATACGTTCTTTATTCTGCTTTGTCTCATTTGTGCGTTATGCTTAAGTACATGCACTGAGAGTACTATGCATTGAAATTGTTTCTAGTGACATCAAGCTCTTTCCTTATGGTTGATGTAGTTTGCCCTTTATATATTATAACAGACGTTTTACTAACAAGTCAATAAAAACAATTTTCTTCTGATTATCCATCTCATTTTCTTTTTTGTACTTTTCTGCCATGGCGGTTTTTGTCGAGTATTGCTTATAATGTAGGTCAGTGCTTTTCTACTTTGTTCAGTCTTTTGCCTTGCTGGGTTGCAGAAAACCTCTGCACCACGAACTGGGACATTTTTACTAGTTCTAGGATTGTTTTTCTTTTCCTTTTTTTGATGCATTTTAGAGTTTCTGTCTGTTTCTCTGTGCACTCACGCCTGAGGGAGAGACCGTTACATAAACAGGATCTTGTCATCCATGCACTTCCGATTCCTGCAGTCGTGCTAGTTTTCTTTTCAGAGAGCTTCTCTCTTTTTCGCCATACACATCAGTATTTTGTGTTTATGGTTTGCTTTTTCTAAAATATAGCAATAAGGGCTTCTAAAAGCATTGGGTTGTTCTCATGGTCAGAGAAAGGGTTCATTGTGCAGTGTTTAAGTGTTTTGGTAGGTATTTATGATGAGCGTTAGTATAAAGAAGCTTTGTTAAGTAGCACAAATGCTGTTATTTTTTCTCAGCTTCTCTGTAACTCTAATGATTTGAACTCAGCCAATAGAAAGTGGGGACATCTCCATTGCTCAGCTGATAAAAGCCATTATTTTTTCATTCTAAAGCCGTGAAAGTATGAGATCGAATGGGATCAGAGACTTGAATGGCCTTTTCCTGTGATGTAATGATAATGTCAGTATTGTCTCTTTAGTCCTGCCCTCTCCCCCCTCACCATCATGTTGCCCCCCCCCCTCCTTCCCAGTTGCTGCTCCTTGTTACCGCTATATTAACCTCTCTGTCAGTTTTAGTCCCCACCAGCTATGATCAGACTTATTCCACAGAGAGCAACAGAGCAATGATGCCACCTTACGAAAAAGCAGTCATCGTGGAAATAATCTGGCATCCCGTGTTACTTGAGAATCACATAATTTGTCTGTTGCTTATTTGCGTTATTTATTACTTTTCTAATCTACTTTTATACCCAAAAATCTTGACTTTCAGAAATGCGAACAGTTAGACTAGAGGCAGAGCCAGAGGATGTTGGAAATCCAGTTGGAATTTGGCACCTGAAGTGCTTAATCCCACCATAGATCGCATATTTTTTTTTAAGAAAAGCTGCACTGAAATATGTCTATGAAGACCTACTACTATGAACTGCACTGAAAAGTTACTAAAAGCTGGATGCAAAAAGGAGTTGCTTAAAAAGCCACCTCAGTCGAGCACCATACCTCCAAATCCCCAAGCCAAGTGGTCATAATAGTACGCATGACGAGGTTCAGTTTGATATCCCATCAGTTAATCTGCAAAGTCATTATAGGACTCGTAAAACAAACAGCTGGATTGAAACGAGTCTCCTGATCAAGTGGCAGCTGGTGTTTTTGCAGGACTTCTTATTTCTGAGCATAAAGCTGACCAATCGGCTAAATCCGACAAATCTTTGCTTGTACTGTGATTGTAATATGTAATCTGGCTTTTTTTATTCATAAACAGACATAAATATCTATAATTTGTTTCTCCTACCTAATTTGTTATATGTTGAATATTTTGATTACCTCCTCTCCCTCTGTGTCCACTGCTTTGAAGAGTGGGACTCTGTCATCTACTCTTATGCTTGGAGTGGTTCACTTTAATTGCTTGCTTATTCCCTGTGTTTCTTGTGTTTGCTCTGATCTTTGTCTGCTTGATCATCTTTTAACAGCAGCCAAAAGACAGTTGCTGCTTTGGTGAGGAAAAACAGGCGGATTGATGTAAGGCTCCGTGTGCTGGAATGCCTGCCTCTGGGGACGATGTTTGTGTGTGTGAGCATGAGTCTTTGCTCAGCTGTCTGCTCTTGTATACTAACCGTGAAAAAGGTGGCACCGCTAAGCACGTTAGCGCAGGTAGCTTTCTTTGGGTTCGCAAGAATCCCTTTGATTATGCACACATTTGCTCTGTTTCTATGGTAACCCCATTGGCCCTCATTTGGCTCACACTTTCATAGCACCAATCTCTGCTTACTGCTAATATTATTTTGTCAAAAAACTGACAGGTATCCGCCCACCACCAACCAGCACACACAAGTGGATCAATTCATGTCGATTTAAATCGCGTACAAAGTCGCCACCACAGTTGCCTTGGGTTGTTTACAAGGCTTTGAATTGCAATGCATGTGTCTGGCAGTGTATGTTGAGGTCATATTAGCAGTGTATGCTGGGAGTGCGGAGTCTTGCCGCCTGCCTGCTGCCTCTTTGATTGGAGAACATCTGTTGGCTCCGATAGAAAGCCTGGCTGTATCTCTTTCTCTCTCCTCCCCGCTCTCTCCTTCACTTGCTCTTCTGTTGTTATGAATTCCCCAGAAGCTCTGCTCCTTCCCTTAACCTGAAAAGCTTGTCCCACACCACCTGTGCAGTTTTAATACATAATTTATCTGCTAAGTAACCGCATCTAAGAGACTCATTCATTCAACTGTCTCCTGCTGTATTTCTGTGGCCGTTTGGCTTGGCCAAGTGTAGATGAGTATTTGGATTTTATTAGTGGGCTGTGGATCAACCAATTGAACAGGTTTCTGTGTATTTGATTGTTTTAGAAAGAATCGTTGTAGTTTTTTTTTTTTTTTCATTCTCCCTATCTTTTTTTTAACATTCAATATTGACTTCTGGAAAAAAAAAAAACTTTTTGTGCCCGAATTTAGAAATATCCCAGTACTGACCCAGTGCTTGTATTAACTTAATTCTCATACACATATGCAGCTTTGCTGGCTCTCCTGACTCTCCAACAGTATTGGCTCGGGCATAATCTTTTTAACAGAGAAATGTTATGTGATGAAACTTTCAGAGAAGAGTTGTTCACCTTCATGGAATGTGCAAATGTCCGTCTCCAAAGTCATTAAAGTGAGTTTGGCTTATGAGTCCACAAACCTTTCACACAACATTTTAAAGACGAGCCACAATGTAGTTTACAAACAAAGCTGGAAAATGAATTGAAACAATTGCATAAATGACATTTTTCAGATTCTACTCAGTTGTTGCCTTTGGTGCATAGGTTCTTGTAGTTTTTTGGGTTGTCCAGGCCCTTGGAGGGTCACAGAGAGGAGCGTCCGCCTCTTAAAGGGAGCGCAGATGTGTTTTGCAGTCAGTTCCCTTGAGACTTGTGCAGCTATCTCAAGGGATGTCATGAAAATGGAACACTTACCTAGCTTACCTTGTTGTATAATTTTTCACAACCACCTGTCGTCTGCAGCACGAGTGTAGAAAAAAGACATACATGGACATTTTTGGCTCATTGAGCAGTCTACAACCTTGCTATTTGTATGCGGGCTACCTGCGTGCCCTGTACAGGTTTTCCCAATTTTCCCCGGCAGACTGCCCGTATCCACCCATAATGGCAGTTGTGACCAAGCCTTTAATGTGGAGCTCCATCTTTGTCAAAATTTGACACAAACTTTGTTTGTAGTCGTTTGCAGCCAAATTGCCTCGGTTACAGATTCTTAAGCTTTAAAGGTTTACCAAAGTCATTCAACTGGGACGATAAAATGCAAACACGTTGAAAATGTTTTGATGCATTTAAAAATAAAATGTAATATATCTTGTGATTAATAAAGTTGTCCATCTATCTGATTTCCCTTTTTGGTGTTTGCAGCTGGTTTGTGATAACCGAGCGCGGTTCAGCTGAAGCTCACCGCCCCCCCAGGGGATGGGTCAAATGCGGAGAACAATTTCCCCATTTTGGGATAAATAAAGTATCAATTAATTATTATTTAAACCCATTTCTTATTTGAAAAAAAGCTAATTTCCCCGTGTGCCTTTAGGTTTTAACAACTTCTTAAGAAGCTAGCTTGTTTGAAACCAACATCGCATTTTTCAAATGAGCATTCCCATTGTGTTTTACACTGCAACACAAAAGACATTTCCACCACTTTGTTTTAACCTGGACCATTTTACAAAGGTCACCGGCATGGTGCACATCAGCGTTTGCATATCCCAATGTGTTGGGTTGACGGCAGGCAGATGGCATGGATTACAAGGTTCAAACAGCAGGGAAACATCCCAAGAACGCTTGCACTCCCGGTGCGGAGTCCTCTAAATCTTCTCCTTTCTCTACAGCTGCTTTTCTTTCTCAGGCCACCAAGATAATGCCCTGCACAGTAACCCTGTACACTCAGGGTTACTGTGCAGAATTAACGGCTCTGTTTAACCTGGATGACAGGCTTTTTATGAGCCAAGCAGCGCATCACTTTACAGACTTTCCGCCTCTGTGTACAAGAGTGGCTGCTCTACTCCAGCATGTCACTCATCTCACTGTCCAATAAAGATCAATACGGTCTGTTTTCACAAGGAAACACCAACCGTTTGAGCTGGAAGTCGAAGCTGAAACTGCCTGAGCGTGTTGCGTCCTGTGCAATCCAATCATTATAAAACGGTCAATGAATCAAATAACAAGGACCAAGGTAAAGAACCTTTTGGTCGCTAAAGCCGTGTTTTACCTTTATCAGCTTATCTGACACCCACTTCAATACATTAGTCACAGACGGTGAGTCTTTTGGGCTTCAAATGACGAAACTGAAAAAATAACATTTGCACTTTGCAGCAAAGGGAATAAAATAATGCACATTTTTGCTTTTTTATTACTGGTTATATGGCCTGGTAGAGAACACATTTAGGCATTTTATTTTATTAGATACACTTTAAAAAAGATTGTTTTATAAAGGACATGAGTTTTATTATTTTTTATTCAACCACACACTTTCAGATGGCTCTCATTAGAAACTGGAGCATTATTAAAAGATTATTTGAAAATCTCAAATCAATTTAAACCGTTTTGTTTGTTGTAGGGTCCTCAATCCCATCTTCATTTGACACTAATAAATATTCATTCTTACAATTCCATTTGAAACAACGTTGAAAGAAAATAAACAACTTTATGCAGCATCCTAATTAAAGGAATGTTGTTGTTTTTTTCAATTATACTATTTAAATCAACATGACCAAAACTACTAATGAAACTGTTGGAATTATTCTTGTTTTCTTCCAATGACAATGACCTCCTCTTCCAGAATTGCTCCTAGAGTATTGGGGGAAAAAAGGTTAACATTTTGGAATAGTTTTTTTTCCAAAATTATTCTGAGCCATATGAAAACAAATCCATAAATACATGATCAACTTTTATACACACAATAACGTGGTCGTTTATAGTAGTAATGATATATTGAAGTAATTAGTAGTTTAGTTAGTACATTTTCCTTTATTCATGTAAAATAAAATCTATCTCTCTCTTTTTTTTATCATTACTCACTTTGCTACAGAGAATCACTAATTGGCATCAGGTTATCAAGGCAGTTCGGACGTTGTTACTGTGACATATTTTATGTTTCATGAATGAAATGTTTTTGTTTTTCTCTTTTAAAACCTCCAAATCCATAATTGATCAATTGTATTTGTTTCTTCAATGGTTTTCAACCTATACAGGCTTTTTTTTCTATGATTTGTCTTTATAGTTTTTTGTTTAAATACCAACAGGTATGTATATGTATGTACAGACTTCTGCAGTTACAGATGCTTTACATTTGAGGAATTGGCGATGAACTGGACAGCCTCTTACTGAACTGACTGTCTTGTTGAACGTCTAATGGTTTAGTCAATGCAGCGTGCATAGTGGAGAAACATGAAATCCAGGGTCATGTGCCTTTCTGCTGCGTTGTCCGCCAACATTGATTAACATACTGTTTCCAATAATGAGTGCATTCTGATTATTTTTCCATCACTCTGCTAGTATTTTATAAATTATAAATTCTATGTTAACAACCAAACTTCATTTTTATATAACTGAAGTTTGTCTTACTATTACTTTTATAACAGAGTTCTGATTTCTTCATTTATTGATTTTTGCCTGGAGCTTCCAAGTAACAGACCGGGTTGGTATTTCTTCAACTTAAGTTGCCATAAAAGCAGAATTTAAACATGGAACAGAAACCAGTTTTGAATCAATGAGCTTTGATTTATGCAACACTAATGCAGCCTTCATCGCTTCCAAAAGAAAAAAATGACCACTGCAATTTAAACATAAATGTTGAAATCATTAAGTCACTTTTAAAAACCAAAATAATTTTGCGCTAATGCAGATTTAAAACATCCTTTTATAGGGGGTGTGACATTACGGCCTTTTCACTTGTTTATTCGAGTTTATATAGCTTGTAACAAAATTACATGAGATTTTGTTTTTCATTTTTGTACTTAGATTTAACCATTTTAAACTGTTCCAAAAAACATAAAAACTATAAGCAAATGTGGGGATTTGGGGGTGGGGGGTACTCCACTGAATTAATGACCCATTCTTTCCAAGGGGTATTCATCAGCAGCATAATAGGGAATACATTGATTCACATAGGGCACTTTTATGAATAACACAGTGTTATTGATTTGAGGTCTCTTCAAACTGTGATTGGGTAATGAATTAACAAGGGATCTGTGGAAAGTCCAAGAGAGAAGACAAGCTTCTGAGAACTGGCTTCTGCCTCACATTGTTGCTCCAGTCACCATCTGTTTATAGAAATTCTTTACATTTCTTTCAGGATCTTTTTATTCTTATGGTCTAAACATAATCTGAAAACCCCCAAATTCTCAGAATTTAGAGAAAATGACCACTATGCCTGTAGGTATTTGGAGGATAAACGTAGTCTTCTGATTTCCATCAGGCTACTTGAATGTAAATAAGTTTATCTTGCAGGAAAGGAGACTGTCGGATCTCTTGGCTCTGATCAGCCACAGCGTCATTTGTGTTTTAAAACTGTTTTTTATGGGATTTCACTTTCCTTTACTTTTTTTTTTCTGTTTGGGCTGTTTACCTTGTTACAAAGCCCAACGGCTACAACAAAAAGCTTTTATTCTCAACATAAACAGCTTCTTTGTAGTCCAGCCTTTTTCTGTCTTTGCTTGTCAGCTCCCTCATGAGACGCATTTCCCTATTGTGTCGCATGGAACACCTTGAAATGCCAGACAAGTCAAGTATCTTTATACTTTTCCTCAGCAGCCATTTCTTTGTAACAAGGACAGCAGCAAAGTGCTGACTGAACTGATGGAACGTGAGGCAAAGGGAGACCCCTGCTGCTTTATTTTGGAGGGAAAGCTTCAACGTTCCAGTAAGAAAATCTCAGCTAAAACACGAGGCTTTTTTGTTAGCGTACACTGAGGTAAAGCAAAATCTATGCACTGCCCACAGGGAGATCTTTAAGTGGGCCAATACTATTCCAGCATCTCAGCTGCATGACTACGACAAAATAAACCGTACTGGTAAGGTAAATATGGCGACAAACTGACCCAATAATGTATTTCTTTAGACTTTTAGATGGCAGAAGTTCCCCATCAACGCATTCTCCCATTAGGATGACCCCAAAGGGTCAACGCTTGTTTTTTATTTTTAGCTTTCTGTTTAAAGCCAATCAAGTGAACTGCAACTCTCCGTTAAGAAGAGTTGTTTTCACTCTGTCCTTAGCGCCTGCATGGGTTTGCCTGTAAAAATTCAGTTTGTCTTCCCCTTTTACTCTCTGTCCCTGGTTGCTTGGTGGCTCATGTGTCTGTCTGCAGTTGCAAAGCAGTGAGAAAAACAGCAGTCATATACCTGCATTGAAGTGGAACAAACAGGACAGTTGGCTGCTCAAAGAAGGTCATCAGCCCTGGGCACCGTGTGTGTGTGCACATGTGCATAATTTGGACTTAAAAAGAGATGGAGGTTCTTTATTGTCTCTAATGGCGGACTTGGACGGCACACAAAAGCACGCTTTCATCTTTTTGGTAATCATTTTGATCCACGGTTTTTAGGCAATATTGCCCCCAATTAATTATGGTAATAAAGGTCATTTGAGGGTAATTTAGAATGGAAGTCTTTGCCTCAATAAATGCGTCATAGAAATTAGCAGAGGCTGGTATTGAACAAATCAGATTGACGTTTTACATCTGTTAGTTTAAAAAGTCAAATCCGGTCTCTCGCTTGCTCATCTCTGAGAGAACGCGTGAAACTAAATGTGGTCGTCCTTAACTGGAAGCACTGGTTTGAGTAAAGGTGGATTCATGTTAGTCCAGCTGGGATTTTTGAGGCAAATTCATTAAGTGTAGTTTCAACATTTTGAAGTGGGCATTTTTTGTCTATAATTGGAAACTACGGTAATGTTCTCGGAGCCCCTGAGTGCTCCTGTTTATTGCCTTGCGTGTGATGTTGGGGTTTATTGATAATATTTCACAATAAAAGTTTTCTAAAGTGCAGACAGGAGCACACAACAGCTGTGCTGTAGACTCCTCCAAAAGTTCAAGCACCCTGGAGCTGATTTGCACCGCCTGACCTCCGAGGTTCCCACCCAGCCAGCCGGACCTCCTCTTCTCAAAAAAAGACTTCCCAGGGAGTCTGCTGTATGTTTTCCTGCCTTCCAGACCATCTTCTATTAATGCACGTGCTTAATCCTGTCATAGTCTTTTACAGCCTTTGTGCTGCAACATTTGCACTCTGTAAACACACACGCACACACTCGCACACAAGCACACCTGCCGACATCCATGCAGTTTGATATGTGGCTCAAGGCAAAGCACTTCTCCCTAATGAGCCTCCTGCCCTCTGTTTCTCCTGGGAAGGAGAGAGAAGTAACCTTGATGCAGTTCAAAAAGGATGCAACTTGCTTACACACTCATAAATGGGAGCTGCTTTGCTTGGAGGAGAACATTGTTTGACTGTATCCCTTTAACACTCGTATGATGGTTTGATTTTTAATTACAAACTAGATCTAACTTTATCTTTGTCAGTGTTCAAAATAAGTCAAAAGAAAAAAGTGGGAAATTAATGTTTTTGTCATCTTTTTTCGCCAAAACTCAATAACCTGTGCCGTTTTTCCTGGACATAGTTTCTGCAGAGCAGCAGTAGTTCTTTAGAAAGTCTCCTCTGAGGTGTGGGTGGCGTGGAGTAAGCCTCCTATCTTTTCCCATCATCCAATTGTTTACACTCTGTCCCGCTGGCTAACAGCCCCTCAAAAACCCAAGGAGTACAGTTTTAAGCCAGATACCAGCTGCATGACTACAACATGGCGTCGGAGTGGGTTAAAGAAACAAAACTTTTCGGATTGATACAGTTATTTCACTGCCTTGGATTTCCACAGCCCCTGACCTGTCTGCTGCTGTGTATTTGTGTGTCTGTTTTAGATCTGGGCCAACTACGAGGAGAAGCCAGTGGAGGAAGTTGTGCATCTCTCCGAAGAGAAGGAGCGTGTGCCCAACTACAGACCCGTTTTTGTCACGGAAATCTCAGACAACCTGCACTTTTACGCCCAGGATGTAGAAACAGGCAAGTTCTCCCTCTCATTTGTAGACTGTAGGACAAAGAAAATGACTTCCTGCTCACTGAGTTTTCCAATTAAGTAATGTTGGCATATGCACAGAAAACAACAAAGCAACAAACTGGTGCCGAATCTGACAGTAAAAACATGGGAATATTAAAGCTGACATTCATTCTAATTGAAAATGCTGTTAAAACACTGCTTTACGTAATACCGCAGTGATTGCTTCATCATACTTTGCAGCTTGGATGGGTTCTCGGGTTCTCTTCTTATTCCACTTTATCCGGACCAGCTTCATGAATGATAATGACCTCTATCACTCAGACATTCAGCACATCACTTGCTGCAGCATCCCTTGCCAGGAGAGATGAGCAAACTTGTTCAACTTGTTCTTACGACTGAATAAATGGAGTTGCGCAGAAGTAAAAGCAGTAAGCGGCAAAGATGGCAGTCCACAGAGATTATCAGCCTTTAAAATATTAATATTTGTTTACCTCTTCAAACACTTAAGATTAAAAGTAATTAATGTAGTCACATGAGCATTTGATTGAAGCCAGTCGGCCTGTAATCTATGCAGTGTTTTAGTCCCAACTATAAAAGAGATGAAATCATTTCAAAAGATAATGCTGATCAAAACACAGCATCGCTGCTTTTTATTGATTTACCCTTAAATGAAGAAGATGCAGTCAAAGATCAATGAGATTAAATCCAAAACCTACCCGAGACGGGCCATGAAATCTACTTGGTCACCTTTTAATTTTGCATGACTGACGTGATTAATTAATCTTTGATGACCTATAATTGAATTGCATCAAAAGATTTTTGCTTTTTCTTTTAGTAGGATTGAGCTGCTGCTGCAATTTATCAAAGAAGAAGAAAGTGAGTGAAAGGAAGTACATAACCAGGAGTTTCTAGGAAGGGAGAATACTGGACTTGTGTGCTTGACTCTTTATCAGTTTGCACCTTAAGAATGACGCCATGAAATGACTCAACTGTCTTTTAGGGAAGCACAGGCTACAGACTTGAGCTTTATTGTCTATATGTTTCATAAGTACACTAAATATGTAAGAAGCCTTGAAAGAAATGCACAAAATGAAGCATTTACTACTTTTTTTTAAATTGACCCAAGTGTTGCAATTAAAAACAATTTTCTTTCTTTTTTTTTTTTGTTATTTTATGAGAGAAGTCTTGCAAACTTTTTTGAGGGAAATATCAGTAATTTAAACCAAGTACTTTCAACATCATTACATATAAAATATAAGTGTTTTTAGGGATGTATTTTTTATGTTTATCCTGATATCTTGAGCTCTATAATTTGCAACATTGATGAAGCATTTTTAGAAGTAGAGGAATGCCAAAACATTTAGCATTTGTAGTTGCTAAAAAAAGGGTTTCTTTATGTGGAAACTGCAGATGGAAATAATCAGAAGATGCAGCACCAAGTCTTTGCTTCCAAACACAGTTTAGTTGAATTACAGCCTTTTTTTTTAGTTTTAGCTCAACTAAACTACTTGTAGTCATCAATCTTTTAGGACATTTTCCAAAAAATAAACCCTGTGGGAATTCTCCTGCAAGACTGAACCCATTTATTTATATATTGCAGTCAATTAAAAGTCTTTATAGCTGTTGTTTTCATTTTTAGGAGGAAATGTAAAAAGCAATAATTTCATAGACCTTTTTATGGCTTCTACAAACTTGAGTGTTAGGATTTACTTTACTGACTCAACAATTTAGATAAAACACAGTTTTGGGACTGAAGAGGCAGTGATCTGAAAATCCTCCTGAGCAGTTCTGTTTAGCCGGCTTCTGTTTTCACAGTTTCAGCTCAGTGTAGAATTTATCCCACTTTCTTGTCTTTATCTCTGCAAACAACTTCCTTTTCTCAGAAGTGGGAAACTCTTTTGATCTTTTCTGCTCAGCTAAAAGCAAGTTTTTAGTGGGAGTTATACAGTTGACAAAAAAAGTTGGCTAATTGTCACTGGTTGGTTATTGAAGCTCGACTATGAAATTGTGCAAATTGGATTTTTCTATGATAAATTTGCCTAATGGAAACTCAACAATTTTGAATAAACTCACATTTATTAAAAAAAACAAACTTTTTTGCGCTTGAAGGAGGTGGTTTTTGATTCGTATCGAAATTGACCTATTCAGCAACACTGCAATAGAAACACTTTTTTGGAATTAAATGAGTCACATGACCAACAATCGGATGGCAATGCACTTCTTGGACACTGCACAGCGGGCGCCACCAGAGGCCCCACAGCATCACACAGCTCATCAAAAGTTGAACGTGTCATCCACGATTTACCAAAACCGTTTAATCCGTAGCCGCTCCCACGTGTAAGGACCTTGCCGCTCCTTCATAAGCTGCTGACATCCCCTCTGAAAGTGCCGCGGCAGAAATTTAAAGGGATCTGCCGTAGATTAAAGTGTTGTTCCCATCCGTCGCAATATTTTTGCATGACTTATCGCGTGAATTGGTTTGTGTTTATTCGCGCTTCATGTAAGCAGTGTAATTGCAAAATTGTGTATTTTCAACATTTCCAGAATTTTGATAAAGTTTTACGCATATGTAATGGAAACGAAGCGAATAAAAATCTGATTATTTAATGTTTTACCACGGCTGAAGAAAAGCAAACTATTGTCATTTCTATTGGAGTTTATCTCCGCATGCGTTCTAGTGTGAATAGAAAACAGTAATGTAATTTACTTGTTGCTGAAGGTTCTTCAAGGTTAAATGGGTGTAATTAGTGTGCAGACCCGAAAGTCGGTCTCAAAGGAGCCATATGCTGTGAAAAGTGCATTGTATTTCTAAAAATAGCCTTAAAAAAATCCCTGTAGGATTTGCATTTTCCAAAAACAGAATTCCTCCTCTTAGTGATTCTGAAACCTTCTCAGGATTCCAGTTTGCAGTATCTACTTATATGGCAGTCATATCAGCATTTCACTCATTCCCATTTTAATTAGTCACATGTAGCTGGCAAGTCTTCCCTCCATATGGGAAAATCTTAGGACGGACTCAATGAGTGATAAATTCCACATTAGGAATACTTATTCCAAGCCACTGAGAAGCTTGAGGGATTTTGGTCTTTAATCCTCAGTTTATTTTAAGGTCTTTATCTGTTGCAGTATTCATTTATCTTTTATTGTCTCAGTCTACTCCCCCTCACACATACACACAAACACCTTATCTGTCTTTAGTACTGCTGTCTTTTATCCCTCTATTTTCCTTGCATGTGTTGTTCCTTCTCCAGAGGCTATATGTAATTACTGTCAGAGGGGGACCTGCACAGATCTGTGCGACCTTGGACACATAAGGACGCAGGCCTCTCCAGGCAAATGGAAGAAACTGGCTTTGAGCTGCACACAGTTGTTGGTTAGCCAGTGTGCTGGAATCTCAAATGCAGCTAAGTATTGTGTGGAAAAAGGAATAGATAGTTTGTTAAAAACACAATAACACAGATTAGACACTCGGCTGACTGTCAGGTGAAGGTGTCAGGGCTGGCTAGGACTAAATGATATGATGAAAACTTGCCACGTGTGATATTAGTGATCAACAATATGACTTGTGATACATGAAGACATAAAACCAAATCTTGTCTGTTTCGCCACAACAGTTTTATTTAAATAAGTCAACATCACTTCAAATATACTCCCAATGACCCCCACGGAGGTGGGCATCTAACATGAAGGGGGTCCATTTGATTGGTCAACAACATAAAGTGGTCCACCTGATTGGTCAAATGCGTAAAGGGCTCTGTTTGATTCATTAAATACTTCAAGCTGCCATTGGGATGTTTTAGCGCATTTAAGGTCACCGTTTATCGCACTTTACGTCTTTTACACAGGCTAATATCACAATGTTAACATATTTTCCATTTATTTTGTAGGCCTAGGACTGGCTAAGAATGGATCTGTGGGCCTTACTTCTTTTTTTTGTTAAACATTCTTGAACAAATGTTGCTTCAGCCAGAAATGTGGCATCTAAAAAAAAAAAAGAGTAGATTTGACAGAAAACTCTGTGAGGATTTGTTTAGCCTTTTAAAAGCTTTTCTTGTTTCAAATAGACAGTTTTTAAGGCTTCTGTTCTTTTTTTTTTAGATTTTTTAAGTGAGCAGCTTACCTCTAGGGGTGTGTTTGCTCGGACATTATTACCTTCCTACTGTTTAGACCTCACTCACTTGTCATCACTTTGGTACTGGATTGTCGAGCCAGGCTCCAAACAGACACATATTTTCTGCTCACCGCAAGCTTCAGCAGCAGCACAGTTGGCGGTACATCCTGTCTAGTGCTTGTTTCTTGGCATCCATACAGACTCATAATGAGTTGAGTCGTCCCCCCCAACTAGGTGCCACTCCGTCCACATTATTCACTCCTCTACCTTTTACACACAGCAGCTGTTCGATACCTAATGATGCCGAGGCCCATCTACTGAAGGACCAGGTGTGTCCAGAGGGCAGTTCACGTTTTGGCCAAATCTTACCCTGATCTTGCGCGCCTGTTTTGCTATGGCTGCGGTGCATACATTTCTATGAAAACAATTAGGGCAGACAGGAAGTCTTCCCCATGAGGGCCAATAAAATTTCCTCAACTTTTAAAATATTCTTTTGGTAAACTAGTAAAACAACGAGTCCCATTGAATAAACACTCTCTGATTCTGAAATGCCCTCGGTGGGATGATGCAGATGGCATAAAACAGAATGAAAAAACACACTGTTAGAAATGTTAAAATACATTGTTTACAAATAAAAACTACTACATGTTCTGAATTATTTATAACATGTTCATACTGAATTAAGACATTTATTCAATAACTATTTATTGGTAGCTTGTCTGGAGGTGATACATGATCAAACTAGTGCATACAAAGGTGATCATTTGCTTATTGACTTATCCACACGTCTGCTTTTTTGAGCCGGCTAGCAGGGCCAGACCTCCTGCTCTAGTGGCTTTTCCTCCAGCTTGCTAGAGCCACCCCACATTAGTAGACTAGCTGAGAGTAATGGCCCCTCTAGCATGACCTAGGTCTTCTTTGGGGGCGTTAATTAGTGGGACACACCCAAACATGCTGCAGAGGAAACTCACTTCAGCTATTTTTATCCCAGTATGTTATCCGATTGGTAATAATCCAGAGCTCATCACTATAGATGAGTTGACTTTGCTGTTTCTCTAGCTTAAGGTGGTTTGCAGTTGTGTCTAAAACTACTGGAACGATGATTAGGGCCTCCAAATCAAAGCCTTTTTCTAGCTCTCAACCAGAAAAAGGTGACCTTCAACCTTTGACTCTGAAAAGAGCACCTGCCCCAAGTGGAGGAATTCAAAAATCCTATGGTCTTTACCTCAAATAAGGACAGTGTGAGACTTGCAATTCACCAGTTGATTTTTACCCATCTAACTATATTTTACAAGTAATTGGTTCTCAGACAAAAGATTTGTTGAACAATCTTTTTAAAATAAGGTTATAAATGAACCAATTGTACTGTAATAAAAAAAAAAAGATCCAGATTTGGGGCTAACGACCAAAAAGGAAAGATGCAAAAAGGTCCACAATTGTAACAGTAATTCAGTGGTTTAATGGCCTCATAAAAATAAAGGAGAACATGTTTAATTGCTGTACAGTTCTTCCATTGTGTGTGCAATCATAGTCGAGCTAAAGCTGCTTATTTGCTAAACCATATCAATTTCAATTTTACATCCAGTGTAATTAGGATTTATTGGTATGAAAAAAGGGTTATGTATCATACTGTTAACAGGCTAAAAAAAAAGAAAAGAAAGTTCTAATTATAATTATAATTTCTTCCCCCTAGAGCACATGTGTCAAACTCAAGGCCCGGGGGCCAAATGTGGCCCGCCATGTCATTGTATGTGGCCCGCTGGAGCATAAAAGTTTTTAATTTTTTTTAAATAAAAATGTCTATGGTTGATTAAATATTTTTTATGTGTAGTTACTTTCAGTATTTAATGTTTGCAGGTCTTATGTGTGTATGCAGACAAAATGTTACACGTGTAATACATGTTCTTTCTAGCTGTTTTATGTTATTTTTCTTCAGTCACTTGGAAAATTTGATCCTTCATTAATGGAGTTATGTGAGTTTTAATGAGCGGACAAAATTTAAAAGGAATAATGCTAGAGTAACAGGCAAACATATATTTTCTCCGAAACTGTAATTGTCGCTTTAAAGAGTCATTATAAATAAATCAGTTATTTAACATTACATCTAGTGACATGTCTAAGTTATATTTGCCCCTTTGAGGACTGCCGCTATGCTGATGTGGCCCTCGGTGAAAATGAGTTTGACACCCCTGCCCTTGTGTGTGTGCCCAATAGTTACCGGTACTTTTGAATTTCTTTGTCCCGTTTTGTTCAAATTTGTGCCTTCTTATGGTTCTTTCCATCAAAGGCTGAACAGAGTAACCAGATAGGTCAATGAAAGCTGTTGACAGTCGATCCTGCTCCAAGCTCCCTGCCACTGCAGCAGATGTACTATTTAAGGGCGACCTGCTGTCTGGATGATCTTTTACCCTCTCAAGGCATCCATTATTAAATCAGATACGCAAGTTAGGTTCTAAAAGGTCAGTCACCTGCTGGTTTTAGGCGGGATGCTTTTGATTTCAGGTGGAAAATAAGAGTCCTGATTCTTCACATGCTCAGCAAGCAAGATTTGTACTATTGCCAGCGTTCGGGTCCATTACTGGAAACCGAAAGGCTGAATGACACTTTTCACAGTGGTACCCCATTTTAGGAGTCCAAATGGAGTTCTTTTCGAATTTGGTCAAATGTAAACACATTTGGGAAATGCAGGTTTCACGCTATAAGTATATTTAGACCCGTTGCAATCAAATGTAGGCATTTGCTCCAGTGAATCTGGACAAGTGGCTAAAAGGGAGACAGGAGGGACTCTAGCAAACAAAGTCACAGATGCTCTTCCTGTGTTTACATTTTTTTTAACGATGGCTTTTGCCAATTCAGAAACGCTAATTTTGTTGGCAGAATGAAGGAAAATAATTGACAGTGGCGAGTATATTCATGAGATGCAAACCACATCCCACTCCAGTGAGAGTACGTCGAGCAGTTGGATCATGTAAGCGGCTTTTTTTTTTCTTTTTAGCATTTGGCACAATTTTTAAAAACATAAAAAAGAGAATAAATATTTAGTTACAGCATTCTTGTCACATTCATAGCAACAGTGGTCACCTTTTTTATCAGCCATAATAGGGGAACTTAAGCTCAAAGATGTTCTCATCTGGTTCTGCAGCCAGCTGCACAGAATAGGGCTCTGCAGTAAAACCACTTTGTCATTTGCATGTTGCATGTTAAAAATAAATTAAAACAATTTTTGACTTGGTGATTAATGAATGTTAGTTTAGTTTTTCTCTCTCTCTCTCTGTTTTCCATTACACTTTTCCCTTCACAGATGGTCAAGTTTGAATCAGACTTCCATATTTTTTTTACAAATGTAGAAATTATTAACAGCCATTCATTTATTACCCTTTTTTTTTATCCGTCACACTGCGATTATTTATCCAGCTGTGGGTTAATGGCTTTCTTAAACCACATAATGGAATTCAAAACAGCCATGGGATTTCTTCTCAAAGGACACTTGATTCAGTGTTTTACATGGCTTTTCCACCACCCTGGTCTATGCTTACTCAATAAAAGGCACACAATGGTGGAAAACAGTCATAAGCCACCAGTAAAATGACTATCATTTCTCCAGTCTACTTGCTCATTCTGCCCATTTTTCTTTTGTTCTGTTCTGTTTTTTTTATTTATTAATTTTTCTGCTCCCTGGTAATGCACTGGGCAGTTAAAATGCAATTAGATATGATTTACAAAAGCTGCAGCCATTATGGTGTATAAGCAAATTACAGAGGAAGAGTAGAAAAAGAGAGAGGCGACTAAAAGAACTTGGCAGCATCAGAGGCTGTCAATTGTTTGGTCGCTTTTCGGATCATCACTTTGGCTCTGCTATTAACACAGAAGGAGCAATCAGGCCTGACACGGTTTAGCCTCTCTGCAAGCACATGTTTGGCTGTCTGGCTGTTTGTAATGAGGATACGAACTCTGTGCTTACATGTTTGTGACAAACGATTGATTTTGATCACCTATGAGAAGTATGGTTTATACATTGTGTGCCATAGACCTTTTATATTTTCAAAAAATTCCTTCACATATAAATAGCACATGCAAAGTGCAGTCAGCAGATGTAAAAAAAAAATATTATCATAAATATCTCAAATTGGCAATGATGCATCAGTTATTTAAAGTAGCCACTTAATGATGTATGCTGCAGGAAATGTATTGTAAAGCAGGTCAGATGGTCATTTTAAGCCCTGCAGATTATGATTTTTGCTTTCATTTTCACCCAGAGTTGAAAGCTGAAAGTGACATTTCTGTGCGTCCTACCGTCAGAGGACAGATAGCAGTGGTTGTCGTGCTTTGATTGGCACAGCTCCCAAGCAAAGACGATAAAGCAGTTAACTGTACCAATCACAAAAAAAGGATGGATGGAAATTGTTCAATAATCCAAGCCATTTACACGTATTTACCAAGAGTAGAGAAGGATTGTGGACCCAAGCCAGTTGCGCGTTAGAATGGGGTCTCATGAGTCCTAAAGAGTCTGAGCATCTGCAGACACTTTGTGTCTGGAAGTGCAAAACTTTTACCCGTGTCATTAGACTTTAATATTTTGTAGCTACATAGAGGAGATAATTATATGGACCAGTTGTTTGCAGCAGATTTTCCTTTTGAGGTCCAATGTAGCGGACACACACCATCACTGCGCAAACAGAGCTGTCTGACTTTACTCCTCTCTAAATCCCTTTTGTGCTCCGCCTTGTTTTATTTCCCCTCCACATTTGACATGCAAATGTAGGTTTCCTGTCTGCTGTAGCTGGCAGCTGCTTGCCTGTCTCGGCACAGATAATTTAGAAAACGTAGCATAATTAATCATATTTTTATTCTCTCCCCCACATAAATAATAGGTGTTAATGACAACTAGCAGCAGCTGTACACAACCCAAGAGATGCCTGCAATGCTTGCCTCCAAGCTGTTTGTTTGCCAGCAATATGCATCGTCAGCAGAGTTGAATAGTGCACACACAAACACTCGCATGTAGTGACTGGTTTTATTTGCAAGATACCATGCTAATGGGAGCCGGCATGTTGCTGCATCCGGCTTTAAAACTACGGTGCACATCCAGGCTTGTCACCAAAAAGTCGGCATGACAATTTATATGAGGGACTTTGCTAACTTAGCAGCAGAAATATCTCCCCAAAACTTTCTGCACAACACACAAACACGATATATGTGATAATAACGTAAATCCTGAAGCAAACATGCTATCAGCATGTTTGGGAATTTGTGCTGCATTAGTTTCCAATACAAACACTACAAAAGTCTCCCCTTTTTTTCTTTATTTATTTAGTAAATGCAGATGCTCTGTAATATTTCAGCCTCCATGCTCCAGCTGACTGGTTCAAATCAGGACACCGCATCACTGCAGTCATTGGTTCCACGCCGAGCAGCCAGTCACTATCTGATTTTTCTACTTCCCCCTCGTAAATGGCAGTTCTCACCTCAAATGCACCATAATGGGTTTGCTCCACGGGTTACAAAGGTTTGATAAGCCATAAATACCAACTGGGGGAACTGGATTAGCCCCGTTTTAAACCAGTGAAGGCTGCAAATGCCCTACAGATGTCAGGGCCCGTTTGGCCGAATTCTGTTCTAGCAAGCAGCTGTTTTAGAGGTGCTTGAAATGGAAATATATTTTCACCGGTTTAAGGAATATAAAGCTATATTTGATTTAGTTATATCGTTTGCATATTTTTTCCCATACACTAAAGTACTTTAATATTCAGAAAAGTGTTCCTAATAAAAGTCAGAATCGTTTTTTTTGTTTAAAAAACTAAACGCACAGCCTAAAAATACCAATAATGCCAAGAAAATTTGTAGAATGATCTGTGCCATGCTTTGGGAAATCATGTCTGATTCATATTCATATATTTAGTCACATTTCTGCATGGAGTGAGACACATCTGTGTTTATTTCTGCTGTCAGTCACACCCTTTAAGCTCAACATACAAATGGATGTTTGTCAATCTGGAGAGGCTCATCAGAACCCAGTCATTCTGAACGTACATCCACATCAAAAGTTCACATCTTCTTCTCTCTAGAGTGAAAACTTGAGTGCTGGTCAGGTTCAATCACAAAAGAAGTAGAAGGGAAAATAAGGAAGTTTCCAGAAGCTCAAATATCTGGACCTGTGTTTCCACCAGGAGCCCAGCTGGAGACCCTGATGGAGACCATGAGAGCAGAGATCGCTGCCCACCCACCTGTGGAAGGGTCCTATTCTGCACGCAGAGGAGACTACTGCTTAGCCAAGTTTGCAGATGGAGAATGGTAATAAAAAATGTATTTCTTTCCACCTTTAATTATGAAACTGGTTAAAAATATCTGTTGGTGGGTAAGAGAAGAAAGATGTGTTGCGAGCAGTTAGCTTTTTTTGAGATGAAAGAGATTGTTGACGTCTTTGTCAAAATAATTCCTCACCAGTTTGAGAGCTGTGAGTCTGGTGGCATGGAGGGAGTATCCAGCGTCTTTAAGGGAACGCAGGCAACCAGAGTCTCTCGACAAAACGATGCATTTTAATGGGATGATCATTTATTCAATTACATAGAGTGGTTTTAATTTAGCGGTGCTTGATGGCTTTTTTTTTTTTCTCACTCAGGCACTGAAGCCATTTCATTTTCACCTCATCTTGTTTTAACCCTGGGATGCGTTCACTGCAGACACCTACAGGCTCCTAATTAGCTTTCTGCCACTGCATTGGCCCCGAAGAATCGGCAATTGCTTGATGGTGACACACAAAAGCATCTCTTGGTTGAGTTTCCTCACTGAAACTCTGCAGATGGTCGCAGGGACAGATAGAAGTCACAGAAATGAAGGGAGGGAGAGAGTCTGTCAAAAAGGTGATGGTGGGAAAAAAAGAAGTCTTGAAACTGATTAAAAACCAAATGTTCACCTGACACAGGTGCTGTCCTTTCTGTCCCCTCTGCTTCTGTCCATCTTCCTCTCCATGGTTTTGCAGCAAACACGAGTTAATCTCCTGCCTGTAAATCAGTGGGCATGTTAAACAGGCCATCTGGTACAAACATTCCCTCTATTCTCACGTCGGCTGGCAAAGCGGTAAACCTGCTCTAGGTGGAGAAAGTCACAGACTTGAGTGTTTACCACTAAAAGCAGAAATGTCCAAAAGCTTGTGCTGTTCTGAGCTTGTACTTCAGTAAAAATACTAATCGCTGTGGTGCGTTTGGTACAAAGGAGTGTTTCGAAACTATTTTCACCTTGAAAGGCTTATGAAAACTAGGACTTAAGTGAAAAAATAAAACCTCCTTGTTCTTCTGTTTCCAACTCCTAACATTTTCTGTTCGGTTTCCTAAAGTCCCACTCCGATCATTTTTTGATCTATTTTAAAAGACAAAAAAAGCCTGTCTTTTTCTTGGACAGTTTCTGCAACTATTGGAGCAACCCCGCCCCCTTTCCCATCACACTTAACTGATATTTTTACACACTATCTCACTAACTTACAGACCTGCGCACCCCCAACCTAACATTACCTGTGCAATAAAAATAGCGAGTAAAATCTGAGCCGTCCAACCGTACAGTTTTGAGCCTGATTCCAGCTCAGACAAGGAAAACAAAGATCTATTTGTCTGCAAGTGGATGAATCAGAATGGAGTATAGGTTGGTTGTGGCCCGCCTGACGCATTTTCTATGACACAAATATGAGCTTTTTCAAACTGCATTTTTTTCATCTAGTCCTTATTCATAATGATTTGAATAAAGAAATCCTCACAAATGCAATTTTGAGCTTAAAGTTCGTAATAAATGTCCCCTATAATCAGAAAACACCAAAAAACACAGATGGACTGTTTTTCAGTTTTCACTCTTTGAGTATCAGTACTCTTGTTTTTCTTTTTCCTTTTTATAAACCTTTTTTTGTGTTTAATTTGTTACTTGCATGTCTTCAGCGCTTTCATTCGTTCACTGCTTCAAGAGCCACATGTTATGGTCCTGACTGTCCTGGATGAGGAATCCATTGGTTCTGTTAGGTTTCTGTATAAATTTGGCTTTTGCTAAAACACCTTTTTATTCCCCCATTGATTCGTCATTAATTTTTCCTCTAATTTAAATACCAAACTGTGTTTGGAGATCAAATATTTGAAGCTAAACGGCAAGTTTTTGTGATTAGCACACTTTGGCTAATGTTATTTGCTACAAGGCAAAATCAGGTTTGAATTTCAGTCTTTTATTGCAAAGAGGCCTCTTTGCAATTTCCACAGCATTCTTCTGTCCTGAACGATCCCCTCTGACCCCCCCCCCCCCCACACACACACACACACACCCGGCCTGCTCATCCTATCCGCCTCCTTTCCCCCAATCACAACAGACAGATCCTCCAGCACCTTCTCTCCAGGGAAATAAGCACAGAATCATTTACTCATCTCCTTTTCCTCTTGTGCCTTCTGTCTTCTACTGTTTTCCCTCTGCTCTCTTCTCCTCCACCTCCTCCTTTTCTTTTTTTTTTGTTTAAATTCCTCCAATTATTCTCTTTGTGTTGCAGGTACAGAGCCAGAGTGGAAAAAGTTGAGTCACCAGCGAAGGTTCACGTCTTTTACATCGATTATGGCAACGTGAGTAACTTTCCAGCCGTGGCTTTGATTGTACAAGCACATTTGATGAAGAGATTGTGGGAGGCGGGAAAATGCCCTCATTAAAACACCCTAGCATTGTTTTTTTTTTTTTCAGTGCCAGGTTAATTTACATGCTCAAAGAAGCCTTTCAGTACAGCTCGCTGTGGAATCTTTCAAACCAAATACAATATGTGGTTGTTTTTTTTTGTTTATAACGAAGGCAAAGCACAGCGATGAACAAAGTCCTCATAAAAAACACACACACCCCCAAATCTCGTTAATCCCTTAACTCTGGTAACAAAGATGTTTCATCTAACTGTTACATCTGACTGCCAACACGCGCGCACATGCTTGCATCACTGAGCGGCTCATGCAGCCAGCCCCCACCCTGCGGGACTTTTCCCATGATGCAGTGGAGCGGTGCAGTGTGCGACTGACCTCAGAAGGGAGGGGGGGACAGATCCAGGTTTGGCTGGCAGATGCGATGCATCTTGGCATGTTGCTTAAAGTGTGATTCTCCCAGGCTGAGCTGGTACTTTGAAGAAAAGAAAAGAAATTAAAAAATGGGGTCGAGCTCTTCTTTGCAGCACCTGATTGGCCGCACGTCATTTCAGACTGATGGAATGTAACCTCGCTTTCATGTCCCTCTGCTATGAACTATTAGTTGGCAGTATTGCCACCTTCCCATAGTACAGGTCAGCTGCTGAGTTATTATGTGAATATTAGAAAACACAGCAGAACACTGCCAATCTCCAAAGTGCCGTCAAATTCTAATGTACTAAAGATAAATTGAACATTTTGTCCGTAATGAATGTTAGAGGTATTCTCTATCTAGACTGTACAGTCCAGTGAACACATTAACCTGCAGTATGAAGGGGGATTACATTAGCTTTGATCACGTGACCGACTTTCCGCTACAGTGCAGCCTGGAGCGATCAGTGATTGATCAGTTCTCACAGCGGCTTCCACCTGTAAGGATTAAGCAATTAAACCTCTAAGCAAAGATATAAAGTGACACTTTTTGTGTGTGTGTGTGTGTGTATATGTATATATATATATATATATATATATATATATATATATATATATATATATATATATATATATATGAGCTTTGTTTAAAGACTAGAAAATGCACTTCAAAGGTCGCAGGCAAAAGCAATTTAGGATGCTCTCAGATGATCAAAAGTACCATGAAAAGTGGATTTGGAGAGATCTAAGACTGTTCTATATATGTATCAGTGCTGACTGTCACTCATCTTCTTTCAGAGAGAAGTTGTGCCATCCACCCGTCTGGCTGCCATGCCTCCTGCCTTCGGCACCAGGACCCTGCCAGCCCAGGCCACCGAGTATACCTTCGCCTTCATCCAGGTCCCACTGGACGTAAGTGCCCAGACGAGCACACCCTCCGAGCAGAGATATGTTCGACAGCCAGAAGTTTCCAAATTAACTTTGAGCGATCTGCCTCTACAGGCTGATTTAGTGCCAGTTTGAAAGTTGTCTTTTCTGGCAAGACATGAAAGTGTCTGAGCTTCATGTTTCACATGAACAGATTAGTCTGTAACTGAGATATGAGGCTGGCCTTTTTTCCTTTCTTTCTTTCTTTCTGACAAGTCCTGTAAAAATTAATATCGTCGTTAATTGAGATCATTCAAAGCAGAGTCAGGGGTTCTTGTGCAGAAAATTTGACCTATTATTTAACAGCCAAAACATGGAAACTCAGCCAAGTGCTTCATGTTCGCCTTTGCCAACTAAAGATGTTATAGTCTTGTCTTTTTTTTTTTCTGGAGCTCAAACCTTGTTTGCATCCAATTGAACTTTTATTCTGCCTTCACTGATCATGTGTGTGTTTGTATGTGTGCGTTTCACACTTTGGTGTCAAAAGTCAGCATGCTAATGCCATCCTGAGTGGGCTGCATGCAAATTACCAATCAAATTCAAACAGGTTTTCTTTTTCCATGTTCCTGACTGGCATTGTGTTAAAGTCCTGTGTGTTTGTACTTAAAGACCCACTCCGATCCTCTCTTAATCTATTGCAAAAGCCCTTCCTGTGGTCTTTTAATTATGGTTATGATATTGTTTAGCCAAAATAAAAACATCTGTTTTTGCAGAGTAGCAGTAGTTCACTAGAATTTAGTCTAGGAATGAACTTAGTAGCATATGGTAGTCTACTTGCTTCAAGCGCTTTTGAAACCCCTTAACTATGACAGGTCACTGCGTTTCTAAAAATACAAATCAATGAGTGAATAATCTGTTTCGTGAGAAATGTTCCGTTTGTGTAGGTTTCGTCATTTCCTGTTCTTGGAACAAGTGTGTGTGCCGGCGTTACCTGGGCGTGTGCCGTCTCATGAGTCAGTAATGAAGTGGCCCATCTGTTAGTGCTGCCCAGGGGACACAAACATGTTACAACTCCAACACACACAAACACAAAGAGCTAAAGCACATGTTTGAAGCTGACGTGCACCTCGCCACCCCTCCACCTCTCCTCCTTGTCAGTCTGCATCTTCCCATCTCAGTTTCCCTTGCTTTTCCTTTCATGCGTTTGCTGTCTGCCCTGTAGTGACAGTGTGGGTCCTCGCTTGCATTGAACCATCGCTGGAAAGGTTGTTACCTTTTGTCTTGCAACCTGCCACATCATGCCCTCCACAAGAAATCCGGCTTCACAAGTTGTAATTGGCTTCATACTGTCTTGGAAAAGTTCTTTTTTGGGAACTGAAAGTGCAGCTGTAAGATGGAATTATTGATTTTTATTTTTTTTTTGTATCAAATATTCCTTCAGCTGCATTATATGTTGAAAATTTCAGAAGAGGAAGAAAATACAAAAACCATGGTGAAGCTCTGTACCACTGTGGTGGATCACAGCTGAAGACATCGCTCTGGTGAAACCATGAAATCTTCCATCGCCACCATAGTTTTTGAAGCTTTTAATCTGTCCTTATTCTGGTTTTGTGATGGCTGCCACCAGAATTCACGTCTGCACTTAAGACTCTCTCTCCACTTTCCCTCAGATTCCTGTTTAGCCAATTAAACCTTTTTTTTATTTTTTTTATGGCAGTGCCAAAGAAAAAAAACAGCTCCTGTAAACGCAGTGGCTTATCACTGACTTCTCATCTATTTACTAACTTGCATGACTTCCTTCACTGTCTTAACATTTTCTCATTACAGCCATGCTAAAATCCACTGGCAGCAAGAGATTACTGCATGAAGCCTAAAATTGCAAAGTAAAGGTCACCAAGCAAAACTGAGAAATACGCACAGACACCGCACATCTTCCCTGTCGTTCCCGTAATACCTTTCAGTAACATTTTATGAAGGTCATCACTGTAGTTTAAAAGAAGATTCACGAGATGTTTAAAGTTAGAAAGGGGAATAAAGAAAAACAGCTTTTACCGCAGACAAAATCCAACATGCTCAAAGCTGCCAGAAGTATCAAATGGTGAAATTAGACTTGGCTTCTTCCTCTGTTCACACATTTGACACAAACCGGGATTCCAAAGGTTGCAGTTCCTCAAACAACCACTGTAGGCTGGTAGAAGAACTTTTCTCCATTGTTAAAAAGTCATATCAAGTAAATGTATTTTTCAAGGAAATTATTCATTCATTTCACTTTATTCCATATTTATGAGAACTGTGGGGAAAGGGAAGATATTTAAAACCGCGGTGTCCCCTCGATACAAATAACTGGTAGAATTTCAAATATTCAAGACTGTAAAACGTATTGCTACACTTTATACCCTTTTATCACACAGAAACGAACATTTCCACTCTTGTTTAAACTCTCAAAGTTTGAACCGTCTTAAAAAATAAGTCCACTATTAGAGAATGAAAACACAAATCTGATCGCAATCGGAGATTTATGTAAACGTGGCAAACTGAATGCAGTCTCTACAGGAAACATGGCATAGAAGAGATTGACATGAGGAAGAACCAATCAGGATGCAGAGCACAATGCGCTGGGAAAAAATTTGCACTGGAAAAAAATCTTCGAGAGGTGAACTGCGATTCAGTGAGGGTCTACTGTAGGATAGGATATGGATAGGATATTTTTGATCCATATTCACGAGAACTGTGGGGGGGTGGGCAGGTATATAAAAACAAAAGTAATTAAATTGCGTGCCTATTAGACATGAGGCTTTGATTGGCAGATGTGCAGAACCATTCTGCAGAGCTGCAAACCTTTTTTTTTTTTGCAGTTTTCTTTAAACGTTGTCAAGGCGGGCGGAGTAAACTCGCTCCATGCCAGACTTCATCTTGGCTTGAAGAATCCAATGGTCAACATGCCCAACTATCCGCCCTGTTGGTTTAGCTTTTTCCAGAAAAGGTGCTTTAGTTTCAGAGCGGGTTAAGGGGAAATAAAAGCCTGTCAGGTGAGAGTGGGACACTCAAAAGCCTCTCATTATTTTGGATTGGTGTTCATTAGTGTGATCTCATTCTTCTTTGACAGTAGGTTCCCCTTCTGGTTCCTTCTTGGCTCTCTTTCGCCTTGAGCATTCCCGCAGCGCCTGTGACAAGTTGACCGGAGGGAGATCCGGGAACAACAAAAGCCTTTTTTTTTTTTTCTCTCTCAGAAAAGCTTTCCTGCCCACACTTGCTTGCGCAGACACACACATGTCCAAGAGCGGCTAGCTGGAAGGGGGTTGCCATGGAGACAAGACCAGGGTGGGTGGGTGGGGGGAGAAAGCAAAGAGAGGGATGATGTTGAGAAAGAATGGATGATGGCCAGGGACAGATTTTTGTTTTTAAAACGGTCCTCCTTCCTTTGAAGGTGCAGCACCCTTTGTTTGTCATGTTTCTTTCCACCCAGACTGCTGGAGGACACGAGGTCAGGATTGTATTACAGATCCACCGTCCTTTCCCCCATGTGTTCAATCAGACAGTGAGTGGCCTTTCACAGCTTCCAAGGTTAGAAGTGAGTGTCTGAGAAAGAGGAATGCTAAGGAATTTCAAGAGGGAGGGAAAGTCGATAAGAAAAAAAAGGCGTCATATAGGAGTCAGATGAAATGATAAACCAGAGAAAAAAAGGTGTTTTAATAATATAAAAGGGACCTTAAACTCTGCTCCAGTGGTAACTTTTGTTTGAAAGTGTTCTGAATGACCTAAAAAAGTCACTATTAGAGCCGGATCCAAACATCTTTCCATCAGCCTCTGCTTTCCAGCTCTGTGTTTTTGGGTTTGCGATAAAACACTAATTATTCCTTTCATCTTTTTCCTGCCTCCCTCCCTTCTCTTTTGCCCTCTTTTTGTCCCCAACCACAATTTTCATTTTTCTGCTCTGTTCCCACAATCCATCATCCTCCTCCTCTCAATCTCGCCTTGCACCCTTTTACCTTTTTTCTTTCTTTCTTTTTCTTAGGAGGATGCTCGTGCAGATGTGGTGGACTGCATTGTGCGGGACATCCAGAACACCCAGTGCATGATGAACATTGAGTATTCGGGCGCCAGCTGCCCACACGTCTCAATACAGTTTGGAGACACCAAGGAGGACGTGGGCCTGGGCTTGGTCAAGGAGGGCTTGGTCATGGTGGACGTTCGCAAAGAGAAACACCTGCAGAAGATTGTGAGTTCCCGAATTTCCTGCTGCTGAGCAACAGTATTTCAAGATAAATGTTTACTTCAGCTGCACTCTTAAATATGAGCAACTTTAACAGCCTTTCTAAAAGGTTAAAATTACCTAATGGGATAAAATTCCCTTTACAGGAGGAGGGGGTATTGAGTGTTAAGCTCTCTGATTTATTTGTGGCCCAGTTATTGGAGTTTACCGCCCGGACCTTTTTATTCTTAAGCTGATTTGCAACTATATGAATAAATCATTGCCCTATAACAGCTGAGAAAGGCTTCAGCCTGCTGCGACTCTAAACACAAGGAGGAAGGTGTAAATTGAAAACAAAAATGGATGGCTAAGTGAATTTGAATTTGTGCTTCTCCCAGTTGTTTTCCTCTTCATCTAAAGCCTCTGCTGTTCAGACATGTTATCTGCAGAAAAAGATCCTTTCATCTTTGTCCTTCTTCTAAACTGGCAGTGTTCATTCTGGCTAAAGTGGTTCCCGCAAGCGCAACTGCCTTTTTGTAGCACAGATCCACAATTTCAGTCTTTCTCTCCGCGGCCACTGCGGAAAGTTGAGTTTGCCTCGTCACTGTCCTCGCTGGAAAACCTCAAACACCAAATGTAGACAGTCCATGTGCATTCTTTTTGTGGAAACAGAAAATAGCAAAAAGAAAAACTTCAAAGTAAATAAGTCTGGGGAGCAAAGCCATTACACAACTCTCACCTGAGCAGTTTCCTGTCCCTAATTTCTTACCCTTAAAAATCTAAATGAAAGTGAAGCTAAATCAAGCTTTAGTTATAATTTTCCCTTCAGGTGGTTACAGGTTTTCTGCTGGCAAAAAAAAATGGCCAAACATGTACAAGGGCACGCAGGTGGTCCACATGATTTGGATTTGGAAATGGTTCATTTCATTCAATCAGAATAAATACAAAAACAAGACGCACAACAGAAATTTATATCTCAGGCAAGAGATATCAGGCATAGGAAAGTTACTTGTAGTCATAAAATTGATTGAAAAATATGCAAACGTTCATATACACCAGTGAATAATTTAACTATTACTTTAAATCATAAAGAAATATTAGCTCTTTTGCATACCGTACGTGGCATAATGAAACTATAAACTATTGATTGTCAAAATGATGGAACCGTAAAGTGAGAAAGTTTGTGCGCATTCTACTACAGGTAAAAAAAAACACTTAAATAACACCTAAGGGTAAATATTTGTGCGTAGTCACTAAGGAGCAGTGCAGCTTACCAACGATTGGAGTGCTACGTAACAGCACCGTATGATAGCATCACCCGTACTCCACGTGTTACTTACATTATCCTTAGAAATACTTCACGATACACCAAATGCACAGCTATTGTGAGTGCATGAGCCACAAGGTAAGCCACACCTGTGCTCCCTTTAAAATCAGGCTGCACCTGTCTACCACCCTCCACGGGCCTGGACCACCCAGAAACACGCACCCCCGTACGGGTGGATGTGACTAAGGCAGTAGTCGATGTACCACTTGTTGCTTGTAGACAGCTCAGCCCTTACAATTTCTTGCTGCAACATCATCTTCCATCACTGTTTGTCGTGTAGGTTTTTATGATGCATTTAAGCTGCTCTTTCACCAAATGCCTTGGGGTTTTCTAATGCGAACACTGTCACACAAAAGAAATGAAAACTCCTCAATTGTCAATCCCCAGTTTCACATAATGCACTTTGCAACACAATTTGCCTCAGATGGTGGCCATTTTTGTCAAAGCATGAAGCAATGCTCATTTACTTTTCCCTCATTGTGCTAATTCGCCCCGCAGGCCCATAGCGGCTCTGTACATGAAAGATAAAATGAAGAATACTTTTTTCTTGCTGCAATTACTGCTTCTGCATAACCCCAAAATGAGGTAGTCTTTTATTTAAAAAATGCAACTCTCTGAGGAACAGAGAAACACGTAACTGTTCATTAAAAAAAGAAATCTTCATGCAAATTGAAGGCTGGTGGGGAGAGCACAATCTTTCTAGCAATTCATTCTTTTTACAGACTGTAACTTACTTTGTCATTGTGACCTCTGACCTCAGCGTGTCAGTGACCATATTGTTGTCCTGGGATAAGATACAGACAAAAGACGGCGATTAAAGTCTTCCTGAGTTTTTGCCCCAATAGGCTCATAAGCTGCAGATTTAGGTTGTTCCTGTTTTTATGTAACATCTGCGCCTCCATGCATACCCACCATATTCACACACACTCTTTCAGGTTGCAGCAGACGTATATTTTGATTTGGAGAAGGCTTAACAAGCTGCAATATTTCCAAAGTGCCTTACAAATGTGGGTTAAAGTAAAGCTCTGAAGCTTTTTTGTGGATAATTCTGTCAGTTCTTGTTCCGGACTTATGGCCGCTGACGATACTGTTCATGTTTTCCAACCATCCAAGTGTCATCAGTCTCTTTATTTTTTCATTTTTGTTTTATTGTTTGCCTTAAGACAAAACAGACAAAGAGAAAGAGACACTTGCTGTCAGTTTCAAACGTTCATTAAGTTATTGATTCCGGAAGTCCAAGTCTGTGGATATCTTGCTAACTTTACCAAACTGTGCGCCTTTTGCTCGAAGTAGAGCTGTATTCGGCAATATAATGCTGTGATTTGTTTATGATATGCAGAGTATTTATCTGTAATAAGCTTGAATGTAGTGCTGATCATGATAATAATAAATAGTAATAATAAATTAAAGGTCTGAGCCCTCATCAGGATATAACACAGATTCTGATCAAATTTGAAATATGTGCTTAGGCCCAATTTCCAATCATGTGATCAGTTTGGAACATCCCAATAAAGAACAGGAGGAATCTTTATTTTGGGTGGCATATGGGCACTAAAATGATTAATCTAGGCATTGATGAAGTAGCTAAAAGATTCTAAAGTTGGATCAGACTACTTTAATTAATAGTCTCATGTTTGCAGGATGCAGACTTATTAATTTATGAACGCGACCCTTCTTGTTCTGCTGCTGACAAACAATAAAGTCGGACAAAATATATTTTTAAGGGCGAACTTTTAGTTGCCCTGTGCATCAGCTGTCGTCATGCAGTTCTCTGTATCAGCCTTCTTGTAAAAGTGACTTTTGTCCTTTGTATCCGTTCCGTTTTGCCTCTGTTCTTTATTCATTATCCGGTCCCGGGGATTGGAACACAGTCGTTGTAATCTGTGCTCAAGTTCCAAAGTATTATATAACAGATGGGCTGTAATGTTCATTGGCACTTGAGCAACCATTAATAGTCAGTCATAAGTGCACTGAAGGTTAACACCAGTCTTTGAGGGTAGCATTGTCCCAAGAGAGTGAAAGCACAAGGGGATATTCATCCATTTGGGCTTTTATTTCCTTTTTCAAGTGCCTTCCCACCTTAAGCCGTAGTTTAGTGCTTGCTGTCAGTGCACACCATATGGACCCGCATTGTTCTCCCTTCCACACAGAGGCATATGCTTTTAAAAAAGTGTCTGTTGCCAAAATAGGTTAAAAGTAAATGTGTTTTCGAGCAAACAGGAAACCCACATCTGTAGATTAAATATCTGGTGGTTTAATCTGTCATGCATCTGTCAGAGTGTGTTTTAGAAATAGCTTTGATATGTGGATTCTGATGGGAGAGTGATGGCATTAGTCACTATCCAGCTGTTAACACAGCATGTAGTAGAATAGCCAGTTACACCTGAACTATTGTTTTCCGTGTCGTTTATTTTCTTTTATTCCAGATCCAAAAGTTAGTTTTTTTCTTTTCTTTATTTGTCCTGAAAGCACAGTTCTACTGTATTCTGTAGATTGCCAGGTACAAGTGGCTGCCTTGTACAGTGTCTGTCACCAGTACATGTAATCAGCATGTTGGTGTCATAAATGAGCTGTTAGCAAAGCACAGCAGCTCAGTAATAGTTGCCCCAGGCAGCCAGATTTAGAGCAGTGTCAACCATGTCATTTGCTCTGATTGGACCCGATAGCAACTGCATGTTCTTGAGTTAGGGGGAGAAATCTGTATTTTCTTTTTTGCTTCAGTTAGATTTCTTCCATCAGGAAAGGGAAACATCATAATGGGTGTAAAGATTGAAAAAGAAAATATTTCAACAGCTACCCTACTGGATCCTAACAGTTAAGGTGATGCTGATAACTCTGGCCAGCTAAAGGATGATGAATATGTGACTGTAATACAAAGCCACAAGGGGCCCCTTCTTCCTGCAGCTTCTACCTATGACACACTGACTTGCTGCTTTCCCCTCCTTAAGCACACCAAGCCATTAAATGGTCCTGGCACCATCAACTCTCCTCTCCTAAAATGGCAACATGCCATTCTGGCTAAGTCACTGCCACGCTTCGACCTCTGTCATGTCTTTTCTCACAAATTCTTTCTTTTTTTGCACGTTGTACACCGTCTGATTCTTCCTCTTTTTTTCTTTTTTCCCCCCATCCATATTAGCACCTCTTTTGGTTGTGCTTGTTATATTTCTTCTGCCCCCCCTTAACTATTCTTTTTCCAAAACAAGCAGCTATGAGGAGGCTTGCAGGATTTTTTTTTGGGCCAATTAGCATTTTGTCTCTTAGCACGATGTCACGATGAACTATAATCCCTACAAATTAAAGCAGAGATTTGTTCAGACCAGACCTGCTGATAACGAGCTGTGATTTAAAACACACATTTGTGTGATTGCTTATTCTGCACTGTAAAGCCACATTGGGCAGTTTAAACAGCTGTTTTTCTCACTCTACGCTGTGTATTAAAGGACAGCGAAGCATTAATTCTGTCTCTGTAAGCAAGAAGCAGAATAAATAAGTGTGTTGAGGGGAGCACACTTTGCTTGACCGAATCACAGAAATCCACAATGGGTACTTTTTTTTTTCTTTGTGCCTGACTGACTACACAGCAGGCAAGTGCCTGCAGCAGGTTTTGACCAGTGTGCAGAAAGCCACCCTCAAACCTGATATTTCTTTGTCCGAGCTGTAATGAGTCTGTCATGGCAGCTCAAGGAGGAGATGGTTGTGTGGTTAGCAACACTATCTGTTGTGCTCGGCTGCTTTTACACCAGTGTATCTTGTCAGCAGCTGCCAACAACATGACTGATTCCAAGTCTGGCAGGTCACTTGGTCTTAACTGTCTCATCCAATCACCTCAGCTAAGTGACACTGGCGCTAACCTGCAAAGTTCATTAGCGTTACAAGCTAATAATCTCCACTTTGCTAATCACAAGTCAATTATCAACACAGATGTGTCGGTCATTTCTTCTCAAACATAGTTATCATCTGTCACTGACACCGCAGCGACCTGGGCCTGGTTTCCAACATGTTTCCTGCACACAGGGTTAAGATACACCGTTAGTGTTTACGTCTCAAATTAACATGCTTGGACGCATTCATGAGATCTTCATTGGAACGTGTGTTGGTGTGTCAGCAGAAGGCGCTCTGTGGGGAAAACATCTGTGAGGTAAGAGTGAAAGCTGCAGATGAGAATCTGGGAATTTTTAATTACTCAGGAGCTCCTTTAGTAAATATGATTTTTATTATTTTATGTTTTTGCCTGTGATGTCGCGATGTTCACACACAGGCCTAGCATTTTATGCAGGAATGTAAAGTAGTTGTGCAAAGTTTGACAAACTCTTCAGTCTGGCTCAATGTTTGTCATTTCTGCACCTTTTTTTTAAACAGACTGCCTCATGTGGTTTCTATAGCTGGAAGTTGGAAATCCCTCTGTATAATTAATTGCCCAGCAGGGTAGCCGTGTTAATGGAATGAGTGTGAATGAAAACGTAGCTAAAGCCGGATGTGGAGGATCCATAATGGAAATCATTGAAAAGGCTCACAGCATAGGATGCCTGCAGGGTTGGCTTGTTCCATTTATCAATCACGCTTTTGCTTCCTTTTTGTTTTCCAAAATTCGTGAGAGAAATAAAGTATGTCAAAGTAAAGCTTTTTTACGTTCTTAGACAGATTAGCCTTAGTTACATTTTTTTAAGTCACATCTGTCCTGATTCCCAAGTTACATTATCAACTCTCTCATGAGGTCATTTCTACTAATGCTGTGAATCCTAATCCAATCAAATCCCTTGTTCTAATGTGCTTCCTGACTCAATGACATGATAGTTGCCTCAAGAGGAAAAATATTCAGGTATCTATTCAGTCTGTGTGTTCAGGGATCCATTTGACACAAGAATGATGAACAGTGATGGATGTAGGAACAGTTGGTTAACAAAGTAAAAAAAAAAAAAAAGTTTCAAATGAATGCTCCCAGAGTCCCTCTGGGCTCTGTGGCTGGATGACAGCATGACTGCTCTTAGCTCAATACCTAATTTACAAGTACAGCCAGAGTTGGGGTCTTTCAATGGACTGTCCGACACCCCTACTTGTAATTAACAGCCTAGACACCCTCATACATGAAACCCAGCCTGGTCATTTGCCTCTCTAGCTGCAGAAAGATCCTTAACTAGGTTCTAACTAGCATGAAGGTCATAAACTTTCCATCTCCTGCAGCCAACACCTCAACTATTATGAGCAATAGGTCAAGGAAGGGATATTGAAGGTTATATTTTGTTCTCTGGCTCCCTGAAAAGTGACTCATTCTTAGTCGAATGATTTGTATACCATGTATACACACATATATTAACTACAAGAGACTATTTTCTATAGATTTTAGAGAACAGGTAAGGGCGGAACAGGTTATTTCGCTTGTGCTAGCATACTTGCAAACTCCTGGATCCATGAACTTTTGCCAATTTCCTTTTGAGTGCGACTCTTTTCTCAGTCGTGAAGGTTGACCACCTTAAACTTTATCAGATGAGTGCAAAGGACACACATTCAACTTATTGTATCTTAGACAGAATTGCGTGTGATTTTTCAGACTATATCCCTACTGAGATAAGATTTATATTCTGTAAAAATAACTTTGAAGGTTTTTAGTTTCTGCCCTGACAGCTCAGGAATTGCTTGCTGAAGTAGAAAGCAAAGAAAAATGAGAGCATGCAAATCAGCTGCTGATGTGAGGATTTCATGGCAGCTACAATTTTCCAAAAGGATTTTTAGACATTTTGCAAAAACTGATAAATAGTTTTGGTTCTGCAAATGTTTGGAGTCCGTCTCTGTCCTCTCACAAACAGAAGTCCCTGTCACACATGACAAACCTTGGCAGATTCTCTCACTGGTTAGATACAGTGCTTAGAAAATGAGCACTTCTCCATCATACCACTTGTGCAATGACACGTTTGAAGAGAGTTTTGGAAAAGCCAGGCCTCGCTCCTCGCTGCTTGTGTTGTGGGCATGTAAAAAGAGAGATGTCTTCTTGGACAATCCGCTGCAACTTGAACAGTGTGAGCTGCGGACATAAAAGCTCCTCCAGCAGATGCTCTGATGATCAACTGTCTCGTGCAGAGCTTTTCTGCTTTTGCTGGAGTCAAAAGGAGGCTGAGATTGCAGACTGGGAAAGAATGAGAATGCGTCGTGATAAGAACAAAGCGGCAACAACGTAAAATGAAAGGGGAAAAAATTGGGACCAGGGAGGTATCATTTGGGTTTTCTTTTTCTTCTATCTAATCCTAGTTGATCACAAAAGCCCCAAGTTACAGATTACCAGGACAAGCCAAAATCTTTCTTAGTCAATTTTCTCACGTGGCGTTCCAAGCAAGAACGCTCACCATTTAGCATGGTTGGGGGGGAAAAAAAATAAGTGCCACGTAATTTTTTACTCACATCCATCACTTTCACACTGTGTTTATCAGAACACCGGCTGCACATGGCACTGCGCTGTCGCAGATTCACAGACAGTTGGACTACGTGACTGATGCCAAACCGCCAGACCCACACCACCTGTCGTTTGCGTTGAAAGACATCACACTTACACCCAAGCTCCCACATGGCTTCATTACAGTCACCTGAATGCATTAAACAGTCTTTATATAGGGCTATCACTCTCTTGATGTGAGTACTTTTGTTCAATCTCACTAGAAAGTTTGGGTTTTTTATGGTAAAGGATGCAAACACATATACAAACTCTTTCAGACAGGCATTATCAGTCTTGGCCAAAGGGTGTGTTCAGTGCTGCCAATGTCCATGGCCACTGCTCGCCACATTGGCATCTGTCTGACATATGGGATTTCTGTCAGGTCACTCGGACAAGTACGCCATTACCAGCTGCCTTCTGCTACCCAACACCCTTTGTGATCACTGTTTCCTTTTGAATTATCGTGGTTTTTCTGTTTTTCATACTTCATCTGTCGCCCTAATAGGTTTAAGCTGCTTCATTATCACTATCGTCTTTGCTTTGCTCCCCCTAACACAATCCTTCATCATAAGTCTCTCCATGATTGAACAGTCTTCTTCCTCCCCCTGTTTGAGGGCACAGTTGTTTCCTGTAATGAGAAACATTCCTCGTCTTCGCTACGCCGGATGAGTTTTGCCTGTGTTTGTGTCATAAATGAGCCATTATGCCTCCCGACTGGAGCCCATGGAGACGCTGTGAAAGAAGGATCCGGGACCGGAGACATGGCGCTGTTCACGATCCAAAGTCAGTCGTCATCTGGGTTCTGCTGATTGGCTGTTGTTTTCACTAAACTGAGGAGTGCAGAACAGAGAAAGAGGGCAAGCCAGGAGAGGCACCCTCCCAATGGGAGTACAAAGATCTTTCTGCGTGAGCTTTCGGCACCGCAGCATTTCATCTGATCACAGTCTGCTGTAGTGCTCTTGACTTTGCATCTGCCACAGAATCATTTGCATTCATGGATAGTTTTAAAAGTATAGATGAATTATCTTTCATGGATGTTGGAGCTTGTATATAGTTTTCCACTTTTTCCTTTCACATATACGCACTTCCACTTCACTTGAGCATCCTCCCTCCCCTACCTCACAATAGCTAGACTTTTGAAAGACTGTAAATTGTGCTTTAGCTCCTCCAAAGCTCAAATGGCATCTCTCGACTTCTGTGTCTGTAAAATCTCATCGGCTGGGCCTTCCATATGGTGACATCTGTCGGATGGGCCCATATTGTAACCCCTTCCAAAAAAACAAATCTCTCCTGCATTTGGCTTTGATGGATGTCTTGTGCAGCCACAGCACTTTCTCGTCACACACTAACATGTTTATACGGAGGAGCTGCACCATCCAGCTGCAGATCTGTAATTCTGGCCGGAACATGTGCAGCGCAGTTATCAAATCAACGTATATGCACGAGCTACCTAAGCAATTAAGCTGCAGATCCCATCCACACTTGACTGTTTTAACATCTGGCATGCCTCCTCTAGTTTCTGAATGCGACCAGCAGCTTATCTGCTACTATAATCAGCTGCGAAACACATGTCAGCTTTACACGCACAGAAGACCTGATGGTTTTTCTATTGGTAATTCATTTGAACTGTCATGTTTTACTAACAATTCAGGCAAGCTGAGCAAGAGCTGCATGGACCTATGATTTTGACTGATCTGCACAGTATTGGAAGAAAAATCGGACTTGCCTCGCCAGGACTCTCGTATTGTAATGCCAGTCAGCACACTTTGAAGACCCACTTAGGCTGTAGCCACCTATCCAACAGTCCTTCTCAAAGAGAACACCCCAGACCCTGCTCTGACTCTCATCACTACTTCGTTTTAATGAGACTAAATGACTGTTCTAGCAGAAGCAGTCAATACGCTCTCCACAGCTCTCCTTCCCTATCCCCACTTTGATCTCACTATGGAGGCTACTGTACGTTCAGTCTCTATTAACTCCAATTAGATTACAGATCCAAATAGTCTAATATTTCCATATTTCATATGTTGCTTCTCAATTAAAAGGGAAACCACTGTTGGATGTCTTTGTGGTCTGTGCAGATCTCTTGGAGGCTAATGGAAGTGTTGCTGAACTTTTCATTCTTGTTTTTTTTCCACCATCGCTCTAAGCCACAGATTTCTTTATTTTAAAACACAACGTCTCCAGCTGTTCTTACTTATGTGACTTTATATATTGACTGTATCCTTGGCTGTAGAAAGGAAACCTGTTGGTAAAAAGAAAAGGACTGACTGTGGCCAAAAATATAAGATTTTGTTTAGCTTTGCTTGGAGTTTTCTTTTAATCTCCCTTGCAACCTGAACTCAAATAAAGGTGCAGACTAATTAGAAACTAAGCTGGGGCTTGACCCTAATTTACTCATTATTATTGTCATTACTGTTCAATAGATTTACATTGTGATGTGAGGGGGCTGAACTCTGTGGGTCATTTGCATCAACTTGCAGTGTGGTAGGAGGAAAGAAAAGTATAACTTTTCAGACTAACGAATTAGTCAGACTTCACAGCATAATGGGAACCAGTCAGTTTGTAAATGTTGCAAGCCAAAAATGCAAGTTTATTGGGTGAAAGTAAACTTGTTTGACATTTCTGGCTGTGATGATATTAAAAATACATGACTTTTTGGTTTTGGTTTTTTCCTTTGTCTAATTTGGATGTTAGCCCTAACCACAGAAGAGGTTTATATAAACGTATTCAGTGTCTTGGGAGGAGTTTGCCTAATCCCTTCTTGTAGCAATGAATTTTGTTCAACGCAAATTGCTCAAGGGAAAAGAACGACTTCCAATGTTTGACACCCACCATCAAGCACTGTAATGATGAAAACTTGTGTGTAGGGGTGTAGAGATTCATTTTAACAATTCCAATCATATCAGAATTAGTGATTCATTGTCTATATTGCTTAATTATGAATGATCTGATTTACTGACCTAAAATTGATCCAGGACGTCTTTAGCCAAAAACTTTAACCATTGTGAACAGTGCAGGTGAAGTTTTCCAGATTAGATTGATGGAATACTGATTAATTAATCACACCCCTACTTCGTCATGTACTTTAAGGGAACTGTTATATTGCACAGTACTTCTACCTGTTGCCAGCCCTTCATCATTAGAACTTTAAATGTGTGGGCTGTTTTGTGAAGAAAAAATGATGCCCTGTCCAAAGAGAATAAAGAGCAAACTCCAAAACACAGTTGTTTAATGGAATTGGGAAGCATGTTTTTGGTTTTTGAAGGGATGCGTCTCACATACCCCACAGTGACAGCTCTACATCTTTGTACTTTATTCATCCTGTTGCTCTTCGGAGAACAGCTTACTATACAAGTAGTGTTAAAAGAATGGTTGGAGTGCTACCTACAAAAAGGAATTTAAAAAAAAAATACGACTTGGAAAAAATGGTCAAAAGCCTGAAAAGGATACAACCTCAGAAACCCTTTACAGTCTTACTATGATATACTAATGACGTGTTTCTGTTTTAGGTGACAGAGTACCTGAACAGTCAAGAATCTGCCAAGAGTGCCAGGGTAAGTACGCATGTTTGACACTGCAGTTGCCTCTCATTTTTTTATTCAATAGTCATTTTTATTAAGCGGTTTAGTGGTGCCAAAATTGCTACACTCTACTGTCCTTAATGGTTTTCTTTAGAAACTCTTGAGAGAAAAACATTTTTTCCTTTTCTTTCTCCAATCCCACATTGGCAGTCACTTTCATTTGCCTATAGTCAGTCCACGTTTCTACTATGGAGTTAGGAATATGAGCCAAAGTATACAGCAGGGAGGAGGAGGGCACACATCAAGGACAAAAATGTATCAAATTTGGAACCAATTTTTTCCGAGAATTTGTTAGAAAGCTGTCCATTATTTACCGGTCTCCAGAAGTCATGAGAAAGCTGTTGGTTAAGAACACGGTGATGCCAGTTCTAAATCTGGAGGTTCAAATGTGAAATAACTTGCAATCTTTTTTTTTCTGAACGCGTGTCTCCGTCGTAGGAACATTAGTGAAGCTTTAGCTCCCATTCATGTAGAGCCTTTCCAGCGAAGAAGTCGGAGGAGAAAAAGCCAGGGACTGCAATCCTTATCAGAGGCACTCCCGTGTTTTCAGGGTGTCGAGGAGAAGCGGGGGGAAAAAAGAAAGCAGTGTGAGGAATGGGAAATGGCTTCATTCATTTCATTCATCCTAATAACTAGTGCTAATTAGCACAGTTGCTAATTAGCTATGAATCACAGCATTAGCAGCTGAGTGCACATGCTTTTGAGAGCCAAAAAAGATCTATCCTCTCACTCACAAAATAGACTGGCCAGCTTCTGTAGCGTTTCGATAACTACACACACGGCTGTTCCAACCGTATTGTGGTAAGGCGACATTTAGGAGCTGCCTATGATGCTTTATGAGGCGAGGCAGGAGTGTCTGTTATGGAACAGGAGAACTAATAGTGTGGGTGTCATTTGAGGCGTTGTGGGTCTACAGGATGGGAGTCCGATTAAATGACAATGACGGCACAGCCCCCCCCCCCCCCCCCTATTTGCATTCTCTGACCATTTAACATGTAATGTACTGAGGATCTTATTGAAGCCCTCCATCAAAGCAACAAGACGTTTTATCACACCTGCCGTTGTTCCTCTCGCCGTGGTCAATAAAGCCTCTGTCTTCCCATCAGCTCAACATTTGGCGCTACGGAGACTTCCGCGCCGACGACGCGGACGAGTTTGGTTACAGACGCTAAAGAGAAGACCACAGCCACCACCATCCAATCATGACACCATTCCAAAGACCAACATGGACAGCAACGACGTACTGAGGAGAAGACGAACCTGAACGACAAGCATCCACTCACGCCTCCTTTTCCTGCTTCATCGCTCTGCTCTGGCCTCTTTCCATGACCTTCGTTTGACCTTCACAACTCCTGCTACAGCATGCAAGACAACAATTATGAATCAACTCCTTTCCATTTGTCCTTTACCTGCTAATCACTACTCGCTGAAACAGCTGCCACTAGCCCGTCTTTACACCTTTGAGCTTCATCCCTCCTTTTTATCTCCTGAAAGGGTCTAAAAAAAACAAATGCTTCCCTTAGGAATTCTTTGTAAATGTGAGGATATGTTGAAAGCTGTAAAATTGTTTTGTTTTAGAGAAAAACTGTTTGTGAAGCCACACAGACAAAGTAAGAGGTGAGCTTAATTTGTCTGTTGTATATCTGTGTTAAACAACATTTGCGGGTGTTTTCTCTTCTTTTTTTGTGGGGAGTGTTTTGTCGTTTATTCGCTGTCAAATTTTTATGACCAGTAAATATGGATGGATGCCTTCATGTGGCATTTTTCTCCTCTTTTCTTCTGTAAAGTTTACATTCTAATGATGTAATGACGCCGTCTCCGGCAGCCTCTTCTCTTCATGTCTCTGTATGCCATAGCAGATGCAGTGTTTGAATATGTTTCCACATAATGGACCTTTGCATTCTATTAAAAAAATCAGCTAAATCAATAAAAAAAAAAAACAAGCAAACCTTTTGTCTTCTCTTTTATATTGCCTAAACTCAAAGCGCTCGCGTTTCGGAAAAGGGTTTCACAAATTTGGTCATTTATGGGCAAAACATTTTAAAATTTCCGTTTTTCAGAATGTTGCTAGTGGGAAAGTGTCTTATCTGTGGGAAACATTACCTTTTTGCCAAATGGAGATGAGTTTTTTGATCTTGCAACCAAGAACAAAGCATGAAATACCAAAATGGGATCTGAAGAAAACCATTTGTTACAAATAAGCTGCAGGTAAACGATGATGATAAGTGTTGAGTTTACATGTTGGATCGAAAGGAAATTTAAAAAATTTGCCTCATTTTTAAATGAAAAAAAACATGGAATAGTATTGTATTTAAATGGGTCTTATATTAATTAAATGAAAGTGACGAGCTCTCATCTTTCCTTTAAATCTGACACACATCATGTTTTCAACAAAGCTGCTTTTTTTTCCAGTTACACCCCATAAAGAACATTTTTGTTTTTCAACCAAAGAGAATCCTTCAGTGATTGAAGAAAAAAGCTCGTCTTTTGTGAGCGGAACATCAAGGTCACTATGATGAAACAAGCCTCTAAAAACACAGACCCCATGAGTTCAATTATTGTTGACTCCAAAAAGGCAGATTTCTCATTTTATGTTCAAGGCAAATGGTGAATGTTTTGGACGCCGATCAGCTTCCGCTGGTTTAAAAGCCGTCTGAGTGACAGCTCTGTGTGTGAAGCATCTGCAGGGATGATGGGAGGAGCTTTTTTTCTTTTTTTAAAACACTTTAAAGTGCTTTTATTTTGCGAAAGAGACCTCTGTGTTGAAGCTACACCCATTTTTGCAGACTTAACCAACTAAAGCTACTGTTAACCCTTGTGCTATCTTAGATGACCCCACCCTTACTTTGACATGTTCTCCCTACCATGACAAAGGTGGATAAATGTGGAAAAATTTCATGTAATCCATGGACACCAGTGAAGATCACAAATTATTGAAGAAAAAAGGTTCAGAGCACTGTCTAGTGGGTCTAGATGACCCAACTCCCAACGTTAAAGTGCCTAGGATAGCACAAGGGTTATAGTCATTTTGATTTGCTGCAGACAGAAATGAACCATCCTCTCATTTTATACTGTCGTCTTGCTGCTTTTCCTGTATTTACAAAGCTGCACACCGTGTTCTGAACAGAGCCAAGTTTTCCGTCAGTTCATGTGTTTCCATTTCCTGCAGGTAAATCATGCAAATTCTCCCCATTTTGCATCAAATTTTTGCATAAAATAAGTATTTTTTTCATAAGCCATGAAGCTCATCAGAGTTTTCCAGAACTCTCAAAGGAGTTTTTGGGGAAAAAAAGATTATTTCAGGAAAGTGTTAGGTTATGGAAATTTGTGAAAACTCTCCCACTGTAAAACTTGTGGTATCCTAGGCACTTGGATGTTGGGAGTGGGGTCATTATGACCCCCCCCCCCCCAAGACAGTGCGCTAAACCTTGTTTCTTCAATGATTTGTGATTACTGGCATCCATGGAATCCTCTTCACCTTTGTCCACCTTTGTCATGGTAGGGAGGACACGTCAATGTAAGGGTGGGGTCATCTAAGATAGCACAAGGGTTAACTAACATTTTGTTAAAATAAAATCAACATACTCTACATTTTATCCTTAATATGTAGTCCTGACAAAGCCAATCAGAAGTGAGTTTGTGATCAAAGGAGTTTTATTCCTTAAAAATGATGTTGCCATCAAACCGGTTCATCTTAAAGAAACAGTAGATTTTGATCTTCCTAAAAGAAATGACTTTAAAAGGCTTGGAAAGCAGTTTTATAGTTGAAGAATTTTTTTGCAGGTGTCTGGATTTTTTTAAACAACAAACTTGTTAACGGCTATCTGCCCCTGAAGATGCCATTCTGAATCTGACGGCTCCACAAATCCAAGGTGGTCCAGCCTATTTATCAACGGCGTTCATGTCCAATTACCAGAGGCAGGGATGAGAAATGTACTCTAAGGGCAATTAAGAAACCTTCCTGTGCTGTCAGCTGACTCATGGACTCTGTGAGATGGCTTTGTCTTTTAGATCCATGTCCTCTCTTTGTCTTTTTTTGTCACAAACTATTCATCGTCTCCCTCTCTGCTTGCCTCATTGCTCCGCTCCTCTCCCCCCTCTGAGTTGGGAGGGTAGAAGCACGCAGGAGGAAGAGAAAGCAGTCATGGGAGATATGAAAAGCGGTTGTCTGTTCGTGTCGTAAGTCGAGCCTTCTTTCCGATTTCATCTCCTCTTTTCCTGTTTGCGAAGCTGTCACAGTTAAACTACGCCCGGCAGACTTAACAGCCAGATTAGGCAGAGCGGCTCTGTGCAAACTGTTTGTTCAGAAGCGTTGATTATTCAGTGTCTTCTGCTGCATCTGAGCCAAATCCAAACTCTGTCAACAACAATTAAACCAGGAAAAGTGCAGAGATTTGTAAGAGAAAAGCAGCCATCAGAGGAGTCCTACAATCAGACAAATGGTGTTTTCCCTGTCATCTCTCTGCGTGTGTTACCCGCGCAAGACCGCCAGAGAAACAAACAAACAGCAATGATTTAATGTGAACAAACAGCAAGAGCAGAGGAGATATCTTTATTTCATGAACCTGTGACATGTTTCCCCTCTGAGGGCTTTGATGAGAAAATGACTCTTAATAATTCATGAACCTGGAGGGGAAAAATGCAACATACTTGAGCTCTGATGTTCAGCTCAGTTCAGACAACTTTATTTCTGCCCACTGGGCGATTCCTCTGCAGCTTTTGCAGTCCACACATTTAGTCTCAGCAGACGCCCAACAGGAAGCAGAGGAGGCGAGGGACGCAGGGGGAAGACGTTTTAACGTCTGGAGCATCGCTCCGCTGATGGATCATCACCTCAACGCTGATATCGGATTAACTTTTTCCCACAGATCAGGAGCTAAAATGTGTCATTTTTGGCAGACAGAGTTCATTTCATTCAGTCCAACCACTCCTCTGGGTTGGTTAATTTATGGTTCATGCCACTTAATTTTATGCCTTCTTCTAGAAAAAGAAATACGCCAATGTTCCCTTGTCTGCTCTTATCTCTGCCTAACACCTGCTCACGTCCCCCCCCCTGTCCTGCCGTGCTACAGCCTCTGTCCAAAATGTACCTGCTCGAATCCCAGCGGACAGCAGGCCGCCGACACACTGGGCCGCCGCGCATTCATACACTTTTGAAAGATGATTCTTTTTTTTTTTTCTCCCCACCGTCTGCCTGGCAGCCGTGAATGACGCTGGTTAATAGCGTTGCCAAAGGTAAATCTTCCGTTCGAAGAAGGCGGATGCTGCCTTGTTTTTTTTTTTTGGTGTGTGTGTGTGCGTGTGCTTGTGCTAAATGCATGCCGGCCAAATTCATTTATTCGGTCCCCTGATTCTTTTCATTATTCAGGCGCTTTTGCCTCACAACTGTTCTGGATTTCCAACAGAGCAACATGTGACATCCTGGAGAAAAAAAAATCCTGTTCTCCACAAGCAGCCTGACAAAAACAACAACTTTTGGTTTTGCCACATCAACTACCTGTGACATCCTCCTGAACTCCACTCCTGCTCAGCCCACACTCTCTCTGAACTCTGAGTCAAATATAAAATCCTTCATGCATGAATTAACTTTGAAATGGCACACAGCTGTCCAAGAGGAGCTTAGTAGCCAACAGTCCAATTACCCCTGAACCCTTTGCAGTTTGGGCACTTTGTGTTAAAATGCCAAATTGAAGCTGAGAGCGTCCATTAGTTTATTTCAAATTAGGCCTGCTGAAGCAGAACGTCTGAGCCGCCTCAAAAGTATAAAGGCAGACGCATTCTGAATGACACCGCCATTTGGATTGTGTTGTTGGACAAGTCACGACAACAATTAGCTTCCAGGAGACACTTGGCTTTTTTAGGGGGTGTCATCTGCAGCCACACAAGTATCTGACTTTTAATGTGAAGTAACAGATGGTGGAAAAGAAGGACTCAGCATTTACTGTACGGCCTAAAGATGCTGACGAGAGCAGGGGAAGGGGCTTTGGATAAAACCGTTAATAAAAGTTTTCAGGAATTGATAAACATTTAGGGGAGAAGCGTGCCAGTGAAATCCAAAATTAAACATTGCACCGTGTCAAAGAATTGGAAAATATTCAGCAGTCAGTAATAAAACATGTTGTGACAAAAGACTAATGAGTGAAAGGCAGCCAAACCTTTGAAATAACTATGAAAAAAAGCATAGCTGCTATTTGAATGTAATTCAAGAAAACATTTTGTTTGCTTCATTCTGATGTCAAACTGTTTCGTATCTTTTCAATCCTAAATTAGAAATTTCTGAAATATAATTCTAACCATTAAAAGCTGCCTCCATCTCTGACAAATAATGTTTTGATGGGACTTCTTTTTCCACGATCATCTGTCTTTGGACTTAATCAAAGAGAAACTGAAAAGCTTTAATCCTGTCTTTTGTTTCTGTTTGAACTGACTGGCTCCCGACTGAAGTGGGTATTAATGGGACAGTTTGTTTATTACACTCTTTGTCACGATGTTTACATCCTTCTCTTTACTGACTGCAACAGCAAGTTTCAAAGGCACAAAGGGAACACAAAGCAAACAGTTTTCTTATGGTGAAAAATAAATGTATCCAATATTTGTCCAAATCCAATCAACTTTATTTTTCTACTTTTTTTTTTTGCAGGACTCCTGTTGGCTTTTATCAATTGAGAATTGAACTTAAAACCGATTTTGACCAGCTTGGTATGGAATTGAATCATCAGTGCTCACTGGGGATCCTGTTCTCAATCAGTATTCCAGGTAGCTGTAAGTGAACTTTACCATTGAGTCACTAAACCACCAGGTAGTAGACACAGCCTCCAGCATCTCCGTCCTCCATGAGCGCTCCCACTGACCACGCAGCTCTATAGCAGCTCTTATGCCCTATCATTCATCAAATTGAAATTAACTCCCACTTGCTGCAGTCTCAGCTGCTCACAGGTGGATTTATGAGAACAGTACTCTTCTTTTTTTTTTTTTTCTTGCGGGCAACTTTACTATAATGTCTCATTATTCTATATTAAAAGGAAAGTACTAGTTAGAATACACATAGGAGGCAGGTTAGGCTTTAAAATAATCCCTCAAAATACTACGCTGGAAAGATTTGCTTGAAGAAGCGCGACCCCAGAGAGCCAAAACTCCAGATTAATTAGGTAGACATTGTCCCGAATATACATAGATTTACATGTAATTCCTTTTCAGATTCCAGTGTAATCCTGCTTCTTAACATTTTGCCACCCCAGAGTATTTCTCTCATTCCAGCTCTGGGTCGGTTCTACTGTAGGTCCCAGATAGTGTTGGAGTGATTGTTAGTGGACACAGAAGTGGGGATTTGTCTAATTTAATTAAAGCTGTTGAGTCCTGCTTTTGTTGCATTGTGTCCAAATGTGCTCACAAGTACAAAGAGTTGGGTTGGTGCCTAGAGTTCTCCAAACTAAAGGCAACCGGCAACATGCTTGTTGCTGAATTTTTAGCTCTGCTTGGCTTTTTTTCATCCTTACAAGAGCAAAAATGTAAATCTCCTCGCAGCTCAGTGCAGTAAGATGCTCAACTCTTGAAGATGATCAGAAAACTGGCTTAACTGGAGGTGCTTTCTCCATCAAAGTCCATGTACCGGTAGGGAAGCTACAGTTTATGCTTTTATTTTGAAGGTGCAAATTTGAACCCTTAAAAAATTGACACCCAGAACTGATTTTATCGTTTGATTTTCCGTGCAACAGTCTGGTGAAAGTTTAGCCAGGTGTTCACTCTGGAAAAGCTCTTTTTAACCCTTGTGCTATCTTAGATGACCCCACCCTTACTTTGACGTGTTCTCCCTACCATGACAAAGGTGGATAAATGTGGAAAGATTTCATGTAATCCATGGGCACCAGTGAAGATCACAAATCATTGAAGAAAAAAGGTTCAGTGCACTGTCTAGTGGGTCTAGATGACCCAAGTGCCTAGGATAGCACAAGGGTTACACTCTTGTATCTTTCAGTTATCTTAACCCAAGTTACTGACTGCCAAAACCCCATAAAAACTAATAAAAATAAAAATACCCATGTTGACAAGCCATCAATCATGAAAGCGTGAGCCCTGGCTGCCTGCTGAGCGTCCGCTCTCTGTTGCTACCACGGAAAGTTATTACAGCCGTGCTGGTGAAAGCAGGAACGCTGCAGTGCACTTTCACCGAATGTGAATTTGCGATGCTTGCCGGAGATGCAGAAATAAGGAAATGTGATTTGTTGGGTAATCTCGGCTCTGCAAAGAACAAACAGAGACCATCAACTACCCTTCTATCCAGAGCAGACAAGAAAAAAGGTTTAGACTGCCATGGCAGTGAAAGGCGGTTTTTCCCTGTTTTTACTGACATTTTATTTTATTAGATGAGTGACCATTGAAGGCCTCTGATTGAACTTACTGAATCCCAAAAAATCAAAAGAATAAGTTCATACATTTCAAAAAGAAAGAATGATTTCTCCTCTGTTCTGTAGTGTATGTGTGAAGATACGTTTACATCGCTGTCAGCAACACGCGTTCAAGTAACGACTTTCAATGAAAAGTATGAAAACTCATATTAATTCATTGGTATGTAGGTTTGTTTGGTTTGTGGGCTTTATGTACAAAACGCTCATCCATAGCACATTGAAAGTTCAAACTTTGACTCAGATTTGGTAGTGATGTCTAGATGACGTCCTTTTTAATTCAGGAAGTGCCAACCGTTAGAAAATTGATCATGGAAGAGAAATTAATAATTGCAGTTTGTGTCTGGCCGGAATTCTATGACGCAGAGTCTTTCATTTATCAGAATAGAGCTGTGAAAGTAAAAGCAAGATTTGTCAGGTTTTGCACCACTTTGACAGGCGCCAAGCCTCTTCCAATTGTAGGTGGAGGACATGTTTTAGTAAACAGAAGAGAAGAAGAAGCCCCTCCTTGCTTGTCCAGTGCACCATGGCTGCACGTTCATGATGATCGGAGAAGAATGGAAATTTAAAAATCCCAAACAGATGAGCAGCATAGACATTTTCTCTAACCAACTTATTGAGGAAAAGTTGTTTCCAACCTTTAAACACTTAAAACTGTTTTGTGCACTTTTACTTTTTAGAATTATGTGGGATTTTTTTTTTTCTTGTTTGTGGGTGGAACTCTGTGTAAATATTCTTCCTGCTTTTGCCCACTGCTGACTGGCAGAGGGTGAGGAAGACGAGAAAAGGCAGTAATTTAAAAAAGCCACGCTGTCATTGTCATTCCCAGCCACCCCGCGTCATGTGGATGTGAATTTAAAGAGAAGGGAGCGCCAGAGATTTCACAAAGCAATTAAATGTTGATCCGTGCAGACGCGCTGATCCACTTGGACGCCGGGTACAGTGCTCTATCACTGCTGAATGTGACACTAATGCACATGTCTGTTGGTCGGTTGCTCATCACATAATTCCCTTTTGAAGCGTCAGCTGCCAGTGCAGAGAGTGAGACAGGTGCTCGCTAAGGAGACGGCTTTTTTTTTTAGTGGGAGCTGAATACGTCCAATTCTGAAGACAAATGGTAAATAACACAATGTCCTCTCTTCATGTTGGGCAACTTATGAAGGATGCTGAAGTGAAATTTACAGCAAAAAAAAGGAGGGGGCCTCTAAGGAATGGAGGCAATAATTTGCTCACAGATTCATCGTGAATCCAATAGGGCAAAGATTCCTCTGAGGTTCTGAGAAGCAATAATAATCTGGATAATAATTGTGCTGCTCTTTAGATTCTGTAGAAGCCACTCAGACTTCTTTGTTGGAAGTTGTGCGTGTGTGTGCGTGTGTTTTACTAGATGTTTGTGTGTCAACTGTGTACCTGAGTGCCAAGACATCTTTGTCTAGACGTTTTATTTCCCGCTGGAGTTTCTGCCGCAGCACCTTTCAGTGAACCTGTATGCAACAAAGAAGAAGAAGGAACAGTTATTAGTTTTTCACCCTAAACGTTTTGTTTTACAAATATACTTTCTAAAAAGTACCCTAGTGAAGTACCCTATGAGAGCTTCATCACTCTAACACTTTAAAGAACTTGTTTTAATGAATGCCTTATCTAAAAAAGCCCAAATGAATCTTTGGTTTAAGAAATTCGGTGCTAAATGCTAGAAAGGGTTCCTACACACACACACACACACATGTTAAAAGGCAGGCAGGCAGCGCCCCTTTTTCCTCTGCTGTCGTCTCCTTTTGCACCTTGTCGGAGGAAGCCCTCACCAAAGTGACAGCACACACCAGAGGCTGCGAGTGTCGTCACTGGAGCACACAGGCCCACTCCCCTCTAAGCCCCGCAGTACTTCCGGTACGAGCCAAGCACAGGCTGTCCTCACACATGCACGCCAGAAATGCATCTTACGCGCAGCCTCCACCGAGCATGCTCCTTACATTCCTGCCCTGCAGCTTCAGACCACATTGCACTGACTATTACACCATATGTGCATACGTGCATCCTCCTCTCGCTCCTTCTACTATATTCTGTGTAAACTCTCGTGTCTCCATGTGCCCTCAGATAGCCGTTGCTCCAAGCTCACATATGCTTTGCCAAATCCCACAAGATACAAGAGTTAGCGAGTGACATGCTGGTGCCTTTTCTTTGCCAGTTCTCATTTGCTGGCTTTCCTGCAAATGCCAGGAACACCATCTATAATGTACGGAACCACCACCCATTTATCCAACTTTTTCCACGACTAGGTCGTTGGGGCAGCACTCCAAGTAAGGATGCCCAGACTTCCCTCTCCCTGGCCACATCCTCCAGCTCCTATGGGGGGAGCTCGAGGTGTTGCTAGGCCAGCCGAGAGATGTAGTCTCTCCAGCGTGTCATGGGTCTTACCCAGGGCCTCGCCCAGTGGGACATGCCTGGAACACCCCCCACAAGGAGGCGCATGAAGCCGGAGCCACCCCAACTGGCTCCTCTTTTCTCACCCCATCTCTAAGCGAGCGCCCTACGGAGGAAGCTCGTTTTAGCCGCTTGTTCTTCTATTGAGAAAAAATAGCTATTACATAATAACCATTCTTGCTCTGCTACTTTTTCTTAATCCTAATTTTTTGTCATATTTTTTTCTGTAGTTCAAGTTCTAAACTGTCCAATCAGATTCCTCAATAAAAGTACGTGGTCTGATGTCGAACGTTCAAAACCTTTGACAGATTTCCTGTAGCTCTGCTTTCAAATGGTGGGGGTGTGGCCTTTCAACAAGCTCACACCTGATTGGCGAGAGTAGTTTCCATAAAAATTTTGACTCAGACCAACCGGACCAATCACTGCTTACTGATGATTTCTGGTTCCAACATTGCAGAAAAAATGGCGACTGAATGGATTTCATAACATTGGTGCGGGAAGCAAAGGCTGCAACATGCAAAAGATGGCGTCTGGAAAAAACAGCCTTCCGCTGAGCCTCGTGGTTGGAAAGCTACAACCTTAAACCTCAACACATGCCGGTGAAAGTTGTTCAGGAAGAAGAACTCTACAGACTGGCACAACAAACTAAACACTTTGTAGAATAAATGTCAATCTTTTTAGTCATAGAGCCTTATGTAAATGTAGAAAAAAGCCACTCCCTAATGTCAGAACATCGTCTCTGTTTGTTCCACTTTTGAGATGCTAATTACAGTTAAAGACTAGAGAAGTCATTTTATGTGTTGTAAATGTGAAGAGGAGCACTTTAGATTGATTGTGTTTACGGTGTCACTGAGTCTTTATTTCAGTTGTATTGTGCGCTAACATAAGCAGTCACACAATCTGGGTGTATGAGGAAATGCTAAGCACTATAATCGCTGACAGACCAGGACTCGAGTTACCAGATTCCAACTGGGGAAGTGTTCTCCCTTCATTTTTCAATCCCACTTTTCCTCCAGCCAAATCCTTTCATTTCTGAGTTAAGGAGGATCAAGAATTTCTCTCATTTTTCAGTAATATAACCAAGAACAGCTGTTCATATTTTCCCTTTCTGCAATAATCCCCCTCTCAATCCGCCATAGCAACCAGCCATGTTGTCAGGTGTGTGCAGAGTCTGCAATCATGCATTTACATAAATAGCTTTTCCACCAGCTTGTCCGTTTCCCAGGTGATTCTGCACAGCAGCCTCTGTCCAAAGATCAGGACGCATCCTTCTGATCCTTCATTTTCACCCGAGATGGGTCCATTTCTGAGTCCAACAAAGTAACTTTTTCACTTCATGAACCAGACATGCCGACTTCTCGCGTGTCGTGACTCAAAAGCGGAGTTCTAAAAGCTCAGGGGTGGTGCTGAGGCAGACATCTGCATCAATGCCCTCAAATGAAACAACAAAACTAATAAAAAGATAACATCCATCAGTAAGTCGAATATAAACCAAGCTGAAACACGAGCACAGAGTTTCATTAAATTAAGCGTTTCTTTGGCTCTCTGTGAGTTTATTCAGTCACCATGACAACTACATCTGTCATTTCTCTGTGTGAAGTGTTATCTTAAGCTTCTTATTACAGGAGTGAGGGAACAGGCAAACTTTGGCTTTACTTTGATAGCTTTTTTTAATGAACACATTTCCTTGGCTCAGGCAAAAGGAAGAGCCTGAAACTGGGGTAGAAAAACAACTTTTCACATATTTCCATGTCCAATTCAGCAAACATTCATAAAAAAAAGTTGGTAGAACTAAAATGCTGCTTCTCATTATTTTAGCAACACTATGCAACTTTTTCCTGTTAATATTTGGCTGGAATGATCCTGTTTCAGGGAGTAAACAACTGTAAAAAAGAAGGGTGGTGGATGTGATCATGTGACCCTTTAGTTGTTAACCATTCCAGCTGTACATTTTTGAACCAGATTCCAAATCAGACGATGAGAATAAAGACGAACATGGATCTAGTCGTCTGCAAGTGGATGCATCAGAATGGAGCGGAGCAGGGAGCGTGTGGTGTCTTCTATTATCTCTGAGAAAATCTATTATCTCTTAGATAATAGATGATTTTTTTTTAAATTAACAAAAAAAGAACCCAGTCGGCTCTATACTAAACCGCATGCAGCTTATTACATGTTAACCCTTGTGCTATCTTAGATGACCCCACCCTTACATTGACGTGTTCTCCCCACCATGACAAAGGAGGATAAAGGTGGAAAGATTTCATGTAATCCATGGACACCAGTGAGGTTCTCAAATCATTGAAGAAAAAAGGTTCAGAGCACTGGTTAGTGGGTCTAAATGACCCAACTCCCAACGTTAAAGTGCCTAGGATAGAACAAGGGTTAAACAAATGCTGCTGTTCCCCTTTCGGTACATCTCTTCAGAGGTCACCACAGTAAATCAGCATTCACTGATTCATTGGTGGTTTGATAGAAATTTTTACACCAGATTTTTATCCGGACTGGGCTCCGGCACAAAGGGACCCAGACTTGCAATAATTTCTACAAGCTTTTGTCTTTTCGTCATCACACAATTTTTATGCTGCTCCTCACTTGTCTTCTAAAATGTAAAAATGATTTTCTAATTTCCAAACTTTTGGACAATTTCATGACAATAATCTTTTTTAAATTAGCAAGCTGTTCCCTTTTTGAATTTCTGGGTTTGCAGTCAGATTTGCCTTTTATATGTTTTAGTTGCCACAATTTAAAATTCAAGTGTTATTATTTTTTAAAGAAGCCAGTCAAATTAGTCATAAAAGTTCCAACTTGCAATCTGGATATGATGAGAATGTTTTTAATTCATGGTTTTATGACTAAACATATTACTCACATTTGTAGTCGAGCTTAAAGACCGAAAACCCAGCCAGCCTGCCTGTAATTGTCTGAATGGTTCTGGCCTTTGTTAGGGAGGGTGAAATGTTTCCTGGCCTCTGTCTGGCCTCAGCTTTGAACGCCGGCTGCCCAGTCTGGAGTAATGGGACAAGCGAGATGAGCAGAAGTGGCGTCTGCTTGCCTTCCAGCTCTGAGTTTATCGTTCTATTCAGCGGATGAGGAGAGAAACGATTAGGACTGCAAACAAACATTAAACTTAGATTATAGCAGCAGTGTCTCTTTCGCTCCTAAGACACGTCTCCCTGAAGGCTCACTGAGCTTTTCCTTAATTCCAAAAGCACACAAAAGCCATTTTCTTCCCCTTGTTTTGTAACAACACAATCAACAAGTTTGTGTGGCAGAGTGATCACAGAGAAGGGTTTTAGATAAAGTGTTTGTGTTGTTCCCCTGCTGAAACACTAAGCATTACAGCCAGCATCCCAAAATCCAGGGAATGAGGTGCTTTTGTTGTCAGAAAAACAATTACTTGGAGCTCGCAGCATCTCTGTCTTCAGCGCCGAGGTGAGTCCTTGAGTCTTTGCCTTTTGATTTCTGACATTAAGACTGTCCCCTTGCCATTTGTTATGCATGTATTAGCCTTTACATGATTGATTAAATTAATTCATTATTTTTCTTCCTGTTTTCAATCTGCACAAAATAAACAAATAAATGAGGAAAAGGCTGCCTGTACTGTAGGTTAGGGCTGAAAAGGAATTACCCGCCAGAGCACAGCTAATTAACAAGCATTAGCATTTGAAAATAAGGGCTCTTATCTTGTGTGCAAAATGCTGTTCATAGTAAACACTAGCTAATCACTTTAACAAGTTTAGCTGTTTAAATGCCGGTAATTGTCCATTGTTTAAACAAATATACTTTCTTCATTTCTGAAAAATCAAGATAAGGGGCAGGAAGGAGAGATGCTCTGATTTTGTGTCCACTTTCTGCCTCACCTTGGTTACAGCACTCGGCACTGTGGATGCTTTGACAAAGAGTCTAAAAAGAATATCCAAAATGTGTTTTTCTTTAACTACAACACATGAGTTTTCACAGCTAAAGTGTCAAGGGAGTTCAATTACTTTTATGTAATTGTGTTGGTGACGCACACATGTTCCCTTTTTAGAGTCACGTCTTTTCTGGTGAGAAAACGAATGGATGGGTATTTTTAATCAAACTGACATGTCAATGACACTAGTTTTATAACATGTACAAATAATACATCGCTTTATCTGCCATAGAAATGTTAGAAAAATATTAAAAATGACAAAGATTCACAAAGCAGGAAGATTTTTTGGTAAATTATGGACTCGGGGAAAAAAGTTCTTCTCTGTCACTTTGGTATGATGTAAGAAAATAACAAAGCTTCTTATAACTATTGCAAAAACTGAGAAAATAACGGAAAACAAACAAATGTTCCAAGTCAAGAACGTAGCAAAAATATACTTCTATAACATAGTCTGTACCAATGCTCTATTCTGATTGGCTGCAGGGTATAGATGCCTCAGTGATATACAAGACCTAAAAAACAAGTTCTGTTCACAAAACTGCTCTGGCCAAAACGGTAGATGACATTCCAAATGTTAACGTAAAAAAACAAAAAACATAGGTTGTCATCATGGCCGGCCCTCCCTATGCGCGGTATACGCAGCCGCGTAGGGCCCCCGCCACCACCAGGGCCCCGAAGTGGCGAAAAAAATAAAAATAAAAAAGAGCCAAATCTGGCAACCCATTTCATAGTGCGTACGTACCAACGTGTACTCTGAATGTTGTGCAAAAGAAAGTTGGCTGCACTTTAATGATCGCCCCCTTCAACACACCTGAACCAATCTGGAGATCCAAATAATGATGTTCCGGCACTCTTAGCAACGATTGGTCAACATCATTTCATCTGAGCCTGGCACTGTGTGCATTTACGCATTTTGTTTCAATAAAATTGGGAAAAAGAAAAAAAAAAAACGACCGCTTTTTGTCACTCTGATAAACGCGACAACAAGAGAACTTTATGCCAAAGAGACTTTATCCATCAGGAGCTGAAAAAAAGATGAAGAATTTAAACATCAGTCACAAGGTAAGTTTGGAGGATGTTGGGGCCGTATTCTTCTCCTGCCTTTCTGTGCAGCTGCGCGATTTACCTAAAATACTAATCAATCCGAGGTGAAGATTTCACAAAACTATAATACCGTAATTTCCAAAGAAAAACTAGAAAATAATTCTGATACCCAAGTTTCCAAGATGAGGTCAGACATGACCTTCCAAAACGGCGGAGAGCAGAGAAAAGTAAACAATGACAACGGTGGCTGATAAATGTTTTAACTCACGGTATCGTATTGGCTAATTATTTTGCTAACACATATTTAGTGCGTTCTGCATTTTCCAGTTTATGTCAGTATAAAAACTGCTGTTTATCTGTTATAGACAGTCAGGTAGTCTGACTTTTACAACAATGAGTGTGTCTTAAAATCTTGCATTGGCATGAAATATGGAGAATCAAAACTGCCAAATACAAACAGGAAATACATTTTCTCATTTATAAATGACGAACAAAATAAATGTACTAATTTTAAAATTATGAACATACAGAATAATAATAAAGAAGTGTATAAATGTGTATATTTCCATTTCTACTCAAATTAGTGTTCACATTTATTATTTATAAATGGGTACATTTATTTCGTATTTGTATTTTGCAGTTTTGGTTTTACATAATGAGGATGTTTTGTAACAGTTTCTTCCCAGCCAACAGTTTCTTCTGCTCTCAAAAAGTATTGGAGGTGGTGCAGCGTCCACATCCCAAGATGTTCCTGACATGCAAGCAATAAACTGTATTCAATTCTTCAGCAGCAACAATAATACTTTCACAAAATATATTGATAGAGAGATCTCATTTCTATTACAATAACAGTTGCATTTTGTTGGTGCTGCTGATCAGTTAGAGGGCCCACAAATTAAATTTGCCTCTGCTGTCAATCAGACAGACCTCCGCATCACCACGACGCTCCGCCACCCCTTTACACTTTGTGCCGTCAGCCAGACCACACCACACAGTGTGGTCCAGCCTGGAAGTTCTCATCAAAACGTCTGAACTTCCTGTGATCAGTGATGATATGTGAAGTTGCTCCACAGTCGACCATCTAATGTCTGCTCCCTCACTCACTCGGAAAGCGAACTCCTTCTCCTGGTTTATCGTCTCCTGCTGCGGTCGCGCGCATCTTTTCAGTGTCCTCACAGCTCCGTAGCTTTGTTTTAAACTCTGCAAATGACATGGTCTCATCCTGTTGTGTCACATGGATTGCAAATGGTTGGAATGACTCAGGTAGCCCCTTCAGGACCATGGCAACCAGCAGACCATCGCTCAGGGTTTCACCGGCGTTTCTCAAGGCCGAGATCGCTGTCTCAGTGCCGATTATATATTCTGTCACGCTTTCATTGTCCGGCTTTTTCAGTGAAGTCAGTTCAGTATAAAGACGAGGCTTTCCTTTATTTTGGTAGGTGTCTCTCAGGATCTGTAGCGCCTTGCGGCCGTCATCTGCTGCCTCACGCATCACCAGGGACAGGCTCTTGTCATCCAGAAACTGGATCAGTTCAGCACATGCGTCCACATTTTTAGCTGGATCCTCATCGTCATCATCAGGGTCAGGCGCATTCAGAATGGCGTCTTCCAATCCTTGTAGTCGAAGGTGACCCAAGAACTTGGTTTCCCATAGGTCATAGTTCTTCTCATCTCTGTCGAACAGAAGCCGGGACCAGCGGCTTGTATCAGCTGTTCGTCTGCTCACGGGGTCAACTTCCTCACAAAAGTGGAAAACACACTTTAGTCTCAGGCGTCTCCTGGGCCCAGAACCTGTTAGCAGGTTGGTAACTGCACTGCGGTGCGGTGCTGCTGGAACTGGGTGGAGTTTTCTGCTCTGCGTTGTGTTCCAGTGAATAAACGACCACGCTTGGATGCTGAGTCAATCTCTTTTAATCTTGGTTAACAGAAAACAAAAATTCACAATGCTGTCCAGAGTTTCTTCTGTGTTTTCCCCCTCGGCCAGAGCTCGCAGCAGTGCGCATTCTCATTAGCACCTTCCCCCCACAGCATGTAAATTAACACAAAAAGAACATGATAAAATGAGAATACTGCACCGTACCTGGTTAACAGAAAAAAATATGTAATTAAAGCCGCAAGCGGCGTTGTATGGCCCGCAGACGCAACCCGCCTTCCACGCCCAACTCTACGCACCACCGCTGACCTCACCGCCCTCACAGCCCGCAAATTAAAAGCTAGTCAAGGCTGGATTTGCTAATTATGCTAACTATGCTAGTCATGCTAACATAGCTAAAAGTGCTAGCATAGCGATCAGCATCATCAACTGACTCAGAAAAACACATTCCTCCATTGGTGAGAGCTATATGTCATAAGTTGATAAAAAACCCACTTTTTCCAAAATGGCGGCTTTTCTGTTGATTTTATCTCCATAGCAACCATTTTATGTTTTGGTCCCCTCGGGAGGACGAACAGATTGATGTCAATTTCAAACAAATCGGTAAAAGTAAACTTTTTGTTGTCCTTAGCAACAGTGGTTTTATGCTAACCACGCCCACATTCCTTATATGTCCATATCCAGTGTTTTTCAATGTATTCTGTTTCAGGCATTATTGCATGCCTTCAAATTTCACAGTAGTCCTTTGAAAAACATAGGAGTTATAACAGTGCGCCACTTTGCTAGCTCGCCATACGCACGCCGTCCAAAATCTACAACTTCTAATTCCAACATTTTTTCCACAGTAGCTTGCCATTGAAGCCCAAAAAGTTTAGAGACAATCGATGAAAATTCCAACGACAAGTTTACGTTTGAATTTGGTGGTAAAGGTGTTTTTTATAGAAAATTCAAGATGGCCGCCTTTTCCCGAGGTCAAAGGTTGACGAAACTCCAGAGGTGATTGTAGACTTACGCTACGGACATGCGCGTCAAATTTCGTGAAAATCGCTCGAAAAAAAGTTCATTTTTCCATATTGTGTAAAAACGCAAAAAACTCAAAACGGCAGATTTTGGCACAAAATGGCCGCCAAACCGTAGGTGGTGTCGCCATCACATAATGATTTCAAAACTTTCTTTGGATATACCCGACAGAGTTATTTGGGTTTCGTTAGCCGATTCTTAAAAATAAAATCCGAAAAATTTTTTTTTTGCAGAGTCAGCACTTTTTTTTGCGATCGTTTTTTGTTTACCACGGCCACATTCCTTTATCGATTTTGTCGTATGTGACATCGTTTTGTTCAGTGTGGGCCAGGGTATCGCATATTTCAGTTTCAGGATATTCCGATAAAATATGTGCGAGCTAGCTAAAATGGCGACGGTTGCGAATTCGCCACGCGCACGCGTTTCAAATTCTACAACTTCAAATTCCAACATTTTGTCCACAGTAGCTTGCCATTGATGCCCGAGAAGTTTCAAAAAGATCGATAAAAATACCTAGGACGAGTTTTCGTTTGTATCCGTTACTAAAGGTGCTTTTTTATGAAAATTCAAGATGGCCGCCCCTTGCCAAGGTCAAAGGTCAACGAAACTTCTTTGGTAGTTGTAGAATCAGGGACTTGGCATGTGTGTGCAATTTCGTGAAAATCGCTTAAACAAAAGTGTCTTTTCCCCATATTGTGGGAAAACACGAAAATCGCCATTTCTCTGATTTCGCCACAAAATGGCCGCCAAGCCGTAGGTCGTGCGGCCGTCCCGTAATGATTTCAAAACATCTTTGGGGTATCCCCGACACGTGTGTCTTGGTTTCGCGACTGTATTTTGAAGTACATTTTGTTCGGCCCCATACGCGATTTTCGGCCCATTCATTTTTTTGACGGGATCGCTGGCCGTGATGTCATCGTCTTCGGGGGGGTGACGTTGACTTTGTGGAAAATTCATTTGCAATTTATCCCAGGTGTGTGCACGTTTTGGTGACTTTTCGAGCATGCGGCGGGGGGCAAATTCTCGCTGAAAGGCGGCGAAGTCGTCGTTCCAACTGCGAAAACAATATGGTCCTTGCAGTCAGTGACTGCTGCTGCGGGCCATAATTAAATAGAGAGAGCCATACTTTAGTGAGACGGAGTCGGAGATTTTAATGACGGCGTATGAAGATTATACTCCCATCAAAAAAGTTATATCATCAGCAAAAGAAAGAGTTCCTGCTTGGAGAAAAAGAACAAAGTAAACACACCAGTTTCTATCACACGCTTCACCAAAGCCTCCATCCACCCGTGATCCACTTTCAGGATGTGAACCAACGCTCTTTTAAGGAAAAAAACAAACAAAACACTTCCGGTGAAGCAGCAGCAACTGGTGATGTGAGGTCGTCAACTGTCAATCAAACATCAGCTTCAAGGTTCCACTGATGGAGATGAAAGGAGGATCTGGTTCAAAACCCAGAAAGCACCAGATGGAGGAAAAATGGTGATCTGACTGATGTACAGAATAGTGCGGTGGAACTGACTTGATCTCCAAAGCAGAGAAGCGCTGGTTCAATTCCCCGTCTCAGTTTTGTTGTTGTTGGTTTTCGCCGCTCCTGGACAGTCATCAGCTCAAAGGAACAAAGCAACACAGTTCTTCTGTAGACAGATTAGCACAGTGGGAGTGTTTCTGTCCTTGAAGCGGGAGAGCGCAGGTTCAAATCCCAGTCAGGAACATCGAGGTGTTCAGTCGCCTCACAATTCAAGCTGCGGCTAGGAGGAGTCCTGACATAAAGGGGGCTTCATCTTTGCCCCCCCCCCCCCTGAGGAAGGAGGACCAGGAGAAGAGGATCCCAGAAGAAAATGTGCATTTAGATAGATCCATGCAGAATGCAGCTTGGATGTGTACCGTAGATGCAATACAGGTAGAGCAACACCTGGAGGTGCAGGGAGGGGTGGGATGGTTGTAGGTAAGTAAAACTTTTATTAGTTTTATTAAGACTATTAATTTAATTAACAACATTTATATTTTCTTTTCTTTGCTTTGCTATATTTCTACAAATAATTAATAATAATACGTGCACCAACTTTACGTGCTAAAGTTGGTGCTCGTATTGTGAGTTAGAAGAAAGTATAGTACCATTATGTAGTGTTTGTAGCGTGAATGGTACAATCTAGTTGATCTTGTTGCAGCTTCTAGGTATTAGATAAAAGCTGCACCCCCCTCCTGTTAATAGTACACAGTCTAGTTGGTTTAGCCCTCCGGTCAGTTCTAGTCTTCTAGGTACCTGTCTCACTACCAGTTAGCTGTAGCTCTAATATCAACCTTCATCATCTATCTTATAGCACAGATGTCATTGATCTCCTACCAGACTAAAGATGAAGCCACCCCCCTAACCCCTGAGTTGTGATGCAACTAGCCAGGATTTGAACCTGCACTCTCCTGCTTCAAGGACAGAGACACTCCCACTGTGCTAATCTGTCTACAGCAGAACTGTGTTGCTTTGTTCCTTTGAGCTGAACACGCTCCACATGTTTTAAAAATCAACAATCAGGTTTAGAGACACAGACTATGCCATCTAGTTCCTAAGGACCCTTATTCTACCTGGGAATTGAACCAGCACATTCTCACTGGAAGCACAGAGACACTCCCACTGTGCTAATCCGTCTACAGCAGAACTATCTTGCTTTGTTCCTTTGAGCTGAACACGCTCCACATGTTTTAAAAATCAACAATCAGGTTTAAAGACACAGACTATGCCATCTAGTTCCTAAGGACCCTTATTCTAACTGGGAATTGAACCAGCACGTTCTCACTGGAAGCGCAGAGACACTGCCACCACACTACTCTATCTGCATCAGAGCAGGGATTCTGGTCCATCAAGGATCTTCATGCAGAGTCAGCTTTTATAGCAACGGTTTGTTAACGAGTCGGGAATTGAACCAGTCACTCTCACTGCACTATTTAAAGCACCACACAGGTCCAAATTTTTTTTTCTTTTTTCAGTTTTTAAACTAATTTGGATTTATTACTACATGACAGTTGTTTACAGTTTTTCTCCATTGGTTTGGCTCATTTTTTGAAACAGAAATTACATTCTCAAAACAACATGGACAAATCTCCAAACCACTCTGCAATTGTTCACAACAGAATTGCATTTCTCATTAGTTTCATCAAATTGCAAATGTCTTAGTACAAGTCTCAATGTCTCAGTAAATCTTTGCAAGTAGTAGCAAGTAAGTACAAGTAGCCTTCATTTAGCACAGATTCCAGGTGATTAGATCTTGTTGATCTAAACTGATTGTTGATTCTCAGTCTAATGGGTGTTCACTCCAAAATGAGTCATTTCATTGTGTAAGTCATCACATGTACAATAGTCTGTTCAATTGTCAAAATTAGTCAAAAACATACTACCATGAATATGATTTATGAATCCACTGGAACATTTGAGACATTTATTACAGCAATTGACAGTCAGGTGAAACTAGAACTTGACTAATGAAAGAGGAAGTCCCAGGCCAGTGAGGGGCCAATATGACTATGTGTGCTGCCATATCTGAGAATGGTGTGGCCACTCACATCACCAGTCTTGGCCCATACAATACACAGAAGCTCCTCATCTTCTTTGACCGCCTTCATTTTGATTTGATCCCTGAAACTGAGAGAGGACTCTTAGGGCCTCACCTACCACTATATGTTATTGTATGGGACAATGTGAATTTCCACCATGGCCCACTCATCAGGGCCTGGTTCACTACTCATCCAAGGATGTTCATAGTGTTCCTACCACCTTACTCTCCTTTTCTCAATCCTATTGAGGAGTTTTACTCCGCTTGGAGGTGGAGGGTGTATGAGCATCGAGCTCAAGATCAGAGGTCCCTCCCCTATGCAATGGATGCTGCGTGTGAGGATATTACAGATCAGTGTAGGGGATGGTTGCCACATGCACGCCATTTTTTCCCTCGTTGCATCACAAGGGAGAAAATACGCTGTGATGTGGACAAGAATCTGTGGCCAGACAGACAGCAGCGTGAGGACGGCCAGCAGGGTGAGGACGATGGCCAGGAGAGGGAGGGTGATTACAGCGACCAGTGAAGAACTGTTAGTTGTGAAACTCAACCATTATTGACAGCACTGTAGGCTGCATATCATTTTCATTGTTTTTTGTTTGTGTTTAAATTATAAAGCATATAATGCTGTAAACATTTTCTTTTTATTCTGATGTATGAAAGTTACTCTATGTGTGTGAAAGATAATGGTTAGAATTTCCTTGGCAGTATGAGTCCAATATGTGGTGTTACTGTAAGCCTAAGAGGCTACTCTTACCCTAAATTCCTTTTTCTTTTTTCAATTTTTTACAAAATTGTATTCTGTTAACTATACAAAAACAGTACAGTAACCATTGTCAATAAAGGACTGAGCTAAGACTGAAAGGTGGACATGAGGGATATTTCAATGGTCCTCTGCTATAGTGACGAAACATCTAATCATTCTGACTTTCAGTGCTTACACAATGCCAAAGGGACAAAGTATTTTGGGGGCACTGACTGTTTAAATGAGAAGGAAATTTAGTTTTGACACAGGAGTGAATTGCTTTGGGAGAGGTATGGCTTTTGCAGGTGAACCATGGCGTTGTGCCGAACCATCCACATTGTTTTGAGAAAAGCACCAAGAGTGTTGAGAACATCAAGTGAGTTTTTTGTGTTGTGCTAAACTGTAATACTGTTCTGCCAAATGATCTTAGAGTTTTGAGAATGTAACTTCTGTTTCAAGAAATGAGCCAAACCAATGGAGAAAAACTGTAATTTACTGGTACATCCTTTTATCCGTTTGTAACTTCACACTTAAAATAAAACAAAGTCAAAGAGATTTCATCATTACACAGAACATTCTTCTAATGCTTTACAGTATTTCTGCTTTAGCTATAAAAATGCCCTTATAAACTTACTTTGTAATAATTTCAAAACATTTAAGGCACGACAAAATGTCGAAATATTTTATCAATTTAGTGTCTATCCATCTTCAGAACCAACTGAATCCTTTTCAGGGCCACATAGTTGCTGGAGCCTATCTCAGCTGCTTTTTTGGGTAAAGGCAGGATACGCCACGAAAAAAAAAAACTCCCTTTTGTGTTTTTGCTTTCATGTTGATGCTAAATGTGGGTACTTTTGAAGCCAAAGAATGCACATTTATTTTTGATGCATATTTATAGGCATTAAGGGATGAATGCATTGTTTTTGTCTATTGCAGTTTTTCTCAGTCGCTTTAGTACAATTCTCAGATCAGAATTGAAGTTTGCAAATACGTGTGTGCATTTCTCAAAACAATATGTACAAACAGCAAAACACTATGGATTTCTTGCAAAAGCCTGTAACTTGCTCAAAATCTTTAGTTCATCTCTCAAAACTAAGTCTTTATGTCATTGAACATGTCAGTACCATCAGAATGTCAAGTCCTTGTGTCATTGTCTACGAACAAGACAGTCAAAACACTTAGTCATGTTGTCAATATAACTGTGTACTTTAGAGGGAGGTTCTAATGTAAACTATGGCTAAAGTTTTGATGACAATTACTGAAAAATGTAAGTTACAGCTTTTTGTTTGATTGCAAAAGACTGGACACGATTCACATTTACACTTTTATTGTTCATATTGTAATTTGTTGACAGACCATACCAAAAGAAAGAAAAGAAAGAAAAAAAACACTGCAAACAGTAACACAAAGGGGAATAAAAGATAGGACAATATTCTGTAAAAACAGTACTTACAGTACTTACTGAATATTGCAAAAAGCTTTACATATTGTAAAAAATACTGTAATATTTTATGAAGCATCACAGAACAGTTCATATTTTAGATTACATACCTGTTCTCTTGACGAAAGGTCTGAATGATTGAGGACACAGTTCATTCAGTTTCTATTCCGTTTGTCCCTTTTGGGGTCACAGGGCTGCCGGAGCCTATACTGGCCACTTATGGGCGAAGGCAGGGGGCACCCTGGACAGGTCGCCGATCTGTCGCAGTGAGGACACAGTGGCTTTCCCAAAATTTGGCTGCACCCTTCTACCAGCCTCAGCCATTACGAGCCCATGGTTGACAATATGGTCTACAAGTGTGGCTCTTACAATCTCATCAGGAACATGTACATGTCTTCGGCCTCTTCCTCAGTTTTGCCCCCTATCTCCTCCACTTCGCAGCCTCACTCCCCTTCCTCTTCTTCTTCTCTCTGGGTGTTGACCCCGTCCAATTCCTTGTCCTTCCCTTGTCAGACATAGAACATTGTGTTGTGCTTCAGCCATATACAGTATATACTTTCCCATTCATTGTCAATGAGATGCACCTTTGTTAGAGGAAGTCAAGTCACCTGACAGCAATTTACCAATTCAGGACAGATTTAGACAAAAACATATAATGGAGATGTATAGAAATATATTTGTCACATTATGACAACTTGGTCAACCATTTTGCAGTTAATGACTTATACAATGAACTAATGACTAGGTGATTTGAGGAGTAAGACTATTGCACAGTGAACTATATGATACATTTTGATCAACATGACATAAACAATTGATAATGTAGCAAAGAGCAGAGAATTGTACATTTGCATGGATGTACCAGAGCAATTGCAACTTGTTCAAAGAAGTGAAAAACTGCTTATCTGATGTGCACAAGTGACATCATGATGTGAAGATTGAACAAATAGTTTTGGGAATTTCATTCTGATCTGAGAATTGTACTAAAGCGACTGAGAAAAACTGTATTCAGGATATAAACTTATTTATTTACCTTATGTCATGGTATATTTGGGATGCACGAGCAGACTTCCAAGGAAACGGATATCTAATCTGTTTTGGAAACGTTCTTGTCATGGTCGAACACTATGGAGACCCAGATGCTGGAACCCGGAAGAAACTCAGGAGACGAGGCAGAGTCAGAAGATGTAATCTGAGGGGGGATGCGAGTCGTGGACGAGGAGGAACGTCAGGGACAGCGTAGACAGCCTGTGACGAGGTGGAGCGCCGAGGACGGCGAGCACAGCTTGGAGCGAGTGGTGGAGCCGAGAGCGGCGTAGACAGCCTGTGACGAGGAAGTACCAGCGGCACCCGTGGAGGAGCGGACCTGAAGGCGTAGAACAAGGCAAGGTAAGGTAAGTACGTACGTGGCTTAACTTGGCAAAACTAGACTTAACTAGAGACCAGGCGTAGGCACCGGAGAGAGTGTAACGGACTGGCGTAGTATGCTGGGATGGATCTCCTTAAGAAGGTCTGCTGGTGATGAGGTGATGAGGTGCAGCTGGTTCCAATGAGGAGTAGGGAGGAGGGAGGCAGCTGACGGCGGACCCGTGACAGTTCTGAGGGTATGCAAAGATTTCAGGCAGCAACACCAGCTTTACATGTCAAAATTGTTTTCGCTATTCTACTCACAAATATCATAATGAAACACTCCAAAACAGTTTTTGGAGGTTAACTGTATATATTTCATACTGAAAGCAGTATAGATAGATAGATAGATAGATAGATAGATAGATAGATAGATAGATAGATAGATAGATAGATTATAACATCAAAAAAGGACATCACAAATGACATTCATATTACATAATTAAAAATATTGCTAAAATTATTATGAAAAATTATTATCAAAAATGAGATTCTTATTAAATAAAGAAATAAATATTAAATATTAAATAAATGCAAAAGTGTAAAAATCATATTTTTTTCTTTTTTTTTCCAAAAACATTTTGAAAAAACATAAACAAATTCTCAAATAAAACAATTAAATTTGACCTCAGTTCAAAGTTTGTTTTTTTACTTGCTGGTATTTGCATTAAATGACTTTCCAAACAACTCCTTTTTTTTCAATTTTATTTGAGATGTATGTACATAATATGCGAAGTTTGCTGAACAATAAGTAAAAAGAAAAACAGAAGAATCTATGAGGATATGAAAATTACAGGCAAAAAACATTTGTATTAAAAGAGAAACAATTTTTAGTTTCCTCACAAACCAACAAGGGTTTTGTTTAATTCACACAAAGAATAGAGGATGAACTCCTGAGGACCAGACTGTGTGGACGACCCAGCAGCCCCTCCCTGAAGCTCTTAAATTTTAGTTCAAGTTGGAGACTTGTGTCATAAATAACCGTAAGACAAAAACGATTTTTAGAATGTTCTCTACAAATTGTGTTGAGAGAAAATGGCCGTCCCTGGTACACATGATGCGCTGTCCCCTAATGGGTTAGTGCGGGGGTCGACAACCTGCGGTTCAGGAGCCGCATGCTGCTCCTTAGCGCTGCCCTAGTGGCTCCCTGGAGCATTTTCAAAAATGTGTGAAAATGTAAAAAGATGGGGCAGAGTAATATATTTTTTGTTTTAATATGGTTTATGTAGGAGGAAAAACAAGACACAAACGTTCTTAACGTTTTCCAATGCTGTAAGAATGTGTAGAATAAATATTAAATTTCAACATTCATAGCCTGCGACACACGTTTCTACCAGCAGGGCAGCGTTCTAGGCAGGTGGCTGATGGAAATGAACCACCGTCAGTTCCGTGCATTGCTTTGTAACAATTCACCCTCCACTCAGCGAGGGGAACGTCACAACACCGTTCTACATCTGGGGCATTAAATATCAAGACAATCTGCTCTCTAACATTACCAAGAAAAAAACTCATTAAAGTTTGTTGGTGCTGCTGATCAGTTAGAGGGCCCACAAATTAAATTTCGCTTAGGCCCCCCGGAAGACCAGGACCGGCCCTGGTTGTCATACCTCATTCTACTATTCCACAGTTTCTCAAAACAGCGAGGCAGCAGAAAAGACTAGGGATTTTATAGGTTTCTTTAACCTGTTTGGTTAATGGGATCACTTTGAAGACGAGATTTTAAATCAGCACAAAGGTAGTGTGTTTTTATGAGAAACAAACAGCGATAGCTGGAATATTTCTCTGAATCTTACACCCCGAGTATTACAGAGAAATGCAGAGAACACTGAGAGAATTGGGGAAAACTTTTCTCTGTAACACAAACTGAGTGATTGATTACTTTCTACCATCTTATTTCTTTTAGCCTTTGAGGCTTTTGTATCATAACCACTTTTCCAAGCAAAAGTTGGAAAACCTGTTGTTGACACTTCTACACATGCTCTGGTGTTGTATCTACAACTACGATGAATCAATATAAGTCAGTTGTGGCTGGAGCTAAAGTAGCATGCCCCAAGTGTTTTTGCGCCTTTCCAGGAACTGAAGCTAAACTAACATGCATGGACTTCTATAAAAGTGTGAAATAAAAGTATGCTTGTGGCAGTTTAAACCATAATATTTCATAAAGGTGCATGGAGGCCTTTCAGTCTTTTATAATTCTCCTGGGAGAAACTTGTTTTAGAGCCATATTGCAGGGGCTGCATGGTGACATAGTGGTTAGCGCTCCACCTCACAATGAGAAGGTCCAGGTTCAAATCCCAGCTGGGTACCTTCTGTGTTGAGCTTGCATGTTCCCCCTGTATACCTGTGGTTATCCAAAAGCAGGCTTCATAGGCTCATTGGTGACTCCAATTGCCCCTACGTGTACATCTGAGTGTGTGACCCTGGAACAGACTGATTGCTAGTTCAGGGTGTGCCCCACCCCTGCCCAACAGCATAGGTGGGCTTCAGCAGCCCCAAAAGGGCCTCAGGGGGTGCTGACGATGGATGAGAAATGATGCTTTATCGTTTCATGTCTGTCCAGCAGATTACTTACATAAATAATTTAGGCTTCATTTTGTGATCTAAATAACTGCAATTGAGTTAATAAAGACTGAAAATGTGAAAAGAAATTCTATCATTCCTTTTAACGTCACCAGCCCAATAATTTTGAAAAGCAGATATTTAATAGGATAAGAAAACTTCTAACCAAAACAAATTGCAAACTGTTGAATTCCGCGTTTCAGAGAGGCCTCACTAAGCTGGCAGTCATAGTTTAGCAGAGAACATCTTTGTTGTAGAGCACCTTGAGCAGAAAACTGTTTTTTCTGCAGTAGTTTGAGCTCAGAGAATGACAGAGATGACAAACTTTCCAGCCTGGAGATAAAGACAGTTTTACAACAGACATACACAGTGCCTCTTTTGTTTGTCTTGCAATGTCCACAGATGCTCTTCCCTGTCTGAGGTGCTTCTGTACACATCCAGTTTCTATGGCTGTTCGAGAAGGAAACACGAAAAAAGAAATGTGGGCATGCGATGTCCTGCAGGAATAACCGCTTCTGTTCCTCCCTGAGTCACCCTGCGGACTTCTCGCAGAAAATCCTTTCATCGTGTCACAGTGAACACCCCCCACTTGAAGTACGGAAAAGGCTGTGAGTCAACCCCAGAAACCAAAAAAAAGAGAAAGGGCTATTTCACTCTCTAAACACAGCAATTTGATGACACAGAAAATCTATTGCAACAATTCATCTCTCAGTGCGGATGGATTTTCACACTAATTGTGACCAAGTGGCTAATGCTTTCTGTAGAGTGCAGAGTAATTAGCATCTGCATGTTTCATTTCTGTGACTATAGAGAAGCTCAGCTGGGATAGCTTTTAGTTTCTCATGCTGTTAGCTTCCTTTTGTGGAAACTGAAAACCGCCTGCTTTGCTTTGAATTTTTAATGGAAAAAAAAACCTCAAGGACAACAAAAGTGTTGCAAATTGACTTGCTTTTTAAGAAATAATAAATGCGGATAATGACAGTTTTTAAGATTTCTTTTTTTTTATTGAGCTTGTAAAGGCTACGATTTAAAAAGATTTGTCAAAAGATAATAATTTGATGAGCTTTAAAAACATCTTGGATCATAAAATCCTTTGCTAACACTTAGAAGCTGGATTGATCCAAGAAGAGATTAAAATAATAGGACGAAAGCGTAATAATAAAAAGAAATAAAAACCCACCAAAACTGTATGCAGAAAGTGTCTTGTTTAGCCAAAGAAGTACCCAGAGACGGGTGAAATCGTGAGATTCCTTAGCCACTGCTCAGTGTTTGGTAGCTCCCGTCTGCAGTAGTGAAAGTTGTCTCTCTGTGTCACTCGGGTCATTCTAATTTGTTGGGGCTTGAACAAGTATTCAGACCCTATTGAAGAAAATGTTCAACACCAATACTTTTTTTTAAACAGCATCTCTAAATGAAAAAGCTCCTTTTCAGTGGTTTATTATCTTTTATTGCTGGTGTTTAACTGCTGTAATTAATAAACTGTGAGACAAAAAGTAGTCTGTAATGAAATATTTCATTGCAATGATTTTAAATGGCTAAACCCTAATATCTAAAAACTAACAACATTTTTTTTGTTTGCTCCTTATTTTCAGAAAAGAAGTTTTAATGTTAATTTTTTTGTATATGTCTTCTATCATTAGTAAAAAAGGCTACAAGAACATGGTAAAAACACCCAAAACACCATTTTTATTGGAGTGGGTCAATAAATAACTTTATAAGAGTCAACTAACATCAGTTTGTTTACTGAAGCCCTCAGAAGTAAAGTTCATTTACTGCAATTTCTTTTTCTCAACATTTGAGATGCAGTTTTCCTTACAGTTGAAGTCTGTTATGCCGTGTTCATTTCCAGAGACAGGTTTAGTTGAAAAACTTTTTATGGTTTTGGTTGTAATAGGAGTAAATAATTCAGTGCACAAAATACATTTCTTTACATGTATATTTAAAGTTCATTTTGAAATTGCTGCGGAAACTAAAGCATTTCTGATTTAATGCGCAGAAATCTTGGGAGTTCTATTCTATTTGAAATGTAATTAAGACGAATTTGTGTGTAGTAAGAGGAAAATAAAATTACTTTCTCTCTTTTGTTAAAGAGGAAGAGTGGTGATCGTATGATTGTGGACAGCCAGGAATATCAAGGACAGGTCGATAGTTGTGAAAGGTCACTCGTGTCACCACCTTTATGCCGTGCAAACAACTGAACAGTCCTGCATGTTGAAGGGGTTTTGCCTGCAGTAAAAATAACATTAACAATGTGCACAAGAGGTGATGCAGTTCATGCAGGAAAGGGAGTCATGAGACAAGTTTGTTATTTTTTATAGAAACTTTTGATACATTTTGTTGAAAAATTACTCCTCTTTCATAATTTTTGCATCATTATTAATTTTTAAAAGCAAAACATAAATGACTAGAGGTGATTGTGAAATCTAATAAAAATAGCAGAGACTAATTCTTTCCATGGACATAGATTTGCCGTAAAATAAAATGCAAAATATATCAAATAAAATGCATTTAGCATGTAGTCAAAGTTTCAGCTGTGGTGTATCCAATTTACCCAAAATAGGCCCCAGATCCAGATTAAACTGTATTTTCTTCTCCCACATCGAGTCAGAGAGCTGTGGAAGGACAGGAGTTAGCTGTGCAGCGAAGGTCTGTGTGTTTGTTTTTGTATGTGCTTATTCTCTCTAATGCACTCACTTAGCCAAATGTAAAAGTTACTAGATTCAGTGTAACATTAAATAAAACAGAATTAAATTAATTAAATAGTCCCCGTTTCTGCTTTAGGGACTGGTTTCCTTTCAAATTGACCTAGTTTGAATTTAATTTTGAGTCCATTAAAATTGTATTTTGGTCTGTGTGTGTGGGCAAAGCCAGATTTCTTTAACAAATAGCATCCTGTTTATCATGTTGATGATGTGTGATGGGGATTGGAGGCCTCCAAGGAGAAACATGCAAAAAAAAAAAACTTGTAAAACAAATCAATAAGTACAAAAGCATTACCTTTTTAAACTAAATAATTTTGAATGTCATGCATGCAAGAACTCCAAAAAAGTAGTGACATAATATATTTTAAATACAGAAATCTTGCCATTGCCATTACTTTAATTCTAAATAATAAAGTGTCAGTGCTTGATAATGTTGATTTGCTTGCTTGATAATGTTGATGCTCTGAACCGTTTTTCTTCAATGATTTGTGATCTTCCCTGGTGTCCCTGGATTACATGAAATCTTTCCACCTTTATCCACTTTTGTCATGGTAGGGAGAACACGTCAAAGTTAGGGTGGTGTAATTTAAGATAGCAAAAGGGTTAAAGACTGGCATCGATTTCAAATGCTACAGAAACAAATTATTCCTATTTATTTATTGTCAAAACATTTATCCTTAATGTTCTGACCATTAAATTACCTGTATTTTCTACATTGTTGTTCATGCAAAAGGTGTATCAGCATTCAAAGGTTTTTAAAATCATAGTCTTATAAACATGTGACTCATTGTCTCTGTTATCGTTCTATTATATAAATGTCGTATGTGCATCACGATGACTGTCGTCAAACCTATCTTATTGCTAAGCTCTTGCCCCTAAGCAGACCTAAAACACATCGTGAAGATTACACGGTTGAATAAATTTGTGAATTGTTTTGTTTGATACTTCTTCTATTTAACTCTAAAGAAAAAAAAAACAGTTTTTAGATATTCTACAAGTGGAGCCAAGAAGTTGATCGACTTGCCACACATGTTGAGATCGATCATCTCTTTCTGTAATGCAAGACTTAAACGGTTTGTTTTCGATAAAGCTTTTAGCTAAAAATGAGCGTGGTAACCTGTAGCCATGCTTTTAGTGATGTTGTAATAGACCTTAACATTTGGCTGCTGTTTTTTTTTCAGCTTATTTTTGCTTTAAAGTAGACACTAAATTGAACTCTTAAGACCTGAGCTAATATTTGAGCTAATATCCAACACGTGTTGTCACAGTGTCCCAGTTTGGCAGAATTCTCCTGCTATCTATTACTACCCCTGTGATAATTCAATCCAAAATGTGATGTCCACGCATGGGACTCCAGCGCCCTTTTTTCAAAGAGAGCCGGATTTGGGGAGGTGGAAATGTGTGAGGGGCCTGTCATTCTTCGAACTATTTAAAATTATTTTTATTTCTGTTTTGCAATGGCACACTTTTCATTTCTTTGCATAAAAAAAAAAAAATCCAAATACGTATTTTTTCTTAAACCAAAATTAGCTTCTATTCTTGCGCACCATTCATGTCTCACATGTCTCATGTGGTGGATATGAAAATATAACTTCAGCCAGCAACAATCAAGAAATATTATATAGAGTTTTTAGAAAGTGCTGGGGGATGCATATTTCTGATTTAAAGAAAGGAGCTAGTAGGCATTTTGGACATGCTTGTCTTAAGAGGTTAAGGTATGTTTGGAGCAGAAGTGGGGTGAAAAACTTTATTATTGTCTTTTTCATTGATTCTTTTTTCCCTCATAGTCTCCAGTCTCTCTTTGAAGTTGGTAATGACTGTGGCATACCCAACAAACCAGTTCTTTGAGCAATCTGACATTTTCTAAAGGACTTTTGGTGAAGAGAGACTGAGTAAAAATGCTGATTTGACTGTTTGTTCCTGATTCCAGGACTGAGCTGTAATAGAAAAGCACAGAAAAGTGCTTCTGCTCATTTAAGATTTCTGACATCATGTCCTCGGTCTCCAAGCACTGTGTTCATCGGAGCTCGCTGCGTGTTCCTCTCAAGGTGAAGGTCAGGTGTGTGAGCAGCCCAGCTTTTAAATTAAACAGGCTTTTTTTGACGCAAACTCCAACTCCAAGGTTAATCAACAGCATCATGCGTTGCAACGCATTCAGTGTTCACTGTTCCAGTCCGGGAACAACCTCCTTCTAGGAGACATCCATTTTCCACCATGTTTCACCTCACAATCTTTTCTCCATCTACTTTTACCTTGCCGATCTTTCTGCTTCCCCTGCCTGCTACCTCTTTATGCACTCTCTGAGGGATGTAGATTCATTAAGTGTAATGAATGCAGAGAATGTGTGATTTAAGGAAGTGTCTGTAGGGCAAACTGAATTGGAAACCAGGGAGTGGAGAATTCTCCTCACTGCTCGTTGTCCCTGCTCAGGGGGAGATGGTAGAATTTTGGTTATTTCAGTCCGGGTCTGAAGGACAGAGTGATAATTGGCTCTCCTAGGAGACCATAGCTTCACAGCTTACAGTTGCTGTGGCCAGATTTATTTCACATAGACACATATACCATCTCCAATTGATGGCTGTTTGTCTCCCCATCAGGGAAGGATGAAGCAGCTCAGGGTTTGTTATCTCTATTTTGGAGGAAAGTGAGAACCGTGTCTCCTAATTGTAAAAAAAAAAAAAAAAACACAATTGCTGTTAACCCTGCACTGCTGAAATATACATCAGAATGTGAGCTGATTAAATGTAGATGTAGTGTACAGAGAGTGTGTAACGTGACGACGGTAAGCTCGGGACATGAGCAACTCAGACTGCTGAGCCTCGATGGGGAATGTCTTACATGTTCACTGTTTACCAGGTCTATGGTGAGGATTCTGTATTTTTCAAGAATTGGTCACATTCTGACTTTTGAAGAGCTAAAAACAGACTTAACCCTTGTGCTATCCTAGGCACTTTAACATCTAAACCCACTAGACAGTGCACTGAACCTTTTTTCTTCAATGATTTGTGAACCTCACTGGTGTCCATGGATTACATGAAATCTTTCCACATTTATTCACCTTTGTCATGGTAGGGAGAACACGTATATGTAAGGGTGGGGTCATCTAAGATCATCATCAAGGTCATCAAGGGTTACACAGTATTAAACACAGCAAAAACGGGCCATCTAAAAATAAGTAAAAAATTCTTAAAACAGAAAAGATTTCCCAAATCCTCCTAAAAAATAACAATACCTGTTTTCTTAAAGTAAGGTTTATTTTGCAAATGATAAGTTTGTTGACAAGAATATTTTTCTTGCAAGACAGACAATAAGAACCTTTTTTTTTAAAACAAGGGTCTCTTTAATTTCATAAGATTCTATTTTTGACGCTTACACCGGTGCCAACTAACCACAGGCAATGTTGGGTTCAGTGTCTTGCCCAAGGACACTTCGACACATGAACAGGAGGAGCAGGAACTGAACCTGCATTCTTCCGATCAGAGGTTGATTGCTCTGCCTCTGCACCATGGCAGCATAATAGAATATGACTGTAAAGGAGGTAAAGGATAAGACAGCACTTGAAAATGATTTTTTCATTATTTCTTCAATCTGAATCCCTCAGTGATCAATAATGTGTTACCATTTCGGTATAGCTTAGTTTAAAAAGAAATCCTAAAACTGTGGACTGCTTAAAGAAATAGTGTTCTATGATGAAGCTTTTTCCCCTTTAGTTTTGCCAAAATAAGGTCATATTTTAGTTAAACTTAAGACTATTCTCTAACATGAGTAGTTCATTCTCCATAACAGCCCCTTCTGCAAAGGTCAGTAATGTATAATTATTGATGATTTCACGACATCGTTTTCTAACCCAAAAGAGTTAAATGAACAAGCCAGTATCCGTGCTCGTTCAAGGCTTGGTGTGGCATTTTTATGGGGCTTAGTTAGTAAATCACAACACCAAAAATATGCACCCATTATGGTGATCATTTCCTTGGAAAGCATGATCATTTTTTTTTCCTCTAACAGAATGTGGCGTGTCATGGCACCATCTGCCATCAACTTTGTTATTGACAATGTGCTCATAAACATGCAAACCAGAACAATACTGCTGGTGCCACACATGTCAAGCCGTTACTCAGGATATCACCCGGACCAGAATGATAGTTATTCAGAATATTTTGTGCTCATGAACACAGAAAATTGTGGGATTCATCACCCAAACATCTGTGAAGATCACACAGAAGGGCGCAACATTTGGTTTGGTCCGTATTAAGCTACATTCACACCGGCCTCTGCAACACGCATACAAGCATCCACTTCCAATGAAAAGTCTATGTAAATACTTTTTTCAGGCTTCTGCATTCAATCATACCTCCTGCGTTCATGGATAGTTACACAGGTTTTCTGTCTTTATGAAGAAAACTTGCACCTGTGTTGTCAGGTAAAGCAGGTCAAACTTTGACCAATCAGATGTGGTAGTGACATGTGGATTTGGTTTATCTGGTGAACCCAGACATGGCAACGAGCCTGACAACGTCTGTGCTTGTTTTTCAAAAAACCCTTGTGCTATCATAGGCACTTTAACATTGGGAGTGGGGTCATCTAGACCCCACAAGACAGATAACACCTCAGTGTTAGGATCGGGTCATCTGGACCCCATAGGATAGCACAAGGGATAAAGATAAACCAAGGCCACTCTCCTGACATGATCGCAATCCTTCCGTTTCGATTTGCACCACTTTGACATTTTGCACCAAGTCTCTTCTAACTGTAGTTGGCTGACATGAGCTAGTAAACATTAGAAATAGAAGAAGAATAAGCCCCTCCCTAATGTCCAATGTGAACACCATGGGCTAAATGTGCATCGAATCCCAAGAGTGTACGTAACTTTCGAATTAGCTGGTTTGTGTTCAGTCGCATTTCAGACAGCCAGGTTTAAACACATGGTGAACACATTTTCTAGCACATTTTCCTAAATAAATGGTGCCAAGCTTGAATTTAGTAAAACCAGCCAAAACCTGGAGAAATACTGAGGTAGTTACTTGATTTTGAAATTCAATTCCATCATAAAATATGCCAAGTTGGGCTGTGTTCATTTCTGGGATTGTAATGCTAACTTTGGAAGACTGACTGTGTCTTCTATACTTGCATCTAAAAATGCTGCCCAGAGGCCAAGGAAATCTCATTTGCCAATATTTCCCTGCTGCCTGGGGCCAACCTTAGATGAATGATAAATGAGCTGTAAAAGAGGAGGTCTTAGGTGCAATCCTCAGCCATGCCATAACTGTCAGTAAGGTCACTGTCAAGGAATAACTGGGATTTAAAGCCAACAAAGAGCAGGATTTATAGCAGTGATATTCACCACATGACTAATTTTAAAGGAAGCATAACCTTTTAGAGAAAAAAAAAAAAGAAAGCAGCAGCATTTTCAGCAAGTTAATGCTCAAGCATCAATCAATAACAGCATCAACTTTGTCCTCTTTTTCCAAGAAACAGCATCTGCAGCATGTTGCTGGCCTTTCGCAGAGACACTACTCATTGCCATGGTTACCCAGGGAGAAGGAGATAAATTCCACCTTTTCGCTCTTGTGTCGGTACAATATAATTACTGTCTGGGAGATTTTGAGATGAGCAACACCATCTCATGCCAGCATTAACAGTCCCAGATACAAATAGACTGGGAGTTTGTGCTGAAGGGACTTGCGAGAATCCAATTGAGAATGAATAAAACTACAAACCGCTATGAGGTGTGGTGTACCTAAAATGTAAAAGTGGAGTGTTAACTGTGGACAAGTGCTGCATTCACTACTGCAGACAAACTTCCATTTCATCTCAAGGACAATTCTTACATTCAAACTGTTCATCTGCAATCGCAATAGGGGATGAGAACGTTAAATGACCCTTGACTTAATGGATTCTGTTATCGTGAGCTTCACTCCAGGGTCAGGCAGTCATTTGACACATTGTTGTTGCCATGGCAAGCTGAAGCTTCACTGTAGAGGCGGGAGAGTTTCTCAAAGGTTAAGATTCCACTGATTGGTTGGGTGGAAAGAGAAAAGGGGTAAAGAAAAAAGATCTGATCAGTGTTTCTGATTGGGGAGAGGGTTAACAGAACGGCCCTGGTTGGTTCTGTGTTTGGATCATGGACACACGCTCACCATGTTCTCATCTGCTTCTGCTAATTAGTTGTTCCCCTATGAGAGCACTGCACTGCCCGCCAACCGCATTTGCCAAGCAAACTCATGAATCCCTGCCCCACAAACAATCAGACACGCATGCACCGTCACACCCGTCTAACGAGTACAGAGCTCATGAAGCTTGTATCCATGACAATGATAGATATTTTTCCCCCTATCTAATAAGCTTTTACTGATGCTGCGGTGCTGAACTTACAAGGTGTGCCTGGGTTTGCGCATGGCCGAAATGGAAAAGGTGAGTGTGTGCACTCATCGTTCTTCTATTGTGCTTTGGCAGCGTAATGAGCCATCAACTACTGCTGACAACATAAGATCAGCTGGCCAATTAATGTCCATGCTTCTTTTTTAATCAGGCGCCTGTGTAGACGCCTCAGTCTAAATATGTCTGGACCCTGGAAACTTTGAGGTCATTTTTTTTTCTCTTTGTGAGCTCTTCTAATGATTTCCTCCAGAAAAAAAGAATTGAGGCTCTGCCAGATGACTGCTGTTCAATGGGATCATTTGGGGAGAAGCCTGGAGGTGGTGTTATCCGCAGAACCACAAAGCATAGTGCACAATGCCGCAGCTGTGATTACAGACGGAATGCAACAAGGAGTGCTCAAAGATACCTCCAGATCACCTGCCTGGATGATTCAATTGAAACACAATGGCTACATGTTTCAAGAACAGCGTTTCGTCTTCCAAAAGCCTTTCAGAGCTACCACCCCATTGTTAAAGATGTGACATGAGATAACAGGCCTCTGAGTGGCAGAAAAAATGGGAACAGATGTTCACAAAAAGTAACAAAATGGAGTTGAGGAAATGGTGTGACAAAAAGAGCCAGCTTCTCATTATCAAGTAAGCAGAAGTGCCCATTTGCACAGCCAAGAGGAAAGGGTAGGGGCCAAAGAGCTGGAGCCAGGGAGAGAGTAGGATAGAAGCCTGAGCTCTCCAAGTAGTACTTTCAGAAGATAAGGAGAGCTATTTAAATGTGTCTGATGCTCTTGTTCCAGGTCATGGATCGCTATTTTGACAGCTGTTCAGTCTGCTGTCAGTCAGCAGGCTCTCGAATCGCACTAATCTCGGCAGAGGAAACATTTCCCAGAGATGTTCCTGATCCCATTCCACATTTGTCAAAGTACTAGAGAGCTACATGAGCTGGAGCCATATACCTTGGAGCCATGCACTTTTTTCTCACCTTGTAGAAAGAAATCCAGGCTTAACAGCACTGTACTTGTTTTATAAAGCGGCTTTGATCAATATTTTAAATATATACAGGGACATGTAAAACAGGACTATTGCTGGTATGAACGCCTGCAATCTACCTGTGATTCCTTTATCTGCCAGATTTTCTGCACTATACGGCACCAGTGTTAGTTTTGATACAAAATTTAAATTTTGTTTTAGTCTTAGTCCTTTGACTATAATTCTTTTTAGTTTTAGTCAAGTTTTAGTCATCTGATTTGTTTTATTTTATTATTTGTTTTATTTTATTTGATTTAATGATTTGATTTATTTTATTTGATTTAAAATCAATAACAGATTTACTAGACAATTTTTTACTATATTTTTAAAGTTTTGGTATAGGAAACAAACTTAACCAAAATATATAAAACACAAATTCAACTTTATGTCAATACAACAGTGTCTTTATTTCAAATCAAAAGCTTTTATGCAGCAACAAACACTGTCATGGTAATTTAAACAATAACTAGCTAACAATTCACCATCAATAAAAGAAAAATAAAGTTAGCTCCATGACCTTAAAACTGACAGCTGAGCTGAACAATAACCGCAAACATTTTTAATTTAGAATCTAAAGTGCAATGAACAACATTTTCTTCTTGCTCCCACAATGCTGGCAATTCAACCACAGAATAGCAACACTTATTCACCTCTGTTCATTTTCAAGAAAGCACTTTGTGCTAAAGTGATTTGTTACGCTTCCCCTGGTTAGGTCACCTGTGACACTGAAAACTCTCTCTGCAAAAGCTTGCGAAGCCGGCATAGCTAACAGATCTAATGCTAATGGTTTCAAGCTGTGATAAAATGTGTCACATTTTCCAAGCCAAAACTGGATTCCTGAATCAGAAGTAATGGGCAGTGAGAGCTCCTCCTTATACTTGCTTAGTTGCTGCCTGATGCTACATGTGGATAACTTCGATTTAGACTTTGCATGGCATTTGGACAGAAATCTGAAGACTGGCTGCCTTGAGGAGGAAGATTGTGGTTCAGGATCAGGCTCTGGTCTATTCAGTTCCTCCACATCATCATCAGGGTGAGTCTCTTGACTCTGAGTGCACTGGACCACATACCCCTCTGCCTGCTTAAAAAGTTCCTGAACACTGTCATCAGCAGCATCAAGGAGAGTATCACACACAGTAGGGTTGAGAAAGAAAGCAGCGGCAACAAGTGGAGAGAACTTTTTATCTGATGAATCCAATACCTAGGCAAAGCGCTGGTTTAAATTTACTTTCATTTTTCGTGCTGGCGTGGCAAAATCCAGATGATTTGTGTTTTCTTCAAAATCAGTAAAGTGGCTGTGCAAATCCAAGAGGGCAGGGACGATCAGTGACATAGACATTATGTCACTCTGAAGAGTCTGTGTGTGTTCGGCAAAAGGCAACAAGGATTCATGCAACGAGCTGAGCTTCTGCCACTCACTAGGAAGTAAGTTGTCCTACTCCATCTCGTTTGCTATTTCACAAAGAGGATCTTTAACTTTGAGGAGTCTTGCAATCATGTAATATGTACTTGACCAGCGCGTGGGAAAATCATTCAAAACAATTGGACCACACTTATCCAAAATCTTCTGTTTTGCCACAGATGACTTGCAAAAGAGCTTCACAATTGATCGTGCTTTGTCAAGGATTCGCTTCACGCTTGACTCCTTGTTAAGCATGTGGACCACAAGCTGCAGCGTGTGAACCACACATGGCATCCTTTCCATATCCATCTCCATCTCCATGTTTTGATAGCTACCAAAAAGAGAGTAAATACATATCAAGTAAATGAGGTAATACATTAACTTACTGTCAAATGAAATTATGAACAAAAGTGACTTACTGATGGTCTTCAGTCTCCTCTGAATCACTTTCACCTGGGGGGACTCCTCTTGATCCTCTGAGCTAGCCTCTTCTTCTTGAGTAGTGCGTTTAAATGCTGCTACCATATTGCTACCATTGTCTGTTATTACAGTCAGAATTGTATACCTTCAAGCCAACTAGTGTGAGGTATTTCATTCAATCACGCAAACTATTAGTGCAAAGGTGAGCTAACACCTGTGCTCAGGTGAGTGTTTATGTTCTTCTAAAATGGATGATGGAATGTGAAAAGATTTGTTGTATTCTTGCCACGACTCCGCATGACTTTTTTTTTCTTCGTCGTCAAATGTGAAGTGAGCCCACAAGTCTCAGTCTCCCCTTCTTTTTCTCCCAGCTTTGTAGATTTTGTCGCTCTATGAATGCTGTTTTGCCTGTTCCGTTTTGCCGATTGGTTCTTTTGTTCATCTCTCCCGTCTGCTGATTGGATTTTCGTCACAGTCTATTTTCGTCTCGTCCTTTATTCGTTGACGATAATGTCAATCAATTTAGTCATAGTTTTAGTCTATATCAGTGACTTATTTTCTCGTTTTCGTTTCGGTTTCGTCAGCAAAAAAATATTCTTGACGAAAATAATGACAAAAATATATAGTCAACGAAATTAACACTGTACGGCACACAGTCAAGTGGGTGGTATATTTTCGCACTTATGTCCTAAATAAGTCACACCAAAATATGAGGCGCAATGATGCCTCTGATTGGTACTTATATATTTTACATTTTATAATTTCCAATATACAATAGACCCATTATGGTGGATCAAACTGTGCCATATTTGGGCCCTCATTGGTTTTAGGTCCACAGAAAAATGGAGTAAATGGTTAGGGTGGAGCTACCGTTGAAACCTGTTGATTGGCTGAAGGTCATTACGACAAAAGAAAACGCCATGAAAGCGGTGGTATTCCTCTTCGCTGCGCACCAGTTCAGGCTTCCACGGTGTGCTTTAAGTAAAGACAACGCACACTTTGTCTGCCATTTTTTCTTACATATAGCACTTTGGATTATGAGGCACACTGTCGTATTTAAAAAAAAAAGGCTTTTAAGTACGCTTAATAGTACAAAAAGTAAACTACATCATCTGAATGCAGTGCATCTGCAATCCTTTCACGAGGGTGACACTTGTAATCCTGATGATAGCAGATGTCATTTAATGTTATCTCTTGGGGAGGAGTAAAGGAGCTAAAGCTAATGGAGAGTGGAGTAAATCTGATTTCTGTTTGACAACATTGTGCTCTTGTCCAACTCCAGCAGCCAGATTGCTCTAAACTGAATACCCAGAACTGGCTACAGCTATGGATAAGCTCCAGGCGAAGAACAGAACAAGGTCATCTTTTTGAGCAACAGCTTTTCCCCCTCAATCCAGTGGAATGTTATCCAATCCAAACTTCAGGAACCTTGTTTGATGATCAGACAGTAGCTGAACTTCAAACCAATTCAAGTAAACATTGTGTCTAATTTTCTTTAGACTCCAAAATAAAGGTAAGAGTTTTGGACAAATAAAAATGTACGGTCAATTAGCAGGACACTCTAAAGCAGATTACTGTTTGATCAAATTCTGACTTCATCCATTTACCACTTTCTGACTCTTTTAATGGTATTTCAATACAAACCCTTTTGCCAAAAGATTTTGCTGACACAATGGGGAAATATTATGATGATACACAGCCTGTTCCAATAGAAATTTGGCACAAACGTCCTTTGAACATTTCCCCTCTTTACTGGCAAGATCATTTAATTTGAATAGATTGGATTCAAAGTATACAGTCATTTTCTCAATTGGATTTTTTTACCTCACTTTGAGGTAGAGTACCTCTTTAATGTTGAACTTAAGTAATATATACATATCTTTTCTATCCAGACTGCTGAAGTGAAAGCCTTATACAGAATGACACTGCGTGCATGTTTCAGCTCCTTCAGACATCCTGAACAGGTGTGATGTCAACAGAAATCTGGCTATAGGGTTATCTTCAATCTGACTCCCATAGTGAGACAACCAGTTGAAACATTTATTAACGGTAACTGTATCTATTTTAATGCTGTTCATGGGCTGCTAGTAAGCTTTATTCACCCTTTTAAGTCCTGCCTTTCTTGCTTTGGTTCATATCACTGTATGGATTGTCTAATTTGGAGAGGGCGTCCAATGATCTTCTGTGCCGTCTCTATAACTCTGCAGTCTCTCCTTATCCGCGACGGTGCAGCTGCCGAACAAACTGTTAAGAAGTATGTGGCTCTGGATGGATGACTGGTAGAAGGTCAGTAGCAGGTTGGTGCTGATGTTGTTCTTCCTGAGGACCCTCTGGAAGTGCAGACGCTGCTGAGCCTTTTTGATGATGGCAGTGGAGTTGGCTGTCCAGGAGAGGTCAGCCGAGATGATGATGCCGAGGAACCTGAAGGTATGGACCCTCTCCACGTCCTCCCCATTGGTAGGGAGGGGGCTGGGTCGGCGCCATGCTTCCTGAAGTCAACAATGATCTCCCTGGTTTTGCTGGTGTTCAGGGTGATGTTGATCTTCGTGGATCAGGTTGTCAGCTTCAGGACCTCGTCTCTATTGGCAGACTCATCACCCCTGGGGATGAGTCAGACCACCGTGGTGTCATTGGTAAACTTGACAATGCTGTTGTGGGCTGGACTGCAGCATACTGTTTTTGCAGTATGCAAACCGGTGGGGGTCCAGGTCTATGTGAAAATGGTCCTTGATGTGCGGGAGAAATAACCTTTCAAAGGACTTCATTATGAATGGAGTGAGGGCCACTGGGCGATTGTCAATGCTAGTTGTAGAAGATGTTTTTGGCACAGGGATCATGGTTGTTGATTTCAGGCAGGATGGCATTACTACCTGGACCAGGGAGAGGTTAAAGATCTTTGTGAAGGTGGGGGTGAGCTGGTTGGCGCACACGCCCTGAGCACTTTGCCAGGTACTCCAACGGGGCCAGCAGCCTTCTTGGGGTTCACTGCTAGGAGCATCTGTCTGACGTCATGCTCCTGTACAGTGAGTGGAGGTGTGCTGGGGTCGGTGGGGGTTGGAGGTGGGGCTGGGGTGGAGGGGTGGTGTTGGGTGGATTCATAGCGAGCAAAAAAGCAGTTCAGCTCTTCTGCCCGTGTAGCATCTGGAGCTGCTGTGGTCACATCACAGCCCCTGAAGTTGGTGATGTCTTGAATGCCCCGCCAAACTTCTCGTGGATTGTTGCTGGATATGTGAGCCTCCATGCGCAGCCTGTGGTCTGCCTTGGCTGCTTTTACTCCTCTTTTCAAGTCAGCTCGGGCAGCACTGTATGGTGCTCCATCCCCTGACCTGAAAGCAGCATCTCGTGCTCTGAGGAGAGAGCGGACTTGGGTGGTCATCCAGGGTTTCTGGTATGGAAAAATCCTCATGGTTTTGTCCGCAGTCCCATTCCCAATACAGAACTGTATGTAGTCCAGCACTGTTACTGTCAGTGTCTCCAGCTCCTGATGGTGGAATAAGTTCCAGTCTGTCTGTTGGAAGCAGTCCTGCAGCATGGGAAGGGCCATTAGGCCAGACTGTGATGGTTTTTGAGGTTGGCCTGGACTGGCATATAAGGGGGGTGTAGGTCGGAAGGAGCAGAAGGGAAAGATGGTCTGACTGCCCGAGGTCCGTGATCTTTATTTTCATTTTATTTTCTTGAACAAAAGTTCATGTTTGCATGAGAAAAGTGTAAGTCTGCAGTGAGCAGTTTTATAGACTTAAACAAATGTAATTCTACTTTGTGGATTCAACCTATTGTGGGTTATTTTTAGAACATAACCTCCGCCAATTTATCAGTGATGCAAAAAACAATTGCCCATCACTGAATAAAGTAAAACTATGAAATTACTTTAAAACTGCAAATTGTTAGCATGCTGCCCCTATGCGGTCAGGGTCAGGGTGAGCATATGAGCAGACATGAGTCAGAGCTGATGTCATTGCATCACTTCTGATAGGTTAACGCCTGCAGAGAGATCGTCTGAACTCTCACTTTCACAGAACGCAAAACCCACGTGGCGTTGAGCTCGTGAACGGATCGGGCTCAAGTAGCAACAGCTTTTTCCACTCAAGTACCAAGACCAATTGAGGTCTCAACCTACACTTTTTTTTCCCTCCTCAACAAAGCTGATGCGAGTGGAAGTTTAACAATGGCATCGGAATGACTCTTCATTTGTCGGACTTGGCTCTTACTAAAGCAGAAGAGGACTGAATTGTTTTAAAAGCGCACTCTCATTGTGTTACAGTTAATCAGGGGCAGATGCTTCCTCCTCTCACAGCCTGGCTTGTGTTAATCACACAGTGCTGCACACAAGCTTCCTTTTTAGCATCTCATTGGGCACCCTGCTGCCTTTAAAGGGTGGCTGCTCAGCACTGGGCCTCTGGCATGGTGTACAATTAGAAATGCACAACACAGACTGAAGCAGGTGTGCAAACAGAAAATGTAAACACAACTGCCAATGAGTTGAGGAGCTCGAAAGCTAACAGAGCCAAATTCATGTTCAGACTCTAGGAGGGATATGTATTTCTTTAAAGAAAAAAAGACAACAGACTTGGGTGTTTTTGTATGCAGACTGAGTTCACAATATGCCTACTTATACCTTCAGCTGACTCAAGAATCCCTCAATTAAATGTGAGTTCTGTCATCTTTTTAAGTCCAACAAATGAAATGCAGACACACACTCCCAGGGGGGGTTATGAGATCTAACCTCCCTTTTAACACACTTTAGGGTGGGCTTAAGGAGGGGAAAAAGAAACACATCTGACGTGCACTTTTTTAGATCAAAGCAGCTCAGAGGCAGAACGAACATTACAACACAGAAAAATTCACAAAAAGCCTAATGGCCATCAAAGACTCTTTTGGCCCCAGGAGATGGGCTGTGGGGAATGTCCTGCATGCCCGGTGTTCTTAGCATCAAAGGAGGTGACTCTCACTATAGGTCATTACTGCAAGTGCCTCTTGTCAATACAGAATAAGCCTCTCTTAATTTAATTTGATGGAGGGACCTGAACCTTGGTAAAAAGCAATTCTTTCTTCAAAAAATAAGGGTTGCTGTACGCTTAAAAAAAAATACACAGAGCTTTTTGATGAGTAAACAAATATTGCTTAAAAAGATGCAGAAAGTTGTTTAATTTCTCTTCTTTCATGCCAGTTATGGCTTCTTGTGTTGTGATCAAAGAGCTCGGGCGTTCATACCAAACTATATCGACTGTGACTGATTTAATTATTGATGGGTGGCTGCTTCTTGGTTTTGCTGACTGACCCTATCAGACTGTCCCGTGCAGTGTCTCAAGTGCAGTAGATGCTGCGCCCCTCACCTTCTGCACGCAGCCTTTGCCACCACTGGGGTCGAGTCGGACTGCCCTGTCAGCCGCTCATCCATGTTCGATTCTAATGCGGTGTGACCACCTTCAACCCTACACCCATTTTTGTCATATCAGGGGTGTATATGTGTAGATATATACACACAGTACAGACCAAAAGTTTTGACACACCTTCATATTCAAATGCATGGGAAGGTGTGTCCAAACTTTTGGTCTGTACTGTATGTTTGTGTGGAACTGCTCTGCCCACTCAGGTGCTCAGTGCCCGTCAAGCCTGTCAACAGTAAGTACCCCTCCCAGGAGCTAGGGTTCATTAACTATTGATGTTGAAAACAGTTCAAAGTCATGCAGACGCGTTTGTGTTCAAAGGTCAACGAATATTTTTACCTTTCTTTTGCTTACAATTTTTCATGATTGAAACCAAGAAACTTCGGATCATTTCTAAAAGTAAATATTAATTATGTTAATCTCTATGTATAAAAGATTTTATCTTCATCAAATTTTTCATATATTTCCATAAAGGCTTTTCATATTTTCTTATAAAGGTTTTACAGATTTCCTTTTTATGCATCTTCTATGCATTGATTAAATACAGCTTTTATTTAATTGTTTTCAATTACTTTGCTCTCCAGTTACTTGTTATTACTCTTTCCATTGCTTATTATTCCAGACCTGAGGAATCCAGGGACAGGGGTGAAGTGTGTGCGCGGGGGAAGGGGGGGGGGGTCTTAGGATCAATGGTATTGGTCAAAAATTGGCCCCTGGTGTGAAGGTATCCAGTGATCTGTAAGTGTGGGTGCTGGTGACACCCACTGTGGGCCTGCAAGACCCAGGGGCAAAGGGGGGTTGAGTCAGTCCATGTGGGTGGGTTGCAGGGAAAATGGTCTCCACACTCATTGTGTGAACTGATGTGGTTCAGTAGTGCAGCTTGTGATAAACAGTAGAAAATATAGATTTCTCAAAAATTACTGAAGCAAAAGTTTAAAAAAAATATGAGAAAGAGATAGACATGAGATAGACATGAGAAAGAGATGTAAAAGATGTTATTACCTCCAAATGCACAGCTGTGTTTTTCAGAGGTAGAGTGTGCACCCCTGAGGCTGGGAGGTCATTGGTTCAAATCCATAGTCAGGTTGTTCCAAAGACTAGAAACCCAATGCCTCCCTGCTTGACACTCAGCATTAAGAGGTTGGATTGCGGGATTAAACCCCCAAATGGTTCCCGAGCGTAGCTTTGACCGCAGCTCTGCTCAAACCTGTAGAACATTTTCAGCAGGTTTGTAATAACTGATATGACTTTAGTTAACTTTAAACTAAATCTAATCACATTTTATCTCCATTGCACTTTTCATACTCATTGAGAACAAAGTGCTGTACATAGTGAAACAGAATTTCAATCTAAAAGACAGAAGCAAAAACAAAAACCCTCACGGGGAACCTGTACCCGCAACCCGACCCCCACATTCATAATCACAGGACAATACCACAGAGAACCCCTCCGAGCAAAGCAAGAAGCCAAAACCTGGAGATCTCACTGCAACTTATTGTGGAATTTTTAAAAAGACAATTGGAGCAAGACATAAAAAAAACAGCAACTGATCCCTCTGTGCATTGTAAAACATTAAAGTTTTTTTTTATATGGTTCCTATTTACCAAATTGGAATTGCTTCCCTACCCTTCTGGCTGCTCCCTATTGCTCTAATTGAAGGGGCATTTGAAGCTGTGGAAATGTTTTTTTTTTAAGGAGAAGCCACAGCGACTAGGGCTGGTTTTTCCTCCTCCAGTAGATCCATGCTGCACTTGTGGCATGGAGGACAATATTTCTTCCATGTCTCTTCGCTTGGAGCGATAGGGAGAGAATTCCCATTTGGCTGTTGCACTTTAAATGCACATTATAATTTAATGTAAAAACAATTTTATGCATTTTCATCTGAAGGGTTTTATGTAAACATTTGTATTTCTATACCACTGAGGTAAATTCAGACGGATGTATCTCGGGAAACCTCTAGTACTGTAAGAACAGCACTTTAAAAGGCTTTTAGCTCTGTCATCTCCTCCTGTTGCCCCCATGTCAAGAGACACACATGTGATCTGAAGATTCAATTCTTCCTGAGTGTTTGCTGAAGTTCGCATCCAATCAAAGCATAATGAGGTCAGACAGGAAGGAAACAACAAATGCGAAGTAAACATGCTACCATTTGTTACACCTCTGCTCCAGGAAGTCTCACAGCATCATCATCAGCCTGACTCATCTCATTTTAATACACTACTTTGATAAGACCCTGATGGTGGTGGGGACCTCCTGAGACCAAGAACTCACTCACGAATCATTTTTCCTATTTGCCCGGACCCTGAATTAGCACCGTCTTCCACAGCACATTTTAACAGGATTGCACACGTTGGTACAAGATATTTGCTCTTTTTCATGGCCTTTCAAGCATCTTAAACACACAGATGTTGTTCGTGAACTTGGAAATCATCCTGACATGACCACATGCGCTTTCACATGTCTTTGACCTTGACATGTGACTGTGAGCCACCAGCCGTGGCTGGTTTTGTCCCGTGGCTTGCGTATGCTCATTCATGCGTATAAACATGCATGTGTGTGCACACACCCCAGTGTGTGAGTGTGACAATCCAGCACCGTAGGTGGGATGGCTGCATGTGCCAGTTGTGCACTTGTGTCCTTCGGGGCAAGATGCAGTGAGAAAGCAGAAAGCATTTAGGGGGATGGGAAGTCACGCAAGCATTTTTCTCAATCGCCAACAGCCTCTAGAGGATTCTCCATGTGCTCATCCATACAAGCAGATGTCTATGTCAGAACTGCAAGAAAGAAGCATTAAACCGTCATATATAGAGAAAACAATATTTGTAGGAAATCAAATGAGTTGCAGCCTGAGGGATGAGTGGGATATCAGTTTGAGGTTTATAAAAGAAAAATACTGTGGATAAACACTGTATGTACCTTGTGCTTATTTGCTCCATTCTCAGGCTGCCGCCATTCCTTCCGAAGTTTTACTTTTTTAAAGAAATTGTGATCTGCTGCTATGGGGTAAATCCTTTTTTTCAATTTGTAGTAATCCTTCTCAACAATCTGTCTTTCAAGCTCTTTTTTTCTATGTCCTGCTCGTAACCTTTGTGTTCAAATGTTGCTTAACTCTACATTTTGTTGGAAATTGACCTTACAGTATTGTTTTTTTCTATGTATGAGGGCAGTGAGCCTTATAGTTAGAGACTGTGGTCTGTTGTGCCAAGTGGGACACCAGTGCACCTTCCTTAGTGTAACGTAATGGGAGCTGTGGCTTAAATCTGCATTCTGACGAGCTTTTCAAAGCATGAACTGGCAGGGCGGGAGGCAATTACTGCCACTCAGCCAGCCATACACCAGAAGAACTGAGGCTGCAGAATTGGGGAGCACCGCTCAGTTTAGATTGAGCTCATATGGGATCTAAGCAAGGGCGACGCAATCCACTGAGGGAACATGGAGTTTTCTTTGCAGCACACAAGGTTTTGCTGCTTCTTCTTTGTCATGTGCACACATTCTCACATTTGACAAAGCACATAAGTGAACCCACCCTTGCAAAGTGATGACTGAGTGAGCTCCACAGAAAAAGAAAACCTGTTCCTAAAACTTGAGTTACAGTCTGAAATGCAAACAAAACGGCACAAACCATTTCAGTTTACGTCAAAAGAAAGACAATAAAAATAATTGCAAATGCCCACATACATAAAGATTCCACCTACAGGTTGATATACACTCACTGGCCATCTGTCCAACTCCTTGTGAACACAAATTTCTAATGAGCCAATCACATGGCAGCAACCCAATGAATTTATGTGTGTAGACATGGTCAGACAATCTGCCGCAGTTGAAACTGAGAATTAGAATGGGAAAGAAAGAAATAAGTACTTGAATGCCCTGTTCTCCCACTGAGAAATTCTGGAGGTGTCTGACGTTATCTTAGGTGAATTTCCACCGTGAGACATAATCTTAAAAAAATGCTTCTTCTGGTGCGGGTTCTTGGTTATCCTGACAGCGTGCTTCGGGTCATTGTCATTGGAAGACCCAGCCCGAACCCATCTTCAATGCTCTAACTGAGAGAAGGAGGTTGTTCCCAAAAATCTCAATACATGGCCCCGGTCATCCTCTCCGTAATACAGTGCAGTCGTCCTGTCCCATGATCTATCCTGCCTTGTACCAAGAGTTCAGGCAGGTGCTGGTGGTGTAATGGTGTGGGGGAAATTTTTTGGCACACCTTGGGCCCCTTAGTACCAACTGAGCATGGTTACAACACCACAGCCTACCTGATTATTGTTGCTGACCATGTCCATCTCTTTCTGACCACAGTGTCACATCTTCTGATGGCTACTTCCAGCAGGATAACGTGCCATGTCATAAAGCTGGAATCATCTCAGACTGGTTTCTTGAACATGACAATGAGTTCATTGTCTTCAAATGGCCTCCACAGTCACCAGATTTCAAACCAATTGATCACCTTTGGGATGTGAAGGGGCGAGAGATTCACATCATGGATGCGCAGCTGACAAATCTGCAGCAAATGCGTGATGCTATCATGTCTATATGGACCAAACCTGAGGAATGTTTCCAGTACCTTGTTCAATCTATGCCACCAAGGATTATGGCAGTTCTGAAGGCAAAAGGTGGATGATTGCAACGATTCCCTATCTCCATGATTCATTTCCAACCTTGATTCTTGGATGACGGTTTCATTTCGATACAATATTTGAATTATGTTTTACAAAACAACACTGAAAATTCAGAAAAATCCTTTTTTGAATTTGGTAATAAGCAAACATCAATGAGGGAAAAAAAACTTTCAGTTGGCTCACACTAAGCCTGGTGGAAAACAATAAACAGTTCGGTTTTGAGAATTATGGCATCCCTAGTGGCAATTAACACACAGAAAGCAGCTATTAATGTTGAACGTCTGTTTTATAAATGGATTGAAATAATGAATTAGGAAAACATGACCATTTTTTTCCCATTCTTTTCCAAATAAAGCAGTTATGACAGCCTCAGTGTCGTGACTGTTTTTATTGACGTGTGGCTTTCCAGTTGTACGTCAGTGTGAATAATCTGTTGCTCTAAACCAGCAAATGATTTCCACAGGGCACAATCTCATAAGTGTGACTCACAGAAAGGTGGAAGCACCTGAGCTGCCTAATCTGCTGACATTAATGTCTTCAAACTTTTCTTTTTTTGCTCATGCCAATGAGACCAATAGTAATAACCCATCAGTTATGGGATATTGCTGCGGTAACATGATTTATTTAAAAACATTGGGGGTTTTCATCACATGCCTTTTCCTAAGCTGTGATTTATTTTGCCGACAAACTTGCTTGCCCTTTAACTCGCTGCTGCTAAGCTGTATATTCATGGCTATTGTAAAGGATGGCTGACAAAACTGTGGTTTATGCATTATTTAGAAAAAAAAAGGTCTAAAGCAGGGATGTAAGTGACTAAAGCATTTGAAATGAAGAGTTTATCATGCATACAGCATCCTCTTTCACATGGGATAAATGTGAGCAACCAAGCAAATATTCCATCACAAGTGATGCTGAAAGGAAAACCTAGCAAAGTAAAAGCCCTGAGCAACAAGATGAAATGATACTACAACCATCCTGAGCACAGCTTGCTTCCTCAACTTTAAGACTGGTGTTAATACCATTGATATTATTTCAGAACTTTTATTAGGTTTAGTATCTGCCTTGAAAGCAAAAAGTTTAAAAAGGACTAAATCAAAATTTAAACCAGTAGAGCACTGCTGCATGTTCTCATACCTGCAAAAAAAAATAGACTTTATTTTAATATCTCACAAAAGCCACAAGGAGTTTTCTGACTCATTAAAAAAACAACAACCCACAAATCTGCTTTTGTTAATCTTTAACTTTTGCAAAATGGGCTTTGTCAATCTTTTATTTGCTTTGAATACAGATGGGTTTTTGGTAATATTTAAAAACAACTCAATTTTTAAAGAACAAATGAAAAGGCAGCCCACACATGCCATCTGCTGTACTGCTTCTGTAGCATGTCTTATGCTATCTTTACGTCAGTCTCCGCAACGTGCATTCAAGTGATACTACTACTAATAAAAAGGCTATGTAAACACGTGTACATAAGCGTTTTTCTGTGTTCAAAACTCTTGTATTTCGGCGTCGCTTTGCAAGTTTTTAAGTCTGTTTTTGGGCTCTATGTACAAAACACACAAAAGTTAAACCAGGTCAAGTTTGACCAATCAGGAGCTGGGATTTGGTAGTGATGTATGGATGCCCCCCAATATCATTGAACAAAGTGCCAACTTCAAAAACTGATCATAAGGGAGATATTAAGAATTGTGGTTTGTGTCAGAACTGAATTCAATGACACCAAGTCTTTCATATATTGAAATAGACCTGTGAAAAAGAAAAGCACACCAAGCCTCTTCCAACTGTGACTACATGCACAAGTATAGGGTAGCAACAGTCCAGTGTGAACACCATATACTAAAAGCACATTCAAGAACCCACATTCAGCTCGTTCTTGAATGTGCATTGGATGGCCAGGAGTTCTGAATCTTCTTAAGAGGAAAGATCCCAACTATGAGGAATGAAACTGCCTTTACGTCAGGCTGAGAAATTCAAATTTTTACCTTTACACCCTAAAAAAAGGACCTCAATACGCAAAATAAAAAGGTCTACTATCTGCAGTGCAAAATAAAGTACTTTTTTATATTTATACATTTAGCTTTGTTTTTAGCCACTCAATGATTATTTATCTTAATTTCAGCCTTAATGACATGTACAGAAAATTAATAAATTTCTACAAACCATTTAACAAAACAAATAGATCTGTAACATTTAATCATATATCAAGTCATATTGGGTTGGTTTATTGGTTTAGTTTGTCATTGGTATTATTTACACAATATACCACATAAACAAACAACAACAAAAAAAGAACAGGAAAAAGCATGTGAAGCTGATATTTGACAAACCAAATAGATACCATCAAATAAAAAACACGCCAATCTCATAAAACTCCATGGCATTATAGTCCTACTACCATACTTTATCATTCAGGATGTGTCAAACATCAAACAGTACAAAACTGGTGGTTAAATTTAGACATTTTTGAGCTATTCTTTTGTCTTAAGGCAGAATCTGGCAGTTTAGTAATCAAACCAACTTTTAAAAATTTAAAAAATGATGCTTCACTGACACTGTTGTGATTTGCTATAGGTTGATAAAAGTCATTAACACGTATTTCAATTATAGCAGTTCTGGTAAAATGACTGAAAACTAGCGTCAGTTTACTTAATCAGAAGTTACTCCTGAATAAAGTAGTTATAAAATCTAAAAGTGCGTAATAAACCAGTCTCCAGAATTTACTAAGACATATTCAAATGATGTTGTTAATGTGCTATTTATGGAGAAATGTAGCTCATCTTTTATTAGCTTATGCATTTGCTAGTCTATATAATAAAAGCTGACTTGTAAAGCCACCATAAAAACAGCAAACCTGCATGTCGCTGATCATTATCTCAATTAGCTGCAAGCAGAAAACACTTAATGAGCAACGTCATAACTTCATTCTGCCAAATATGTTTGCATCTGTTTTTATTTTTATTTAGGGGGTGGAAGTCAGACCTAACACATATTTAGCCTCTTTATGTTTAATACACTCTTTCATAGCCTCCTCTCTAACACCTCAGTCCAAAAAACAAAACAATAGCTTTTAAATTAGGAGAGGACTAATCACAAACTACTCTATGGATAATTCATTTATGGCAGAATCCATTATTTTATTTATTATTCTACAGCAGCATGCTTATAAATACAGTTAAAAAATTGTTAAGTTTGAAAACATTTCTGTTGTTTGACTGCATTTCTTTCTTTTACAGACTCTGACTCAAAACAGTAATGTTTATTTCCTTACTGCTTTTATGTCATATGCAAATTGGTCTTTTCCTCTGTAAAATGTAAAAAGCTGTGTCTTTATGCTTTCTTTGACCAGACTTTGCTGCAGGCAAAAATCTAATTTGTTTACTCTTTTCAAATAAAAAACACTGAGAATCTGGTCATTTTTAATATAGAAAGCAAAAAATGTCAATTTAAAAAGTACATTTTAAAACATTTAAGGACACCCTGAAATAGGTCTATAAATGATCTATTATGAAAATTCAGTTAGGAAAAACAGAGAATGAAGAGATTAATAGAAAAAAGAATTACAGTTTTAAACAGAAAAAAAGCTTTAATGTCCCACTCTTTTAAACTACTATAAAAGTATTTCCAATGGTCTTTTAAATATGATTTTAACCAAAACCCAATAGCTTGTGTTGTTTTTTAAGTCATAGTTTCTGAACTAGTTCATCAAAAATTCATTTCATCTGCTCCTGATTCACAATGATTTGAATAAAGAAATACTCAGAAATGGGATTTTAAGGTTCATTTTCTTCATATATGTCCTTAATCATGGGAAGATTACTACAAAAACATGTTAAAATCACTAAAAACACTGTTTTCGTTTTTTACCAAAATAATTTTGAGATTGTTTTTAATGGCTGGAGATGCACCAATGTTACTGTGGATTCATCATTTATGTTAATAAAGTTGAGGAGCAAAGAGACAGAAAGCTCTGCACCTCATGGTGCTGAGTCATTCAAAGAGCACTATATAAAGCAGATTGAGGATGAAGATCTAAGAGAGCAGGTGGACTTGGGGATATGGAGAAGGTCAGACAAATATGGAGGGACAAGGTGGTAAATGGCCGTGAAAGTATACTGGAACAGTTTTAACTCAATCCTGAAATGAACAAGGAGCCACTTTTAAGATGAGGGTGATGCAGTGTAGAGGAAGTGGATTCTCTGGAAACATCAAGCTGGCTGTCATAAGCAAAACAGTGAAAATGGATGTTTAATTTACAGAACATGCTGTCAATCAAAAGTGCAATTATTTTTTTTAAAATAACACTATTTATAGTGTTAATAAGTTTCCATTTTTAAAAAGAATGCAGAAGATTCATCCATCTATTTTATTTTCTACACTGAGGATAAAGTCATTTAACATTGGAGGAACAGCAGCGATCTTTCAAAAATGTCAAGAGAACGTCTTAGCAAATCAAAACTTGTCCTCTGATTCTGCATTGAAGACATGCGTGAGGAAACCTTTTCTCCCATAGCACCCTCTACCATACTTTAGGAGAATGGATGTATCATTCATCCGTATCATAAAGTTTTACATTTTGTCAAACTAATGAGTAAAGCCATTTCAGCTGGATGAGGTCAGAGTACTTATTGTTTTAAAAATGAGTTAACATTTAACACCACAGCTTTAGCTTCACTGCTGACACTCTTTCGACTACTGGATCCCTTCAACCGCTTACGTTAGTAAAGCGTTGCATTTTGGTACAAAGCAGATATTAAAAGCAGTTTTTCTCCACATCAGAACACGCTGATTCCCATTGATTACCTAAACAGTCGAAGAGGTCAAAGAGAATCTGTTCTTCAGGCGTCACCAGTGACATCTATGGCGTCAAAGGGTTTAGCAGAGAACAATCCCACTTTCACAGTTTGAGCCTAGTCCAACCAATTAGTTTAATCTTTTGAAATAGACTGACTTGTACAAAAATATTTCATAGTAACCACATACCATTTATTTAAAAGGAAGCGTGGCTCTCACAGTGTTGTCCGCAAACTGCAAGAACAAACCCCTTAGAAATAAGTCAAAAATTGGCAGACTTTCTTCAAATGCACAAAATGTGCCACTGGTGTAAGAAAAATGGTCTTACCAAGAATTCTTTTTATAAGAAAAAACTTTAGTCACTTCGACATGTCTTCTCAAATTAAGATTTTTTTGCTATTGAAAAACTTTCTAAATAGATTATTTTTCTTGTAAAACGAAAAAAATTTTTTTTTTTTTTTATTAAAACAAGAGTGTTTTTACTTTCTTAAGATTCAGTTTTTGCAGCAGAGGTTGTCATGACCAAATATAGCCAATGCTGTACTAGGAGCCCTTGGTTCGGTATTAAAAACGCAGATTGCTCAACCGGTGGGCATCGCAGGATCTCAAAAGTAGGTCAAACAGTTCTGAACACCTTTCCCTTAGCACTTTTAGTAAGTCTGCATGCACTGTGGTAAAACCCCTCTTTTGATCTCTTACAGGACTTGTTGCATTGGATGCTGAGACTGTTAGTGATTTCAAAGCAGAATCTTCCTTTTATGTTGCACACTTAAACAAGAACAGCAATAACTGCAATTTCTATATTTGTTTTATTCCCTAGTTCAATGTAATATATAGATATTCAAATAAAGGAATTTAGGGGTAAAAAGATCTTGTGGCTCAAGGCTAACTTTTTATTTAATAAAGTTAGTTAGGTTATACAACATTCCTAACTTTGGATAGGTCAGCTGGTTAGACCTGAGCCATAAGTAATTGCCCTACTTTAGTTTATTTTTCTTCTGCCCCCCATCCTGTGCCTCATGTGCAGCTCTGGAGGGGCACTGTCAGACATCCCATACAACATAGTAATGTGGAGACCCCCCTGGTGGATTTAATTAGAATGAAGCATCACAAATTGAGATGATGACAGGATGCAGTTCCTGTCTAATGCCCTCAATGTCTCAGTTAAATGACAGGAAGCAATCAGTGCAGAGAAACAAGTTCCCCCATGCAGAGAAACAGAGCGAGGAAAAGTTAAAAAAAATGCACAAATATGGTTTCAGATGTTTTGATCACATGACCTCCATTGCAGTTGAAATAACTGACTGTGTATGAGAACTGGACTGAGTGTGTGTGATGTCACCCATAGTAAATGACTTGCTTACAGCTCCAATGAAATAGTGACTTTAGTTTTAGTCGCCGCAGTTTTGGAACCAGAATTCATCAGTAATATGTTAGAACCTCCTTGAATGTTGGTGGAATGCTGCATTCAATCAAGAGCACATGGCGTAGTGAGGATGTGGATCAATTTACGGTAACAGAAAAGACAGAATCAATCTGCCTTATAGACAAGTGTTGACATCGTCAAGTTGAGCCTTAGAAACTGCAACGCCCCAAACAAAGTCTTGGGCTATTGTAGACTGGGTGCAGAGGTAGAGTGGTTGACCTCTGATTGGAAGATTTCAGGTTCAGTTTCTGCCTTGGCTGGCCATGTGTGGAAGTGTCCTTGGGCAAGACACTGAACCCCACTTGGCTCCTGGTGGCTATAGATTGGCGCCAGTGTTCAGTGTGTAAATGTGTGTGTGCAAAGAGCTTTGGACCTTCTATGAAGGTAATAAAGTGCTATATGCACAATCTATTATTAATCTTAGTCTAAATGTGTCCTTAGACTTTGAGAATTGTTAATGCAAGCATCAGCAGAAAAAAACTGATAAAGTTTTAGAAACTTTAATGATTACATTTTCATAGACAATGCTAAAACATTGCCTTCACCTCTCCAAGCAATTCTTTTGGTATCATTTGTGTTTTTGTTTTGCTTTGTTTAATATGAGTGTATTTTATGCTTTACTGAAAAGTAATTAAGATTAGAAGTGAAGTTTGTGAGAGTCATTGAAGTTTTTCTCTGTTACTTCATTCTAATCCTTAAATGTGTGCTGCTGTTATGTCTGCTTGTTTTGGTGCGGGGTCTTACTCAAGCATTTCTAAATGAAAAGGAAGTCATGTTCACACAATGTTAAGTTATTCATTAAATCTGATCAGAAAAAGGGTTATTTTGGTGGCAAGGCAGGGGGAAAAGGAGGGGCTAATTAAGATGTATAACTAACAGATTGCAATTAATCCCCTGTACAGGTCATTTAGCTGTAGGCTGGAGTGTGTGCAGAGCAGTTGCTGGGATTAAAACGAATGTGCTCACATCTACCTAACTGGAAAGTATGACAGTCCCGGATTTCTCCTTCTGTCAAAAGCACTGATGGGGCATGAAGGGAGTAGCAGTACCCCTGAAGCCCAACAGACAGGTACGATTTTGGGATAAATGGTGGAACGGCAGGGGCTTGTCTCACTGGGGGGCAGATGAGTCAAACAAACTCACATGATTTATCCTTCACTTCAGCTCAAATAATACCATCTGCTTTCACCTGTTTGATGATTGGTACCAGTATTGCCTTTAATATCATGGGCTGGGAACTTGCTTAAGGAAAATCTATAACTTTAATAACCACTCCAGATGTTTTCATGATACTTAACAATCTACAATTTTCAATGGTGACTTTGCAGACACAAGTGATTATAGGTGTGCAGTTAGTGAAACTGCCTCAGGAGTTGCTTGCTGCAATAAAACTCGGAAAAAAACTGAATATACATTTTTAATATTTTATTGATTATTATAAATCTTCAGAGGTAAAATCAAAGCTTAGCAACTGTTTTTCAATTAAATTGGGAGTAAAAGATCATGTTGCAGCTGTGATATTCTGAAAAAGATTATAGTAGATGTCGTTAAGAAACTTTTTAAAAGAATTGCAAAGAGAAACGAGAAAATGTTGCAACCTCTTTTCAAACTTGCTATATATTTAGCCTAAAGAAAAAAAACCTTTTCAGGTACATTATGTCCACAGTGTTCACTTATTCTTGGAAGAAAATAATGGAAGAACACAGACAAGAACTGAGGTTCAGATTCAACCTTGAACCCATTTAATTATCATTATATTACATAAATATAGTATTTTTCCAGAGATTCATATAAATGTAACAAGTAGTTACATGCTTAGAGTTTTTTGCCAAAAAATAACTGTTGATACAATCAAAAGGAAAATTCATGCAACTTGATCCTCAGTCAAATTTCAGTCATTTTAATATTTTGAGGATTATCTTATTGTTTTTATTAAAAATCTTGCAGTCACATAACATATTCAGCTCAGAAGATATCACAGATATACAAGGTTAACAATAAAGAGAAAAATATAATAAAAAATAGGGAACGGGGTTACAAGAAACATGGAAACACAATAGCTGATTAGAAAAGTTTGTGTTTTATCCTTTTTTGGACAAAACTCTTCTGGTAGAAGAGGTCCATAGCAAATAATCATCCTGTGTGTTTATGTTTTGGTAATATCTCTCCACACTTGCCGGTTTATTCTGATTTATTTTTGTACTTTTATTTATGTGTTAAAAGACTGCACTGTGTGGTTCAGATTATGTTTAGACGTAAAACAGCTCAGTCATATATTATTAAAACAGTGAGGCCAGCCAATCATCATATTTCTTACACTTTGGGGGGTTTTTTTGGTCTGCCTTTAGCAACACGAGGACACAGATTGCATGAGTTGTGCGCCTTCAATTAGGTGAAATGCCTAAAGAAAGCTCTAAAATTACAAGTTTTCAGAGTTAAATGTCTGTGAAGGAGGCCTCAAAAAGCAACAGAAAAACAGGTGTTTTGGCTCTTTATCATCCTTTTCTTTTGTTTTGACAGAAACGACGTCTTTGAGCTCCACAGAAAGCTTTTTTATTGAAAATTGTGGTCCTCAACATGCCATTCCTTCCACTTGTAATGGTGTGCAGCTCTGTGTCTGGGAGCAGTAATTGGAATGTATGGCACAAGTGCTCTCAGGGTAACAATGAGGGTTCCACTAATGGTGTTTAAGTTAATGCTTTAGACTTGGACAGATCTGAGAACAGACAGAAAAGAAAAAAGCAGACTTATAAGCAAAAAACTGACTTTCATAATAGCAGAACCTAAAGATGTTACTGCGGTTTTTGAAAAAAAGAAAAATCCCGAAAATCAGCAAGAAGAAACCTTAAACATAACAATTTTCACCCTGATTCACTTTAATTATGTCTTGATGTCACATATTCTCCTCCCAAGTTGTTTCACTTTAAAATGAAACTATTAGTGCCTGACCCTGGAGGGATCAACCTGATGATATTCTAGTGTGATTTAGCATTCAGGGTATGGTCATGGTGCTTTGACTCCCCCCCCCCAGAGTTTGCTGGGTGAACCAATCTATCAGCTTTGTGCTGTCAAGTCCTGGCGTCAAAGCTCTCTGGTCCTCCAAGGTCCTCTTAGACATGACTGACTGACCACATCCCCATTCTTTCCATCTAACTTACATGGACAGAAGCACTGAGTGATGAGAGGCGACACAGCTGCTGAATAATACCACTAGAGAAAGATAAAAACATGCCGTTGGACGGGTTATACCGGACTTTTTAATGCCTTTTTTCTGTGTGAGTATGATGCTATATGCCCATACTGGGATGGATTTATTTCAAGCGTGTGGCCTTCACCAGCTGCCTCATCTCTGGTGGAGTAAGTGGAATCAAGGGGCTGTCGAGTCACTTGAAAGCCTTGTTGAATTCTGGTCCTCCTAATGTATGCGCCACATTCTCTGATATTGCAACATACAGCTTTTTATGTAAATGTGAACTGGTATTACACAAGGATTATGTGCAGAAGTGCAAATCCACTACATAGCAAACTGTTCAGACCAGTATCTCAACTAATCTGCAGTTTTGAAAAAAAAGAACAAAAAAACTTCAATGCAGCTCATTTCATTCTTGGATTTTGATCCCTTTGAGTTCTTTTTTGAGAACATGCATGCAAGTAAATAAATAAATTAAGGAGAGGCATGGTTACTATAACAACAAGTTTAGAGATGCATAATGACACCCTACTAAACCTACCAAGAAGATGCACATGCTGTCGTAAAGCTGCAAAAGCTTCTTGACAGAAGCTGCGAGCCTTCATCGAGCTGGGCAGAGAGGAACAGCTGGGGACTAGTTAGCTTTGCCAAAAGTGCCTTAGCTAACTCCTTCCCTGGACTAAAATCAAATCCTCAATTTGTTTATGTTATTATGTTAATAAAGGGTAGCATTTCCATATGAATATCAATGTCTCTCTTGCAAGCAAGGCTGTGCATTGAAGGAAGTGGCTGGCTGGCAGAGAGGACAGCGTGATATGAATGGGGTTCCATTTGGAGTGTAATTTCACTCATCTGATTTTCCCCTCCTTGGATGATCTAAAAAGGAGGTATTTTTAGAGCCCAGGTGCTTATCCTCTTTGTGGTGCTGGAGGCTAATGTTAAATGAACACATCAATCTTCGGCGTTTCGGAGCGAGGAAGGAGCAGTCACAGTGGTGGCGGCGGGTTTCCTGCCATTGCTGTTATTCCACAGCTGTCTGCTTTCCACTGCTGTGGTTTCCTTTGACCACAGGGTGTTATTGGCTTTTCTGAGTGATTCCCACATGTCCCTTGAGTGATGAAAATTTTGACCCAAAACTAGGAAATATAAATAACATTGTGTGGTGTACAAAAAAAGGGCTGCGGGACAACAATTCAACACTCCTTTGACAGAATGGGTTTCCTAATGCGATTAGTATTTAAATATATCAACCTAATGTGTTTACACCAAGTGTTAACAATGCACTGATCTAAGCGCTACCACTTGATCAATCATCTCAGCATGGCGTGCCATTGCTGCTCCAGCTCTAAATTACCATGCAGACAGGTCAGTGATCATTAATGATCATTTGATGCACCATATGCATGCATATCAGCCTCTCAGTCAGCGCATGAAATATTCTCAGCAGGTGCTAAACGGTGATGGGAAGCTGGGATTGGCCAATAGCTCATGCTCTCTGCAGTGCAGGTTACTCCTTAAACCTCCACATGGACAGGGGATCAAAACATCTCAGCAGAATCTCTTTAATGCAACTTCCTTTTCTTGGAAGGCTTATTTGCAAAAATTGTCAGGATTCCCATTGTGCCAGATGTTATCACGTTTCAAAAAAGCCAGGACTGGATAAAACTCTTTGGGAACTGATAGGAAGATCATAAGACCTTTCGAACAACAGAGGTTTTGCAATTAAACTTTTTGTTTCAATGTTTTTTTTTTACCTGCTTCATCCTCTTAAGGCTTTGTGGAATAAATAAAAAATATTTTTTGTTGTTAAAATAAATTCGTGTGGTGGTTCAAACCAGAATCTTTCAGCTCAGGCATTTTGCAAAACTTCATCCTGTTCTTTGAAAGAAGCATTTATGTCTGTATTACCACACTTCAAACTATTTGATGCAGTTTGCAAAATTTAAAACCTTGTTTTTAGACTTTAATGATATTTTACCAAATTTAACTAGTTTTAATTTCTCTTTGCTCTACATCCTTCTGCACCAACAGTCCCGCACACAATTAAGTGTTGAATTTTAAATGAACAACTGCTGCTCTGCAGAAACTATATCCTAGAAAACTACACAGGTTTGAATTGAAAGACCAGTGAAAATGATTAAAAATAGATCAAAAGATAATGGGAGTGGGTCTTTAAAGACAAACTCACAGAGAACCTTTTCTTGAACTGTCTACAAACTATTAAATAGGTAATTTTTTACTTGTAAAGCCTTTAAAATAAATGATTAAAACAAAACACATTTGCTTCCTTTCACATTTTGGTGAATATTTTAGAATTTCAACTATCTTTCTTTTATTATTATTACAGCTTGTAGGGAGTTTATTGAATTTACTGCTGTTTTAGCACATTGTATTTTTCTCAGTGAGACTTTTTTATGAACATTGAGTTGAAGCACAGTGAGAACACGCAGTCTTCACATCGTGTGACTCCAGCCTAAATGTGAAACCGACGCTTCTCTCTAAAGAGATGATGTTACTGTTGAGATTCTCAAATGTTCAAAGAGAAGGGTGGAATCAGCTTACAAAGAAGTGCTTCAGTGTAGCAGATAGTGGTTTCTACAATGCAAATATTAAATTTGCTATAGAGAAACCTGTCTTTTTTAAAAAACAAGATACAAACAAACCCTACCATCATCTGTGCTCATGTTTAACAACTGGAAGGACCTGAGAATAGATCAATTCTCTGCAGACACCAGTGCGACAGCGAGGATCGTGAAAACTCTGCCTCTGGTTTTGTCAGAGGAGCATTGATAGTGTAATGCACTTTTGCGCTCCCAGCAATAGTTGCTCTAATGCGGTTTGTTGCAACACACGATGTCATCTTCTCTGTGGTCATAGCTTGTCTCCACAGGAATGTCATTGATTAGCCAGTCCACTGAAAGTTGGGCTGGGAATTGTAACCCACTGGAAGCTATTTGTGATGGCCTTTTGTAGTCCATCAATTGATCTATAAGTGGGACAGCTTTTTGATTCAGTTCAACTCACTATTGATTCTCCACTTTCCATATCTGTTAATGTTGTTAGAGATGTTACAGTGTTGGCTTGAGTGCTGCCTGACAAGCAACAAAAGAAAGGTGACTTTTCCCACTTGATCATTTCAGATATTTATCTTATAATTAGGACTTGTGGACTGTTCTGCTTGAAAAAGGCAGCATTCACGATGGAGACTGGAAAAGCGCATCCATCCAACCTTTACGTCAGTTTCTCCCTGTTAAAGGCTGGGGCAGGTCCTGTCCAAGCTGTCAGTGGGTGAGAGGTACATCCCGGGCAGGTCGTCCGTCCAACACAGGGCCAGTGCAGAGACAAATGAGACAAACAACCATGCTTGCTCCCATTAATACGCTCAATTTAGACTCATCAATCAACCCAACACACAGGATTTTGCACTGTGGAAGGACACTGGAGGAAACGTGCATATCCCCCAGAAATGCTCCAGCTGAGATTCAATCCAGGACTCTCTCTGCAGGGCGACAGTGTTAACCACTGTGCAGCCCACTGAGTTTGCCAATTACATGGACATTTTCAGTGCTCGGAATACATTAAGAAGCTAAGGCCTGATGCCGAAATTATCCTATGTGAACTATTAAATATGTTCATCTTTACAGAGCGGGTTAATGAATGCGGGGGCTGAGCTGTTACATATACAAAACTGTCCTTGAAGAATGAATCCACCGAGGTACTTTCAGACCAAACATGTTTTGCTGGTTGTTACATCGTGCTGAAAAAATTACTTTGCTGAACAAAAACATTGAACAATCAAGAGATGTCAGACGGCACAGCATCACATGGAAAAACCTCTTCAACCGCCTTTGGCAAAACATCTGAATGAAGACCACACAAATGTGAGCTGAGAAAAACCCCAGCTCCAACCGATAAAGGTGATTTAGAACACACGTGATTTCTTAATCAATATTTCTTAGCTTTGCCATAAAGCACTTTTGTTAGACTGCGTGCACTGCAACACTTCTTAGCTATAGCAAACAAGTCAAGGAGCAGTAATGGGGGCTTATTTTGCTTGCCTGTTTGGCTACGCACCGTCTTGCTATAATGCGTCTCTAAAATCCCATTTATTCCGCTCCAGGTTGACAAAAACAGCCTTTATTGAAGAAAATCTAAATTGCAAAGAAAACTAATTGAAGCTAATGGTGTCTGGAAGGGTGTGTTCATGTGTCGTCGTACCTTTGTGGTGGTTTGTGTGATCAGTGGGGTAATCCAAGCATGCCTTCATTTAGGATAAACAATTACCAAACGGGCAGAATCAAAGGCAAGTGCTCAGGACAATAACTCATGATCAGCAATGTAGTAAAGAAGAGAGGAGAAACGAGACAAATTGCAAAGATGGCCAACACAGCATTTTGGAATTATGTTAATCTAAATGTAATAAAGAGATAAAAGACCTCCTCTTCTCCCCCTCCCTACACATTGCTGAATCATGGCTTAAAATGGGACCATATGCCCAGCGAATTCGTGCCTAAAGTGACCTTGAAAGTATTAGGATTTAATATGATTGACCACACAGTCTTAGCCGAGGATTAACGTGCTGTTGTCCATATGCTCTCTGAAAATGGGAAACATCATGCTTATAGGTATGAGAAAGAGGTGAAGCAGTTTTAGTGGCGGCCCGACAGAGGTTTTCAAATGCAACTAAATGTAACCAGTTAACAATCGGAACTGGCCAGTCTGTCGAAACAGAAGATGAAGATCAGCTTGGAAAATTCAAAAGTGAGAGCTAGAAACATCCCCTATCCAGATTCCCAAACACCCCCTGCCCCGCCCCATCCGCTCCGCTCTCTTCATCCTCACGCTCAGGGTCAAGCATGGCTTTATAAATGTTATCTGATGCTGAGAGCTTTCCAATGCCCAGATTTGGCAGTGAAATTAATCTCTGACTAAAATATTGATGGCGCGCAGAAGCCATCAAGTGAAGCAAAGCAATCAGGCAATAAGAAGGGAGGTGGGGGCATGAAAAAACAAGAAGTATGGCAGATAAGCACAATCAATCGGACGGCCTCACCTCAGGTTTAGCTGCTGTGCGGGGTTGCTGGATATAAGTTCAGTCTGATCGCAGCTACATTTCCTGTACATCGCCATAATGGACGCAATTAATCTTCGAATTGAAGTTTGACCTTTCATTAAGGTAATCCCAGAAATCTGTACAGGTTTTAAGGTTTTGCAGATAAAAACGCACTTTTCCAATCAGTTTCCAATTACCCTGATTGAAATATCACTACCTTCACAAAACCACAGCTTTAATGAAGAATTTCATAGCACGAAAAGCAGGCCTAACAAAGCTTTCTTGCATATTTTACTGTGTAATGACTTCTCAGCGGCACGAGCCACCGCAGGCATTATCATTCCACTGGACAGGCTTTAATCCTCGACAATGACAGACACACTTTTTATTATAGAGTATACAATGATGACCTTCTGCATTCACCTTCTATGGTTTAGAGGAATAACACAAAACATGCAAGCGTTAATCTTTTCAGCTATGCTTCAATCCCCTGTAGACCCCCAGGGAATGTCACAAAGGCACTGTCAGAATACCTCCTGTGTAAATGTCCTGGCAACAGCGGGAGAATAAACTTCTCCTGTTCAATATAAAATGCTGAGCTTGAGGAAAACTGAGAAGAGGGAATAAGTGCAGAGAAAAAGAAAAGGAAAAAAGAAATCAGGTATAAATGTGTAACAGAGCCTGACAGGCACTCTTCATGTGGAAAAACAGCATTAGTTCATTTCCCTCATTGTAAGTCTTCTTGTCTGCAATATTTATGTCAGCGGGAACAATAAAAGGAGGACAACCCCTGTTACTAGTGTGGAGCTAAGAATAGGTAGCCATCTTTTGTTTTGTGAAGGGAAAAAGAAAAAGAAGTAGCTGCGAAACTCCACTCACAAACTGACCCAGATAAGAAAGCTGAAATCTGGAGGGGCAAGCAAAACAGTCCACACAGACGAGAGGAAGACAGATGCGAAGACTCGGAGAAAGACGGAAAAAAAAAAGAACAGCACTGAAAATTGTTCTCTTGACAAAAAAAGTTATAGAAAAAGCAAGAAGGAGACGAGGATGAATATTTTAAGACACAAGCTCTGTCAAGGAGGAGAAAAGTGAAGAAACAAAAACACGCAGATGTGGTTTTAGCTCAAATCGTGCCAATATAGAGAGTTTTTCAAAAGCGCAGCAGCTTCAATCTCTGCCCTCATGACAGATTTTTACCAAATGTGATTACACTGAAAAATAGCTTTCAAGTTTTTGGTGCTTTCAGGTAGTTCTTGTAGTATCTTTTGGTCATGATGGACATACACAAGAAAAATTAATCTTAGAATCGCATTTCTAAACTTAATTTTACTATCTTACTGCATATAAAATTTCCAATTGGTGGACGACAAACTCCCTATTGCGCTCTATTCTGATGCATCCACTTGCAGACAAATAGATCCATTTACATCTTTGTTTTCCTCGTCTGAGCTGACATCTTGCTCAAAACTGTCCGGCTGGATAGCTCCGATGTTGCTCGCCATTTCTTTTGCACCGATATTATTAGGTTGGGGTCATAAGCTACTGGGAGCGAGTGTAAACAAAGGGATGATGGAAAATGAAAGAAGGATCACTCTGCGCCAACATTCTCACCCACAACTCAGAGGTAACATTTCTAATGAACTCTTGCTGCTTTGCAGAAACTATGTCCTAGAAGACAACACAGATATTTGGATTTTGGCTCAAAATTGCATAATCGTAATTAAAAGAGAAAATAGATCAAAAGATCATCAGAGTGGAACATTAAGTATCTTGAATGGAAAGCTCACAGACACCTATGCTTTATGACTTTTGTAGTTTTTCTCACTTACTGACTGAAAACACTAGCATGTTCTGCATTATGTTCTCTGCCCTTGTGCTTTGTGGGCCTGCAGCTCAGCTAAGTAAGGTCCGGCGTGTCCAAAGTGGCAGCTCCTCTCCGCTCTCCTTCTCTCTTTGTGCTAGAGAGGAGACTGTGACCCTGCCATGATGACACTGCTCCAGAAGAGATTATAGTCCCTGATGCTCTGCGGCACCAGCATTATGCACACACTGCCCTTTAACTAAGACACATGGGCCAGCTGCCAGCACTATATGGTCCTATCAGATCTGCCTGCTCACAGTTATGAAGAAGGAGTAACACAAACAGTGCAAGACAGCAAATGACACATGTACTGGAGGACATGAAATGTCACAGTGAGAGCTTAAGGCACCTAGGAAAATACGTAATTATTCCAGTTTGAGGGAAAAAGACAGATGTGGTTTATTATACAAGAAAATCAATAAAAAGTCATATTCAGCCTATGTGGGTTTTAAAGGCTCAAATCAATACCTGTGGCTTTAGACTGAAGGTTCCAATAATAAGTGCAGGAACTAGTATTATATAGGAGGGTGACAACATAACAAGTATCCGTTGCTTTTTATTACTGGATATTTGGAAAAACAATAATAATGCCAACTATGTGTAAAGCGTTAATGAATAACCTCAAGAAATCCACTGATGTTTAATTCAACAAAGTCTAGAACTCTCAAGTACACACTATACCTCCCTTAATCTTTTTTCTTTTAAGTAAAGGTAAAAACAAACTAAACTGAGACCCCTCCTCCCTCCCACCACCTTTTTCAGCTCTTTTAGGAGGATGTTTGGGATTCCTCGACCATGATTTGACGTATGTTTTTCTCCAGCTTGTTGGCATCAGCCAGGGAGTCTCCTCCCAGCTGGGAAGCCCTTTCCTTATCACTTCACTAAAGCCTCAGTCACAACTGCACCTACTGGTGGATATAGGTTGACTGTGGGCAATTATTGGGGAAATATTGGGCACACGGGCGCCCGCACGAAATAATATTGTCATGCACATGCACATTTTTTCAATGGGTGTAGTGCGAGTGACAGGTTGCAGCAAACGCTGAAACAACACGAGGCTAAGTGGTTGAGGCGCAGGCCCGCCACACAGATTTTTCATTTTTTTCAACTACCTAACTACCTGTACACGGTGCAAGGAGCAGATTAGTGCTGCACAAGTGTATTGTGCACCCTGAAATGAGGAAATTCCTAAGTGGGCATCCTATCTTTAAACACAAATTTATCACGGCATCTTACTGTGTGTGCGGCGATCAATAAGGAGCCAGTATGCTTACCTTACCAACAACTACAGTGTAACAGTCTAAGGGCCTAGAAAACCCAAAAACCTACATGGATCAACCCCCCGTACGGGTGCAAGTGACAAAGGCTTACATTCTGACCAGATGTCTAAATCCATAAATATGTCTGATCTAAGTATTCCAACACCTGTGCAGGATTTTGGTAACACAACTGAAAAGGTGAACTAAAGAGTCTCTTTCAATTACAGTCTCTTACAATTCTCTCACAATTCATCCTTTTGTTTGACAGAGTGAGTCGACTGTCAGTCATTTTTTTTAATCTTTCCCTGTTTGTGGAAAAATCCCCAACATTCTTATCTGTTAGTCCCGCTTTTTTCCCTGCAGAGAATCTTGGCTCAGAGCTTGGAGTTAGTGTCATCCCATCTAGAAGGTCATAGTCCGATGAAGCCAAAAGGACCATATCATCTGCAGAAATCTAGCACGGGTTTCCAAAGGCCCCTAAAGCCGTCACTACTGAGCTGTGCCAAGAAACTGTGGGCAAATTTGTTCTGAAAATGATTGTTGAAAAAAGGGCATGTTCTGTTCAAGTCCAATTCGAACTGGAAATTGTTCTGACTCACCACCAGCTACCAAACCAACCTCATGTTCTAGAAATGTTTATAACCAAGGATTTTACCTTTTTACCAAAACTGCGATTCCACAGGAATTGCTCCCAGGCAGGTACAATTAAAGCCTAGAAGTAAATCCTACAACTTTGTGATTTAAATAGTGTGAATGTGGTATTAAATGCTTGATTATTTAAAGCCCAAATAAGCTTGTGAAGTCCCATTTCCACTAATCTGTCAAATTACATCCAGTACGACTTTTATCTTCATTTATTTGCCAAAGTAAAATGACTTTAATAGAATTTCTCAATACGAGTTTGAAAAGGTTCTTATGTCAAAGAAGGTAGAAATAAATGTCCTCACGCCTGCCTTGGTATAATGAGACTCGTGATCTCAGAGACCGCTTGTCTTCCAGCCACCCTCCTGACCCCTGTAACGCAGCTGCTCTCTTCTCAAATCTTGTCAAGTTTGAGGGAAATATATGAGATAATTGAACAAGTTGACCCCCTCCTGCCTCTAAAATAAAAGAGCTTTCGCCTAAACTTTTCCCTGATTGTCGGGATGTCTTGAGGCAAAGTACAACAGTGATCTCCAGAATAATTTGTTTTAATTCACTAAAATGCTTAAATAATAGAATTATTATAAGGAGAAAAGAAGAATTGAATCAGTGTAATTGCTTTGGTTTCATGGAATCATTTCAAAGCTATTTTGTTCATTTCACAGTTAGGGCAGCAAGGTAAAACATTTAATGTCACGTTGAGCTCTGGGAAAAATAATTAAACTATTTTCTTACAATCTGAAGTCAAAAGTTATTAACTATCATCCAAAGGATGTGATAATAACAATCAGATATGCATGCCAGGGTAATATTTTTTAAAGGGAGTTTCAAAGAAGTTGAAAAAAAAGGTGTTTTATTCAGAAAGAGTCACCAATAATTTCCTAATTAAGCCTTATCATGTGGTGATGAGAGGTCAGTTTATCCCCAAATAAAAGATTTTCTGATTTGGTATTCAATTTTGACCAGTCAGCAAAACTGAGTTTAGTTTAAAAACAGAAAAAGTTGATTTAGGTTTACAGCACATGAAGTATGAGTGTAATAAAAGTAGAAATAAGAGACTGGAAGTCTGAAACAAAAACTTTTATGAGGAAAGACAAGAAAAAAAAAATATACAAGCCAGAGACTCTATGCCTTCTGAAGAAATAAGCTGTAAGAAGTCATTAGGGATTGTTTTATCTATCTTAGATGCAACAACAACCCATCAATCGTCTCCACAAAATTGTCCCCAAGTCTGACAGCACTTAGAAAAAGTGGTGCAATGATATCTGTGTGTTCTGTTGCAAAAAAACTTAACATTTTTAGATTTTTTATTTGTCTTGACCTTAGTTTTACCTTCAGTTTTACTCTAAACTTTAGTTCAACTTTTACCTGCACAGCCACCTTATGTAACTAAGTATCTACTAGTGGTCTGTCCTTGACAAGAAACTTTATTTCTAAGGTTACTGCAGAATAAAATTGCTTAAACCTGCCACATTATGTGTTGAACTGGTTTCTTTGGTTTGTAAAAAGCTAAAGTTTTGGCATTTTGCTATGAGCACCACATACATCTTTGATTTGTTTTGATGACATTTAAGGAAACCTTAAAGTCTAAGGGTTTGACATTGTCTTAGCAACATGTTGACAAAAATGACTTATTAAATATTTATCTCTACATTCATCCATTCACTGTCCCCGTTTGTCCTTTTGGAAAAACATGTTTACTTGCACAGATGTTTTGTTGTTTGTTTCATACGTTAAAAAAAATGCCGTAATTGACTGCTTTCTAGATTTCTAGAATCCCCATTTGATAACTTTTAAAAAAATATATAGTGAATATGTATGAATGTTTCGGGGATGGTGATCCTGATTTATGGCACTCCCAGCGGTCGTTTTTGCGCCAGCGCCATCATGGTTTGCATGCACGCCGAGTCCGGCGTCTATGCCTGCCTCCCGGCCGGTTCTTTTACACGTGTTCGTGCTCATTCTCTGTTCTCAAATGTGAAGCCTTTATTGTAGCTTAAATGATTGCGGTCGGCCGCAACCACGCCAAACACAGCACAAAATGAAAGACTTGCCATGACGCTGTCTCCTCCTTTGATTTCCACGCACACACGCTCTCACGACACTCCTTTTTATTCACTTGCACCTTCCGATCACATTCATTTAACTGACTGGAGCACCAATGTAAACACAAAGCACAACAGAATCACTTAATACTATTGCCGGAGAAGGGCGGGGGAGGAGCAAACCTTTTTTACATGATCAATCTTTTGCCAGAGATTTTCATGACAGGGTTAAATAATGATGGGCGTAAAATTTATTTTAGACACTTTTATTAATTGCTCAGCACGCCGCCCCTAGAGAGTTGTGGGCCCCAGGCGATTGCCTACCTTTGCCTAATCATTCCTTTATTTACACTTTTTCCTGCTAGCTTACAGCCCCTCACAACTTCAACCTAACTTTACCGATGCAACAAAGATAGCGAAAAATTGAGCTATCCAGCATTTTGGCGTAGGCTTCGGATTTACAACAATTTGAATAAAGAAATAGTCCGAAATGTAATTTTAAGCTTCATTTTCTCAATATACAGTGCAGACCAAAAGTTAGGACACACCTTTCCGTTCATTTGAATGAGAAGGTGTGTCCAAACTTTTGGTCCGTACTGTATGTCCTCCATCATGAGAAAAAATGCAACAAGAACATGTTAACATTTTTATTGAGGTTGATGTTTAAGGATGAAGATGAAGCTAGCTAACTTATAAAACGCATGTCTTTGCCTACCTAAATTAATAACCCCAAGGGGACTGTGGACAATCGAAAATGAAAGGCTCTATTCTTGGCACTTTGCTTTGTGCGTCATTCCACTAGGAAAGGAGCTGAGGAAGGGTGTTTATGTGTGTGTGTTTATTTTAATCTAAAGAGACTCCACCCTGCAGGCAACAGCTCAAACCTGCTGCTGTCACCCACTAACAATAAGACAACATTTGATGAAACGACAATGACATAGAGCTTGTGAAATCATTTTTTTAAATAACACAGTGCTCATTCATTACTTTTTTGGGGGCCTAAGAGACTCAATTGGTTGTGACACATACAAGCGTCAAAATAAAGACCATAATCACATAATAAAATGTAACAGAGTTTGAGCATGCAATGATTCATAATTACATAACTGCAACAAAATCCCTGTGTGGGCCGCATACACAAACCAGTGGTTTGCTCCTGTTGTGTGAATGCAGTGCATGTTGTTGACAGTGTCCTCGGCCCCAAATGCAGAGTTTCATGAGATGACAATGATCAGAAACACTTAATGATCCTACAGCCTTGGCAAGCTGGTAATTAAATATCAGCTTCTGGCAAACGTATGTAAAAGCAAGTTCAGTGGCTGTTCAGGACAGAAGACCTTCCGGGTCCGTATGCTGGTGCTAATTCACAAAAGATTATTTACCTCATTTCTACACCAGATCTGGATCAGAGGAAACCACTTTGAGGCCCTAGGCTTGTGGTGATGCTGATGTTTGGCCCTCGCAGAACTGATTGGGGAAATGAAATGAAAAAAAGTTTAAAGACAGATACAATGAAGGAATGTGAATTGGACGAGTAACACTGCATGCTGCTGGGTAATAAAGGGAGATAGGACATGCATTGCAAAGACTCATAGACTCATAGAGCCCTTTTATTATTTTTCATGGTTTTTGATGAATGAGGCCTGTGGTCAAACATGAACGCTGTGTTGGAATGCCAGTTCATTAGATGTGGGTTCACTGCGAGGCTATAGCATCCTTGTTAATGCACTAACTGATATATCTCAACACTACACTTTCAGAGGTATGGATTAATGCAGACTCTGAATGAAGCACTGAGGCATAAAAACTTGTTAGGACAACTGGCTAAGGATTTCAACAAGCACATTCATTTATGCCTTTCCAATCCCTGTAGAGCAGTAAGCAGCCATGCTAACTATGGCTTTGTATAAACACCAGCTGGCATTTTAGACACTCGGCACTGTGATTGGAGCTGAAACGTCCCCTGTCAATGGTTGGGAGGGATTTATCAATCAGGGGCTTTCTTGCTGCATCTTTTGCTTACTTGGGTTTAAAGCATGTGATCTAGAAAACTGGCAAGTTAATGTAGATGTACAACAAAAAACAAAAAATGAATAATCTAGAAAATATTTAAAGAGGAAAGGGGGGAAAAAACAAAGAAAAACTAAAGGGTGATAGGTGGACCTTGATTGGCAAAAAAAGAGGTGTTAAAGGAATAAAAGGTTTTAACACCACTGTTTTGACAAGTAACACATTAATTTACAGCTCATAAATGCATAATAAGTCATGCATGATGATGCTACAGATGCAAACCGCTAAGCCAGGTACTTGTTCAGGCAATGTCAAACAATTTGTTTTTGCCCATGTCTACTGCCTGCTAACCCTTACACAAAAGCAAATCAATTAATTTGGAAGGAATTTCAAACCACAGGTAGCAGAAACCATGCATGACTGATCCTAAAAAAGCAATGAGAAAGATATATTTATGATAAAAATCTATTGTCTAATGCAGATGAACCATTTAGAAAAATCTGATTGTGCACAGAAAAGATGTAATCCTCAGCTGATAAGAAACACAAAGAGCCTCTAGCGTTTCCACTTCTAACTGGATAATCTTTGCTTCACACACCTCCTCATTGACTTCCTTTATCTTGCCCTGCTAAAGATCTATACCTCAGGTACACACTTATCAGAGACGCCCACAAAAGAGTTATAACTCTTGATCACTATTAGCTCAAATCCATTCTTAAACCTAGAGGAAAATGTTCAGATGCATCAATGATTATCTTTTACTTGAGTGATTAGACAAAATACGCTTTCACTTTTACTGCTCTAATGAAGTCCTCTTTGTTCCAAGCAGTATCAGTATCCATACCTGTAAAACAAACCTTAACCATAAGGCTGGACAATGGGTTTGCTGTCCATGGTGTGCAGCATTGTATTGCAGCTAGGATGTCCCAAAACACAATGAAGGAAAAAAATGTATGCCATTGTTTATCATTTTTAGGCTTTAATCCGCATGTTCTTAATAAGGACCATCTAAGGTGTGCTTTCATATCTTCTGCATTCTGCCGTCTACATCAGAATGGAGACAGAATGTTTTCTTGTCACGCTAGAAAAGAATTGGAATGCCCTTTCAAAAACAAACTCTTTTGACCACCAAAACACTGCAACGCCACAAACCCCATTATTTAATGAATTCGTTCAGCCTCTCTGTATTTTTGTCTTCTCCGCCCACTGTATGATATTGACATTTGACTCAAAGTATATTGATTCAGGCTGGGACTTGAATCCACAATGACCTGAAGAGTCAGGCAAAGTGGAAAAGTTGAAAAAAAAATAAAGCAGCCATTAATGCAATTTCTTTTTCTTTTATAAAAAACATCCCCAGTGTCAGTATTAATAAGACAGAGCATCATCATCACTGACATGGCATTCATTTCTTCCATGCGTCTATTCATTTGAAGGTTTTAAATGGAAAAAATATTACAGGGTACACTTGATAAATAGCTTCAAGGGCATGTTATAGTAGCAACTTGTGACTTTATAACCAAAAGCTTTAACAGCTTCTGCAAAGTGAAAGTATTTCATGACCGGCAGCTTAAGAAAAAGCCACAGAGACATAAAAAGTTCCAGCTTTCCTCTCAACTGCTTTCCATGCAACAAATTCTCAGTAATTTTATGGCTGTTTTATTGTTCTCGGCCGCCTGTGTTTCTTTCACTTGGTTGACTGTGAACATCTCACCGATTGAACAGGCTTGCAGCTCAATTGACTCCACATTGGTGAATATGTATAGAAATGAGTCTTGAATTATGTATTAGAATAGAATACATCAAGCAGTAGAGGAGCTTCCACTGTCACACAGCTGCAATCTTTGATGTGAATTCAAAACCTTTGCTGTGTTTAAAAGAAGGAGTCGGAGCAAGTTCCATTGTCATCCGCCTTACCTGAGTGTGTAAAACATAATTCATAAAGCTAATGAATCCAAAGGGAATCTAAAGCAATCAGTGTGCTATATCTTGAAGTAGAGTAAAGAGAAAAGAACAGGACAAAAAAAAGCTGCTAATGTGTTCCCATCATGCAATTTAAGCACATGCATATAAGGAACAACACGTGACAGCAATGTCCAAGGTTTGGATCAAAGACAGCCCTGTGTGTTTGTTTTAGATTGAGGCCGCTCTTAGACCTGTTCAGCATGTAAATTACATGCTTTTTGCTTTGATTTCCCCATGATCTGACTGCAACACGCATACCAGAAGGACTTCAGGAGGCATGGGCCTGTTCAAATCCGTTTGTTCAAAAGTGACTCCATCAAAGACATTCTTTTGATATAAAAATTATTTGAAATCTTAAACTGGACCACATAAAAAGAAAATAAGTTCAACGTCAGTCTTTTTTTTAAATAAATAATCTGAGCACGAGTGTGTAGATGAAGAGAGATCATTGGGAAATATGCAAATCTAGATATGAATACAGATAAGGCTGCTCCACGGCATGAAATGAATACATTTACCTTTCATCTACATGCTAATGAACAACAATAGCATTCTTTTTTTTTGCACTTGGCACGGGCCTATATAGTATGATGCTCTTATTAATCTTTTGTGACCATCTGTTTGAAAATAAAATAATATTTAAAAGGTAAAAATTTGACAAACATAATACATCCTCTGAGTTGAAAGACTTTTTCTGTCCTAAAAACATAAAATGAAACAGACATTTTAATAAAGTTAATAAATAAATTTCAATAAAGTCATCTGAAAGAAAAAGTACTGTGTGAAAATTTAAGAATCCACTTACAGTATTTTGCGCACTATAGGGCGCACCAGATTTTATGATGCACTGTCGATTAATTGATCTATTTCTTTTGCAAGGAGATCCAAACTCCATTTGGATACTATAACCACTATTCTTTTTTTAACCTAACTGGTCCTTAAATGCTTTGAAATGGAATAAATAGGAAGCTCCATATAAGCTACACCTTTTTAAGAAACCCTGACATTCCTTAAGTTAAATGTTAAAAACATTGCATGTTTACAAACTATATTCCCACCCCCAGCAGAATTAACTGTAATTAAATAAATACTTCTGAACAAATGTTAGCGGATGGCTGCATGCATCAAAACACAAAAACCAACAAATGAAAAGATGTAGAGCCCGAGCAGATGTGGACACTATGTAGTTTGTCCAAGTGGGGCTACCGTAGTGTGACATCATCCTCACTCGAAAGGACCCCGAATGGTTATTGCAGGCCCAATGGTTACAGTACCTACAATGGTGATAATTCTGTTTCGACTAAACTGCACTATATGTTGCCTTCTCAACCGTCTGAACAGTCAAATTTTTTAAGCCATATGCTTTAACTTAAATTGTGTTTCAATTGCTATAATTAATTCTTATTGCAGGTTTCAGTCTTAAGCTCAGTAGCATCACTTTTAACCCTTGTGCTATCTTAGATGATACCACCCTTTCTTTGACATGTTATTCCTACCATGACAAAGGTGGATAAAGGTGGAAAGATTTCATGTAATCCATGGACACCAGTGAAGATCACAAATCATTGAAGAAAAAGGGTCAGCGCTGTCTGGTGATGATGACCCAACTCTAGTATTAAAGTTCTTAGGACGGCACAAGGGTTAAATCCCATACAAGTGCTTGGTGACCAGTTCAGAAAGGCTTTGCCTGCACTAGAATATTAAGGATTTAATATATATATATGATGATAATATATATATATGTGTATATATATATATATATATATTTATATATGTATTGGCGACAACAGCTGGATTTAATACGTCTTTAACACTTTGAAGATTGAGCCGTGGGCACTACAGACTTTGTGCCCCTGGGCAAATGCCCCGAATGCCTGCATTGTTAATCTGACCTAGTTTAAAGACATTATTGGCTCCAAACAAGTACTTGGGTTTGACTACCCGGAACATCCTGAAAAAGCAGATTTCTTGTATAGATTTTTTTTTCTTTTGGCACAGGCATATTCTCAAATTTTGAACGAGTGAGAGATCACCAGGGTCTCAATAGACCTAAACCCCATGAAGTTTCCCTATCTGAGCTCAATTAAGACTCAGTAATGAAAGGACCAATCTGCTTTGTGCTCAGTATTAACCACATTGTTATTTACACATCTTAATCAAAAATCCGAATGTGACTCAGCAACCAAACATATTGGACCAAATCTTTGTTAAAATAAATATTTTTTTTATTTTAACTTGTCATTCAACAGCTGAGCAGACAGATGAGCAAGAAGGCCTCTTGTGTTTGACATATTTTACTTTAACAAAGAGGGTTATTAATCTTCAGACAAACCAGAGGTATGTCTGAATAAACCCCTTTTGTAATGAGGCCAAACTTTATTCATTTTAATCGTTTTTGAAAATCTTTGGTGTTGGACCGGACGGAAAAGGAAAGGAAAAGGAGGAAAGAGAGAGGGATGTTGGGGGGGATAGGAGGGTGATCATAGGAGGGGGGGGTAAAACCATGAAGCAGCATAAAGCAACAAGCTACTGGATGTTTATCATTACGGTAAGGTTCAGATGTAATACAAATCTCAAGGCGGGGCCTTCTGTCCACACACAATCCAAATGTTATAAACACACCTGCTAGCTGCAAAAATGTCCACATGTCAACATTTACACAATACAGATAGTCTTCACACATGCATACTTATGCCTTCAAACTAACTAGTGTGACTGTTTCATTCAATCACCCAAACTATTAGTGCAAAGGTGAGCTAACACCTGTGCTCAGTTGATGTTTATGTTCTTCTAAAATGGATGATGGAATGTGAAAGGGAGTGACCAGCCATCCCACCAAGACACTCCGCCGCCGCTTGGCAGCGGTGGCAGAAGCCCCCAACGCCGGCAGCGAGCGAATAACACGCCCCCGGGTGATCAGTCCATGAGCAGACCAGCGGACCACCCACGAGGCCCCCAGAGCCAGAGAGCAGGGAGGCATGGGGGAAAAGAGAGTCACCGCCTAGCCCAGCAGGAAACCGCACCCCACAGCGCCAGGAGGGCCCAGCTTGCGGGCCACCCGAGAGGGGTGCCCACAGCCCCAGACGAGCTCCTCATCACCACCCAGGGGTTCTGGGCATCCCCGCCCAGCAGGTATGAGCCAGGACTAAAGGAGACCGCTCAGCGCTCAGGCAGCCATCCACCAGGCCACGGTTGGTGCAGAAAGGTGAAAGGCAGGGGCCAGCCGCCCACGCCTAGGAAGGGGACACCCCAGGGAGAAGGGGGCCCACAAGGTTTGTTGTAGTTAAAATAAATCTTAACATCCCCTAGTGAATATCCAATACTGCTAACATGTAGGAGTGTCAGTGTCACACAGGCAACTAAATTTGCTTCCCAGAGCGTGCAATAAGCTAAAAATCCAGTGTGGATCGTTATGCATGACCCTTAGCGCTGCTGCCTATCAGGGTCTCCTGGGCCTTGAAAATCAGGAAAGGGCATCCGATGTAAACTCTCTGCCAAGCACACTTTGCAAAATCAGTGAAAGTTGATATGCGGTAGCAGCCCTAACAAGACAAGCAAGGTGAACAACAACTAGAAAAGGTTGACAGTAGCGTGGTTACCAGTAATGTTTGCTTTGCTTTCTCAGTCTGTTTTTTACATATTGCACACAAGGTTGGGAATTTCTAAGAATTGTAAATAATGTGGCTAAAGAATGGCGTGTAATGTGCTATGTAATGTGTTACAAACAAGCCCTAAAGTTACCATGAATTGAGTTAATAAAGTCTGACTGACAGATGGACTTAGTGCTGACTCTTTTGTCTTGCGCCTTATACACTAAGTTATTGTAAGTAAATGGAACAAATGAAGCAGAAAATGTTGTTAATTTAATTGAAGAACATTCAAATTTATTTTAGGCTATAACTGCTTTCACCAAGAAAAAAGGCTTTAATCATACCAGACACATTTTATATCTTTTTATTTTATTTTAATTTCAGACAGTTTGTGTTTGCAACTCTTTTGTAAGGTAACTGATCAGAGCCTACGCTCACTGTCCTCGAGCTCCCTTCCAGGCATCAGCAGAGCGTTCTCGGGGAATACTTGGAGTTTTATAGACCTAAAGTGGAGCGAGTGCTCCCCCAGCGCCCCGTGGCATGAACTTACTATTTCTTTTTAATGAGACTCTCGGTGCTGCAGGCTTCCAGGCAGGTGACTGGAGGCGATGGAGTTTTCCAAAGATCAATTTGACATATGAGCGGTGATGGCTTCGGAAGGTGTGCTGACACAAGCTACTTCCCATGAAGAGTGGACATTTGAACCGGCACACTGCGTCCCTTTTTGCATTCTTAGAACCGACTGTATTGGAGCACACATGGTATTAAATCTCCTTTTGCTTCTGCGTTTTTATTCAAGAAGCAGTAAAAGTGTTATCAACATGTATCGCAGCAGTGTGTGTACACACATTTAAATGGTGCTTGGCAATCTCATTTACTTCTTCAGCTATGTCATACTGATGGGTAACTGAGCTGAAAGTTTTTGCAGCTTAGCCGCAGCCTCAGATCCAACCTCAATCTGTCAGGTTTGTGACAAATCCACATTCATTTTGCTTCATCCTATTGCCCACAGATGGGTTAAACCCTTAGGGAAAAAGCTCCTTTATATATTATAGAATTATGAGCATATAAAATATTCACACATTTTTACATGGCTTTGTATGACAGAGTTAGAAGGTGATACTGGATAACTGAGATTGTGTACGTCCAAAAAAGCAGGTTAAAGTGTGCATTTAAATGACAAGCAAAAATGTAAACGTATCTAATCACTTCTTATATTTTTGTTAAACTACGTTCACACTGCTTTCGGCAATGAGCGTTCAAATGGCCCCATTTAATGAAAGTCTCTGTAAATGCACGCAAACATGCTTTGGAGCTGGCGCCTTAAAGCTTCATGTGTTCTGTAGCTTCACCTGTTTCATGACTGTTTTTCCGCGGTCGTACAAAATAGGCTGCCATTAAATGCAAACTTTAACCAATCAGGGACTCGAATTTGGTGGTTATGTATGAATGGCCTCCCATTTAATTCACAGAAGTGCCAACTGAAAATTGATCATGGAGGAGAAATTAATAATTGCTTTTTTTGTCTGGACGTAATTCCACGACACCAAGTCTTCTAGTTATCGGAAATAGAGCTGTGAAAGAAAAACCTTGAGCAAGATTCACGAGGTTTGTACCGCTTCAAAATGTAGCACCAAACCTCTTCCAACTGTAGGTGGTGAAAATGTGCTAGTAAAAAAACACAAGAAAAAGCCCCTCCCTGCTTGATTAAACGTGTTTAGTGCATTCTTGAACGTGGGCTCATGACCACTGTGTCTGTACCTTTACATTAAAAACAAACATGAATCGTCAATAGCATGCCATTTATCAACAGAGTCGTCTATTTCGTGCATGTCTCAGATAAACAAGAACATTTATAAAATAACTGGGTTTAAACATTAGAAAAAGTAAAGTTTTATTCAAACTTTTTAACATTGTCATCACCAGAGCAACAGTGGCATGCTGCTTTGTGTCTGGAGCAGTGCTACCTTACAAGTGGAACTTGTAAAATATTACAGAGTAACAGGTCACTGTGCTCCTTCATCCATCACAGGAGGCTGCAAAGAGGATGCTAATGAAGTTCTCAAGTACAGTTTGTTCTTGCTGAAGACAGATATTTAGGGGAATCAAAATAATGTATTTATATTGAATTATATCAGTTTTCAAAAGTTTATCCATCTGTAATTTAAAAAGGAGTTGAGAAAAATATACTTTAATTCCTAATGTTTGTTGTTGTTCTTTCAGAAACCTAAACAGAATTGGAACAAAAGAGGGCAAGTGTTCAATGTTTTGTGCAAGATATCCCAGTAAAAAGCCAAATATTTTATTATCTGATGTTGGGGAGGTAGAAAGTGAGACAAATAATATTTTTTCTGAGTAGCAAAGTTTGTCTTAAGACGTGACACTCAATGCTGCACCCGTCACACAAATTAAATTAAGGACACACTGGAGGGATTTAACAGGTTTGTAACCCTTGCTGGTACCCTACCTCTGATAAGTAAAACTTGGTTAATTATGATGTACTCAAATTTCATAACAAATATTATATTATATTATATTATATTATATTATATTATATTATATTATATTATATTATATTATATTATATTATATTATATTATATTATATTATATTATATTATATTATATTATATTATATTATATTATCAATGGATCTTTCTCTCCGAATGAAGATCATGCAGTCAACATCTTCAAATTGCAACTAAAAGTACATATTTTCCATTACTCTGGTTTAAAAGGAGCAGGTAGCGTCTCCTTTGCAAAATAAATCTGTAAAAAACAGACAAAAAAAGATCTTGTGACACTTTTAGGATTTTTTCTTGGTCAAATGTTTGGTGATAAAGTTAGTATTTGCATCACTCTTTTGTTCCAGTCGGTAGAATAGAGGTTCAAATCCAAGTTTGTTATGTTTCTGAGCCTGACTCTGCAACAGTAATCAATTCTGACTGTGAAAACAATCTTGTATGTTTCATTTAAAATCACATTTGTAAATTTGTGGTCTGTAATTAGCCAATCAGGTTACAAGTGGACTGTCCTGCAGTTGAGATTGTAATAATATGTATTAATAATTTTATATTTTGGTCATATTCTAATAGAAGAAGTCAAATATACTTTTTAAATTTATCAAGATGCACAGAAATGTAAAATAATAATAATAACAATAACAACAAGCAAAAAACTGTCTGGACTTTTGTTTTTGCTCTTTTTAACAACTCTACTAAACATTTGGAATGCTAGCCTGAAGCATTTTTGGCCAAATTTGGACTTTAGGTGACAGAAATTTCCTTTGAGATGGTTTTGTCCTTTGATTTTCAAGTTTGGCTCTGACTGTTTTTAACAAATAAAGGTCACTGGATCAGCCTCAGAGAAAACCAGAAACCTTTCAGCTGGGGCAAAGATCGATCCATCCATCCATCCATCCATCCATCCATCCATCCATCCATCATCCATCCATCCATCCATCCATCCATCCCTCCCATCAGCCATCCATCCATCATCTCTTTGCCCCAGCAAAAATGAGGATCAAAATAATTGAAATATTAATCAGCTTTAATCAAAACATATTTGTGAATTACTATTTTTTGTTTACATTTCTTTTGGGGAAAACTGAAGGAAATGTTAAAATAATACATTCTTATATATATATAAAGATTTTTTGTGACTAACAATACCAATCTAATTTATTCACAATTGTCTAGACACAAAGCTCTTTTCTTTAAAAAAAAAGAAAAGAAAAGAAAATTGTGCGTTTGTCCATGCTGATTTTCTTAACTTCATCTTCTTGCACATGTGGCAGGGATGCAGCCACAAAAAGAGTTCCTAACTAGAACATTCAAATGTAATTGTGCGATCTGTGTACAGTAATTGAATCTTTCTGAATGCAAAGCAAACACTGCAGCCCTGGAAGAGAAGTCTGCTTCAATATGTGCTGGCCACAAACAACAAATGAGATTACACGGTTAGAAATCACTGCTGCCATTGTGGCTGAATATTTGATTACACCTCCCAGCGTGAAGTGATAATGTATCACTGAGCGGTGTCATACCTTGTCATCTAAGGCTTAAAGAAAAACCAGCGTTCAAAAAATGACACAGCATCATTTCACTGGTTACACAGCAAATGATATAATTGAGATACTAATATTTAATACAGATTGTATAATATTTTTGAGGATTATATATAGAAGGCGTACTTAATAAAGGCAAAAAAAAAAGATGCTTATTTTAAAAGTGATTGAATGAGAAAGGCAGTGAGCATTTTCTATCAGATTTAGCTTGATGTAACTTTTGTGTTCAGTCTCATGACACCGAGTTCATCGGTCCATATGTTCCGGTCAAGGAGAAAAAGCTCAGAAGAGTGCCAGCATCTGCTGAGTAAAACCACAGAGCACTCCTGGCACACACACTCAAATTATGAATAAATAACCCAGCTTGCTGTTAGCCTGGAGATAAAACACGTACTATTAGTTCCTCTGCTGAAAAAAAATAAATAAATGAACACGAAAAATCCTGAAACAGATGGTAACATCCTGCAACCAGTTTTAAACACCTTTGAGCGTTCACAAACCTTTCAGAAAAATGCAAAACACATTTTTCTGTCTTGCAAAAGCACTCTCAATTTTTATGCTCTTTTTCTTGCCCACCTATCATGTCCTTTCGTCAGAATCTGTGGTCTCTAAAAGGCACATCTAATAAATATTAATGTGGTCTCTCATGGGGTGGGGCAGGGCTTACTTACAGCCAAATGATCCTCACGCAGCATAATGAAGCCGCTGGGATCCAGGTGAGAGGACGGAGGGAGGCTTATGTAACTCTGCGCCTTGTCAGGTAAGTTTCATCCATATTTTAGCACCCTGGGAAGGAGAGTGGAGACATATGGAGAATTACCTTCCATAACCTGGGAAAGACACAAAAATGGGGAAAGCAAATGTAATGAGAGATTCAGTGTGCAAACACTTCTGCAGAGAGGTTTTATTTTTGTATCTATTTCAAGAAATGGTAGCACAGAAATGGTAAATACCTTTTTTCTAATGTTGTGGCTCTGCAAAAGTTTCCCGCTGACTCATATATACAAGGCAAATGGCTCTTATAGGCCATTTGTCGGGCACAGTGGGTGACAACATTGCATTATCAGGGGATCAATCTGCTGGACACACAGCAGCAGGACATGGACCAAACAATGCGCTTGGGAAAGAGCAAAGGGGAAAAAAGGAAATCAATCAGGGTGCCCTTCGAACTGCTGGTGACCACTCATCACGATCATAAATGGAAACTCAGGTCCAAACATGCTGGTGGATCAGCCCCTGCTTCCTTCAGCAGTCGGATGTTTGAGCAGCAGATGTGTTAAAGAACCCATCCCTGAAAACATTTATAATGAGAAAAGGTTAGCTTCTTCTTTTAAATATTTCACCATGTGCAAGTGTTCCCATAAGAAATCGCGTAGACATGCATGTAATTTCCATGAAACTACCATGCATGTTCCATAATCTTCAAAGCTCTGAATGCATCATTACTTTGTAAGGTATGCACCTATGCATGCATAATAGATTATATCCTTGTGTGAGTCTTTGCCCTTGTATTGGTAGTGTTTGCCAAGACAGGGTGCATGCAGGGCTGAGTTGAGGGCCACAGATACAGTAAGGCAAAGGCCAAGCAGTGGCCAGATTGATCAGAAGGCCTCTCTAAAACCCCAGGGGGGCCACTAATGGAGCTGTCATCATGCTACGTCCTTGCTGTCCAACAGCCTCCTTTGCTGTCACACAACATATCAATTACACATTGCACGCATGCACCCACGTACTGTTTACTGGTGTCGACGACTCAGCGGATTTGTCCTCAGCGCTGGAGTCAGGACGACAGAAGAGTTCAAAAGACACAACTGCCTGACCGAACAAATCTGTCAATGCGGCAGGATGCAGATATAAGATATAAGGCAAATTGAGCGGCAGAAAAATCTCAACCCTTTGTTCGATGCTCCAACCAAATAAATCTGAAAGCTGACTGAAGAACGCTTGTATAGCAATTTACAGGTCAGAAAATGCGGTATCAACATTTTTTTTACTGGATGTTTTGACAGAATGATGAAAGGAGGAACAAGTGAAGAGAAAAGTTAAAAAAACTTTTTATATGTGTTCTGATTTTTCTTTAACAATAAAAAAGGGCTATGCTGTGTTGCATCTATGCAATCCAAGTGCGGATGGAGCAATGTGCGTTTTCCCCCATGTTGCTCAGTGTGTTCCCATCTGATGCTGGTTAGCAGCTGTCTTCTGCTATCTGGATCATGGGAAAAAAACAAACTACAGTGGAAGAAAATAAATCAGTCTGCAGATGTGTCCACCCTATGTGAATACATTATTTTAGTAAATATCTAGAATACAGACGGTTGGGACATTTTGTGCCTGACAGCTTTTAACAATGACGTAAGGCAGCATTTTCAACACACCAGCAGATGAAAAACTAAGATGTCATGCTATGTTTTTATCAAAGTCGTAAGCACTTAGCGATTACACATCCTTCAAGCTGCCCTTATATGAATGGATAGGGCAGCAATCTGAAGGACTATGGAGTGGCCATACTGCAAAATATATGAGTCGTAGACTGTCTGGTAACCTGAGAGTGAAAATGTCCATACAAGTTTTCTATAGGCATGCTGTGTTGTGACAAAGTCATAGGGACACCCAGGCTGCACCAATGAAAATCGTTAACTTTTTTGGTGTTTTTAACATGTTAAGTGAGTTTTGTCTAATGGAGACCACGTGTAAAGAAAGGTAAAACTGCCTTTCTCAGTATTTCTTTATTCAAACTGTAAGGCTGGATAGCTCTAAAATCCCTCACCACTTTTGTTGCTCAACAACTTGCCCAGGTTGTAAGAGCTGAGGCCTTTATGCTGGGAGAAGTTTTAACAGATGATAGAAATGGGGACGAATTTACTCCATGCCAACAGTTCCACACAAATCTCAGAGGTAAATTTCTTATGAACTCCTGCAGGCCTTTAGAAACTACGGTATGTCCTAGTAAACAAACACAGTTTTTTTGCTTTGGGCTAAAATGGCATAATCATAACTAAGGCCACTGGTACACTTTTACAGATCAAAAGATGATCGGAGTGGGTCTTTGAAGCTGCCACGCGAGCCTCAAGGGAGCAGCAAGACACACCTGTGATCCCCTTAAGATGCAGCTGCACCTGTCTACGACCCCCATGGGCCTGGATAAGCCATACAGGTCAACCCCTCTTACAAGCTGCTTTTGCTGATTAAGGCCTGTTCAAAGTCACCATTTTTCTCCGTATTAGAGAAAATCTAAATTGGTGAACACTTCAAACTCTGAGCTTTGTTTTATTCGGTCCTCTCAGACTGTCACTGGAACCTTTATGTGCATTTTGCCAAAATAATATATGCATGTGTTAAAAATGTAAATATAAACTTGAATAATACGTGTAATTCTTTTCAGCCTTTCTGATACAGAAAAATCTTTTTATTACTAAATAATGCTTTAGAACTACCCTGTGATTTTTTTTTATTTTTTACATGGGACTAATAAATATAATGCATATTTTGCTTCCAGAGGCGTTTGCTTTTGTGCATGTCGTTGCAGTTGATGCACACATTATAATTTTTCCTACACTAGCTCATTCTGTGAAATGCTCCACACTTTTTTATCCGTCAGCTTATCCTGTGTTCCTCTACCCAATCAACACTGATGCAATAATTTAAAAAAAGCATCAATTTAATGAAGCAGCTTTTGAATGACCTTCTTTGGGTTTTGGTAGAGCGGACAAAAAAATGCGTAAAGTGGCTATGTCAAGAGGCTCAGATACGTGGGTGTCAGGGTGTCACACATCACTTGTTTGACAAGTGACGGGTGAGTTGTCAGCAAGAGAAGGTGACACTGGCAGTAATGCATCTCCGTGTTGAGGGAGCTGGAAGTTTGTTGAGCTTTTCAGCATCCAGCAAATGCAAACGGCAAATGATTATGGCTATGCATGCAACAAGAAACAGTGAGACAGGATTTTTTTTCCGGTTTAAGGCTAAAAAAAAGCAGGAGTAAACTAGTGAGGAGTTGGAAAACTAGTCAGCGTGTAATGATATTTCATTTGGGAAATGTTTAGGGATTCAAGGAGGATGCGTGAAAATTTGTTTGGATCCTATGTGGATGCAGATAGGGTCTTTACGTCATTCAGAGATTTGATATACCCGTAATATGACACCCACCACTTGTCAAGTGAATCAAAATAACAACCAGATGCACTGTCTGAATGCTTGCTGCTTCCTTTATTTCAAAGCAATGTCAGACTCTGGAAAGACACATGAAGTATTGATCTCAGCTCCTTGACAAAACTGCATCTCTGTATTGAAACGCAGACAGTGCACACACACACACACACACACACACACACACACACACACACACACACACACACACACACACACACACACACACACACACACACACACACACACACACACACACACACACACACACATACATATATATATATATATATATATGAAAGCTGCATGGAAATAAATCTGATAAATGCAGCCTGTGTCAGCCAGAGCTCTCTCTACTGGGGTTCAGGGAAAAGATCCATTGCTTTCCAGCTGCCTCTCATTGACTGGTCAATGTGGAATTGCTATTAGAGTTCCTGCCTTGCTGGCTGTGAATATGGACTTGACACAACAGACCCGCGTGAGATTATTGGCTGCGCTCTAATTCAATAACTACTGCCTATCTCCATCAATCAGCTTTTACAGCCAACTTTCAGGCTGTTTGTTTGTTTTGGCCATTGCTTTTTTGCCCTTTATTCCTCTGTCTTTTTACATGCTTTCTCCATATTTTGCAACACATTTCAGACCTTTGCACCAAATTTCCTTCAGCTCATCTGTGATATGAAGCTTCTTTTCATCTTCCCTTGCTGCCTGCCTTTCAAAGCCTTATTCAATCTCTTCCGCTTCCGCTCAGCCCCCTTCCCCTTTCCTTTTCTTACTCGCTGCATCTGCCTGTACAATCTACAGCAAATACTCTGTAAAGCCCAGTATTTGCTCTGAAAAGCAGCAACCTACACAAAGATGACCTGCTAATTCATCCTATTTCTTCCTCTAGCTTTTTACATGAAATGAATGCATCATTTTGCACATGGGCTATTCAAATACATTCAGACACACAAACCTGCGTGGATGTTCTTCTGCAATCTCCTGTCCATGTGATCTTTATCCAGGATAACTACAGGGGTCAGATTTAAAAGCTTACTCGTCAGAGGTGTGGCCAAACCATGCATGCCATTTTGAAAAGTGCAGTACATGGAGCGTTATTATTGCAGCCATCCTGTGTCCCACACACCTCCACACTCAACTGTCCACTTTATTGGGCACACCTGTCCAACTGCTTGTTAACGCAAATTTCTAATCAATCACATGGCAGCAACTAAATGCATTAGGCATGTAGACATGGTCAAGACAATCTGCTGTGGTTCAAACCAAGCATTAGAAAGTGAAAGAAACGTGATTAAGGTGATTTGAACGTGGCATGTCTGTTCGTGCTAGATGGGCTTATCTGAGGACTTCAGAAAATGCTGATTTACTTGAATTTTCACCCACAACCATTTCTAGGGTTTACAGAGAATGGTCCAAAAAAGACAAAATATCCCGTGAGTGGCAGTTCTGTGGGCAGAGATGCCTTGATGTTGCCAGAAGTCAGAGCAGAATGACCAGACTGGTTCCAGCTGATAGAAAAACAACAGTAACTCAGATAAACACTGGTTGCAACCGAGGTCTGCACGTCCGACCTCAAGGCAGATGCTCTACAGCAGCAGAAGACCACACCGGATGCCAATCCTGTCAGCTAAGAACAGGAAACAACTCTCACAGGCTCACCAAAATCAGACAATAGAAGATTGGAAAATATTGTCTGGTCTGATGAATCTAGATTTCTGCAGCAACATTCATATGGTAGGCTCTGAATTCGGCATCAACAACATGACAGTATGGATCCATCCTGCCTTGTATCAAAGCTTCAGGCTGCTGGTGGTTGTGAAATGGTGTGGGGGATATTTCTTTGACAGACTTTGGGCCCCTTATTACCAATTGAGCATGGCTACAATGACACAGTCTACCTGAGTGTTGTTGCTGACCATGTCCATCTCTTTATGACCACAGTGTACCATCTCCTGAAGGCTACTTCCAGCAGGATAAGGTGCATGTCATAAAGAAGAGCAAATCAATATTTTGGTTTGATGTGATAATGAAACAATATAAAAGACAATGTAAATGGGGTATACTTATATAGGGCCTTTTCTTCCTACAAGGACAAAGCGCTTTAAAGTCACAGACCCATTCACCCAGTCACACACACATTCACTTACACATTCACACACTGCTGGCGGCTCCGCTGCCAAACACAGGCGCCCACCGACCACCAGAGGCAAGGTGGGGTTCAGTGTCTTGCCCAAGGACACTTCGACTCATGGGCGTGCAAGGCCGGAATCTAACCTGCCATCTTACGATCATGGGTCGACCGCCCTACCGCTGCACCACGACCGCCCTAAATGTAAGCAAGTCTTCAGCAATATATACAATAACATGATCAACAACCAACTCCACACTGACCTATTATCAGAATGATCTAACCTGGAGCTCTGCTTTTCTTTTTATTGGACAGTTTTTCTTCACAACCGAGACAAAAACAAACCCATTTTCAGCAACTTCAACAAGCCTTTGATAAATAAAATAAAAAAGAGATCTTGAACTGACAGAATCAATGACCTGTGCTTTATTTATGTTGTCCTACCATGACCTGCCTGTGTCTGCCTCCTAATGGTGGAAAGAGAGCTGCCTGAGAGCATCATACACATGCTGGGAAGAAGAAAAAAAAACATTAAGAACTCCAAAAGCCTCAAGGCTAACATTTTTGAAATCACAGTTATTACAGTTCAAATGCTTTTAGGAAAGCAAGACAAAAAAGTTTAATCAAAAGTTTGCAGCACTGGCTTTAGTTTGTAGAAAAAAGAAAGAAAGAAAAAAAACACCAGAGCAGACATCTTCAGAGGACTCAGAAAAATCTCATAAAACCACAGAAAAAAGTAGGGATCAGATAAAACTAGTACAACAATGCTTATATTACTGTTTCAAAAAAGGTTTGATCAATAATTCAACCCTATTGAAATTTTGAACAGTAAAATTTGGAGTTCCAAGAATGCAGATTATTTATATAGTGATGAAAACAAAGAAAATCCTAAAACCCATTGGAAGAGGTCATGACAGGGCTGAAGGTCTGATTGAGGCATGACAGACATGTAATGAAAATTACAAGCAAACTATACCGTCAAGTGTTAACTCACCAATCCAGACAACTAATTCAGTGTTCGAGTCCCTTTCATGGACACTGTTGAACAAAATCATGCAAACATTTGTGAGAAAATGGGGCAAAAGAAAGTTGCTACTGTGACAGGATGCTCCGTGTCAAGAAGTCCAGCCATGACATTTCCACAAAATTACATTTTCCATTAAATGATAGCTCACATGAATTGACAGAAAGGGATAAACAAATGCTGAGTTGACAAAGTGGCTGCAGATTTGATAACTGAAAACTTCCAAACTTGATGTGGTCTCAAGTGAGCTCAAGAATGGTGTGTGGAACTTCACAGCTGTATTCAAGAAGCTGCAATGGTGCAGACGTAGAGCAGTCAACCTCTGATGGTAGAAGAGTCAAAGTGTCCTTGGGCAAAACACTGAAACTCCTGATGGTTATAGGTTAGGGCCAGTGTCATACCACGTTCACAGCTGGCATGTGGACTGTTGATACCAGACACTGGCACATGTCCACCACCTGCAGTTGGAAAAGGCTTGGTGTGCATTGTCAAAGTGGTGCAAATGTCAGGAATCTTTCTCCAGATTTTTTCATTCCCAGCTCTATTTTGATATATTTGTAAGACTTGGTGTCATATAATACTAGCCGGGCACAAACTGCAGTCATTATTTTCTCCATAATGATCAGTTTTCAAACAGTAGCACTTCTGTTAGATAAAAAGGACGCCATCCATATGTCACTACCAAATCCAAGTCCCATTGGTCAAAGTTCAACCTGGTTTAACTTGCAACAAGCGTTCAATGGCTGCAAGTTTTTGTTTAGAGCCCAAAAAGGGTTGGAGAAACATGCGTAGCTACATGTGAACAAGAGAGTTTTGAGCAAAATGAAAACATACATATACATAGACTTTTCATTGAAAGTAGTTGCTTGAAAATGTGTTGCCAAGCCAAGTACGATCATAGCTTAAGGCTGTAGAGTGCATGGGTGAATTGGACTGCAACTGTAAAGCAGTTTGGGACTTTAACCATAGTTAAAAAAAAAGCTACATTCACCATTTCCAACACTGAGTCCTGTAAGGTGTGGGTGCAGCACATCGCCAATGGACTTTTGAGCAAAGAAATGTGTTCTACAGAGAGGGAAATCAGGTTTGTTTCATTTCAGTGAATCAGTATTTGTCTAACTGTATGGTGCCAACAGGGTTGGGGGTTGACTGTTGGATTTTTCAGGAACTAGGCCTGGTCCTTCTATTCCAGCAAAAGGAACTCATAATGATTCAGGATAAAAAGAGATTTTGAATGAATTGAATTGAATTGAATTTTATTGAATGTCTAATTGTGTGAGAACAGTGTGGAGATGGAACCTGTTCCTATTGCAACATGAGTGTACAGTAATGCACAGTGAGTCCTGATCTCAACCTGATAGAACACCTTTGGGATGGATTACACTCCTCCAACATCAGTATCCGTCATCACAAATTCATATAGTGTGTTCAGCCTCACAAAATACGTTTGAAGTCACGGAGATCCTTGTTTCAACAAGTTAGTACTAAAACTGCAAAAGGTTTGTTTTGAGAAATTGTGATCAAAATCAATATTTAGATTAAAATGTGGTAATTTAAACATACTTATAAAAGTATAACCTCTGGAACAGCCCGCCAGAGAACCTCGGGGCCCGCAGAGACTATAGGAATTTTTAAGAAGATGCTTACAACCCACCTTTTTTTTATTTAGCTTTTCATTGATCTTATATGCTCATTATTCTATTAGTTTTAATATATAATATTTTAGGTATTTAATTCTATTTTATGCATTTAATCTTGTTCTCAATTTTATGTTTCTAATACATCTTGTAATTTTAGCATCTTACTATGATTTCAGTCCCAGTGTTTCTTGCGGGGATTTTTTTCTACCAGGACTTGCTGGCTTGGTCGGTGGTTGTTGCCACGGTTGTTTCTTCTCTAAACATTGCAGCCTCACGGCTGTGAAGTGGACCCGGTTGCTGTCCCGGTCTGGGTGGGCACTGTGGCGATGTTCCTATAGCCAAGCTGGCTCCTGGTATGAATGCATTCCCAAATACTGTTTCTTTACAGGAGAACCAAGCCTAAAGTTTCTTTTAGAAGTTACTTTTATAAGTATTGATTGTGTGTGGGGTCATGTGTCATATGTGTCAACGGAGGGGAGTGGGAAGGGTGGGTTGGGTTTTTATTCGTAATATTGTGCATGTTTTTTGTTTTTAGATGGAAAGCGCTTCGAGATGCCCAAGGATTGGGGAGGTATGAATAAAGCTTGATTTGATTTTATTACTATGTCTATGTAGCAATTAGGATATCCTTTTTTTGTTTAATTTTTTTAAAGATTTGGTTACAAAACAATCATTTAATTGACCCAAAATGGGTCAATTTTTATTTTTTTTCAAGACAGTGTTCATTAATTCCTTCATATTCATGGGGTCCAACTTTGTATAACATCTAATCCCTGCTTTGATTGCTTTTTTTTTCTTTTCTTCTCCCACCAACCCCTTTCCAAGCAACCCTCAGGCAGTCCGTCTCAATACTCAGCTACAAACTGTACTGAGCACATCACTGCATTCAGTAGAAAGAAAAAGATAAATAAGTAAATAAAACAGCATGCGCAACCAAATCATGCTCATTCAGTGAAGAGAAACTAGGACAGATAGACGCTCCGTTTTTATTTATTTATTTATATTTTTGCCTGCAGTTTAATATATTCTTCTGTATCTGGAATAAAACTGTTGAGCTCCCCACTCCATCACAGGCGAACACAAGATTGAATTTTTGGGGAAAGAAAGGGGTGCGATGGTGGGGGCCGCAGATGGAAAGATTGAGAGATAGAGGGGGAAATATGTGGCAGTGGAGGAGGTGTGAGGCAGTTAAACCAGTAAATCTGGTGTGTAAGCTTACTGGCCCAGGGGATGTTCTACTTGTTTCATTCCTGCATATTTGGATACAGGAACTAATATGGAGAAAAGAAGAAAAAAAATAGGGAATTTTGGAAATTTTAAGTTTGATATTATGCAAACCATTATGCCTATTTTCTTTTGTCCTTTTAAAGCAATAAGATCACTTGTGTTTAAAAAGCTTTTTTTACTCAAAAATGGTTGCTTTGCACTTCTATATCCCTCATCACTACCGAGCACTACTCCCTCCATGTTGTTTGCAACTTAACACATCCTTCTGCTGTCACTGTGTCAGTTCTTATGGCTATTTTGCTTTAACCACACAAAAATATTACACATTCATGAGAATGGTATCTTGTGTTTGCACACAAATACTTACAGTATACTGAAACTCATTTGAAACCATTGCATGCAGAGAGTGCTCAAAAACCCCTCCAAAAATAGGGTAGAAATGTTTGAAAAAGGCATGCACGGTTCTACCAGGGGTGTAAGGAAGCTTAAGATAATAAACAATAACACTGTTAAAAAAGTTAATATTTTTCAGTAACAAAAACCAAGTAGTGACTTTTCTACTTTTTGGGCCATCTTCTTGTCAAATTTAAAATATTATCTTGCTTTTGCGGAAAAATCAGATAAACCAAAGTTTTTCTTGACTGATTTGAAGGCTGATTTTCGTTACTGAATCATCATTAGGTTTTTGCAGAGCTTAATGAATAACTGATAAGCTGAATCAGGTGTGTTGAAGGAGGGAATTAAGCAAAAGATGCAAGGAAAGGAAATCTGCAAACAAGAGCTTGGAAATGCTGGGCCTAGATTTATGACTTATTTTGACTTAAAATTGAAAGGTTTGACCTTATTTTGAAGCTGCTGAGAGGCCCACTCCTGTGAAGACAGACACTTGACGAAAGCTTGTTGTGTACATCCTTTCTTGTTTAAAATTGCTGAAGTCCAACTTTATGAAGGTTCAAATCAGCTCAGCCTGAATTTTTAAACAACATTCAGGGAAATAAAATCAATGCTTTTGTGGAACTTCTCAGAAAACTGTAACTTTTGATCAAGTGAATGAAAAAAGCTGTTTTACTTTTGCTGCTGTGGGTTTTGTGTACTAGTATGTGGAATTTGTTTTGATTTTCCGGCATCACGATTATTTTTTTGGTAGGTATTTTTTCATTACTAACAGCTGTGAAATGACATGCCCTCACAGAATAAGGATTTTACCTCAATTTGAAAAAAGTTGATTTCTTTTTGAATAAAATTGTGGTAGGATTAAATGGTGTGGATTTGTAAAAATCAAAAGAAAAGCAGTGAAATTGTCTCAAAGACTTTACTTTTTAGTTTTAACAACCTACTCTTTTATGTTTTCAATAATTCCTTATGGAAACTTGCAAATCAATCAAGAAATAACTACTTTTGTTCTTAAGAGAGAAATGATTTTGCTATTTGTCAGCAAGCAGCAGGTGCTGCCTCAGGCCCCTCCCACATCCCCAACCAATAACCAGTACAGATAGTAATGACGGCAAACTGATTTTGACAAATGATACTTCTTGAAGAAAACAATATAACACACAACTTAAAATTCTACAACCTAATAATTAGAAGAAAAAATAAGTTTTTTTTTTTGTGTGGTTTCTGATTTCACACAAATTCCATCTTATTATGGGCATCAAAGAATGTCCAATGTCATTGCAGAACAAGAGTGCAGGGGCATTTTCTTTTCTTTTTCTAGAACACTGTGTAATAATAACAATAATAATAATAAAAATGGATTAGATTTAGCTGCACTTTTTCTTGGTGATCAAAGTGCTTACAATGTGTCTATTATTCATTCATTCCTCAATCATACTTGGTGATGGTAAGCTACTATTGTAGCCACAGCTGCCCTGGGGCAGACTGACAGAGGCGTGGCTGCCAGTATCCACACGGCCCTTCTGACCATCACGGGGACATTCACACACCACTGGAGGCAGGCAGGGTGAAGTGTCTTGCCCAAGGACACAATGACAGCTGGCTGGGGGTGGGGAGTCAAACCACCGACCCTATAGTCATTGGACGACCTGTGCCACTGCCGTTTAACACAGTGATGCATGAATTTATTTCCAAGTGTTGACAAAAAGTATTTTTCAGTGGTTTTTCCATTCAAGGTGATTACCTTGAATAATTAAACAGTACGTTAAGAATGAGCGAATTAGACATATGAAATATAGAGGTTAAACATAGCATACCTACACAGAAAACTTCCCTGACTGATGGGCAATGATAGTCATGCAAATATCCTGTGAAAAAAGGTAAAATAGTTTTTAATCGTTAGTGAAATACGATGAAACTAACATAAATAATACCAAACAAAAATGTATGGAAAATCAGACAAAATAAACATGATCAACATAATCTACTAAATGATGCCTTGATAAAAATACTGTTTTTTCTTAAAGTGCCATGAGCCTGACTCATGTTTTTTTTTAAATAATTCTGTTGCATAATTGAGAAAAGTATATGATTTCCATATTATTTTTCAATATTCATTATTATCGTCATCGGTTTTTAGTCATTCAGTGACCATTGTTGGGTTTACTTTTGACAGAAAAGCACCAACAGCTTTGTCCACATCTATATGTTGATGTATGGATCATATTCACATGCAAGCTTCTTAAGGTTTTTAAATGTTATCTACACACAATATCCCTTCATGTTTTTGTGTCTAGATGAGTGTGTTCTAGATATAAGACATCTATGTTTGTCTGAGAAAAGTTCTCCAGGTTAATCTTCCTGTAACAGGCGAGGCTCAAAAGCAAGTTAGGAAAATTACACTCATGGCAGAACCAGTACGACGCATGGTTAGAAAGCAAGAATGTGGTGAATCTGCAAATTAAGGGCAGAAGCCATGGGGAAGAGCAGTCAGCGATGCCTCAAATTACAACCCAGTTGGTCCTGGACCATCCAAGACCACATGCTCTACCATGAATGTATTCATGGCTCACTATGAGACAGGAAGTGAATTTTTAAAGTCCCACTCTGATCATCTTTCTATATATTATAGAATCTACTTTTATGTTCATTTGTGTATACTTAAGTTGCCATGTTTCTTGTAAATGTATTTCTGTTCTACTTGCCTATATTTCTTCCTCAGGCTAACTGACAAACGTTTGTTAAGCTGGTTGCCAGCTTTTTGATTAATCAGATGGAACCATTTTGCTTGATGGGGTGCTTTTTCTCTTTTCTGGTTTGTTAATGTTTAAAACCCTCAATTGAGGTGAGGCAATAAGGGGAAAGAGGGTGGATGTGAATGGAGTTTCATATTGAGATCATGCTGCATGGTGGAAAAAAAAAACTTTTCTTCTCAAAAAGACTCAGAGTGGTCACTTTAGCACCTCTTTAGAACAGTAAAAGGGTGGCTAATTAAGCCAAAATAGCAATCTTTGCAATTTAAGATTTAAAATGTATATATTGTTATGCCAAACTGGAATGTCTAAGCCTTTCCTTTGTAACCAGTAGACTGCTTTCGTTTTTAGAGCCTCTCTGTTTTTCTGCCTTCGTGACCCAGTGCTTGATGTTTTCTATTTCCTATAAAGCACACAAGCGATTTGAGGATGCATAATGAGATCACAATGAGCTTTGAATTAACATTAAGGCTTTTATTCATGCAGTACACTGAAATAGTCACAAATTGACCTTGATCCGAATTAACTGCAATAAAGTTGATAGGCCAAGCAGCCACTTTTTCTGAATGTTTGGAGTAATGAACATATGTACAGATTTTTAAAGGCCATGGATGGGACATAATTTGCCTTTTTTACTAAAACCACAGGCACAATGTTAGTATGGGCGAGTTATCAGCACATCTTTCATCATAATATTGGCAGACTTACTATGACAAAAAAAACACATGCAGGCATGAACTCAAGTTTTGATAACTTTTAATAAGATGATAATTTAAGTTAAGGTGAATAAGAAAATTGTATTTTTGCCATGGAGTTACATTTTGAGGCAGTTACATTTTGAGGCAAGAAGGCAGCCTTTCTGTCAATGACTTGTATGAAGTATTGCCTTTTAATAGCTTTATATGAAATACATGTGTTACCTTTTGTTACGACTAAATTGGATTAGAAATTACAAACTTGAGGGGGAAAATTCATTACCAGTTAGAATTTTGGGATGATTTTTGTTTGGAACTCTTTTACGTTCTTAAACTCATAAAGATAGAAAAACGAAAAAAATGTGTTGCAACGATAATCTGGTTCATTACTGTCTCCTATACGGCTCAGGCCATGACTTAGTTGTGCAGAGGACATTAGATTTACTATTCGGCTTGACAACTGAAAACAGTTATGTTGCCACTAAAACCTAATTAACCTCCTTGAGAAGAATGCTCACTGTGGGAGGAAACATTTCCAAGATTTAGCAAGTGCTGGAAACGTCCAACATCTTGTAAATTATGACTATCTCCATTCAAAACACATTCAACACGACTTCAGCAGTAAAAGCTCTTTTATGATATGTTGAATAGAGGGTGTAAATCTGCTTTCTCTTATCTCAGAAAAGGAGACAACCACTCTAAACATTCTCAGTTATGTGGCATTCATATGATAAACAATGGGGTTTTATGTTAAAGTTCAATGGATACACACAAGGGTGAGTAAATCCTGACGGGTTAAAGAAAAGGCAAAGGTGTGCACATTTGGGTGTAAAGGAGTTTTACTTTTGCTCCTTATGAATCTGCCCCATGTTTTTAGTTTTTTATGTTTTAGTTTGAGTGACGTAAATCAAGTGTGCATCAGTGTTTGCTGAAGGTTCTTAATGAAAAACAACACTAAATAAGTAATTCCTTTTTGGCCTCACATTTGTTTTTCTGCAATTAGTTTTCAGTTTTTGTGCACAAAGTGTGCAGACTGCCTCTAAATGAGCAACTTTTAAGTGAAAAAGACTGTGGAAAAAAACGAAATTTGAGCAGTAATTGTTGCAAACTAACACAAAAAGAGCTTTCAAAAACAAGCGAAGAGATGGAGATGGAGAACTTTAAGATGCAGATTCATGCAGATGGAGAAAACATCTGTATCAATATTACAGCAAAAAAACAACTAGGTAGACTGTAGATATTTTTGCGGCTTTTTTTCTAAATAATTTTTTTCTATCTGCTTTTTTTTAAATCTGATTTCCAACCTGCAAATGCTTTGCAAATATTGTATGAAACATACATCGTATGTATGCAACCATGTTTATCTCATTTAGGCCTGCTTTTTAAACAGTTTGTGATTCTTTCACTTATTTTTGATATCATTTCATTTATTTTTTTTAAATAGAAGTTAATGCATGGTCACTTGTCCCCCCACTTTAAAATAACAAGACAAAAAAATAAGAATTATGGGATGTACAAGGATAAGACACTTAAAAAAACAGTTTAGACGTTTATAGCAAGCGATTTTCTTAAACAATCATGACAGAATACTTCAGTTTGAGGACCCAGTTTTATGAGTTGATGCAAAAAGAGCTGAACTGTCCTACAATTCAAATGCAAACTCAAAACGTTAACAACTTTTAGCACCTAAAAACTCACAATGGTAAAGTTTTTCAGCCTGTTTCCTCTGAAAAGGGTCTAAAGTGACACGACCTAAAAGAGGGCTGTCACACAAAGAACAGACTCGCAGGTCTGTGTAATTAGAATCAATAATTCATTTTCCCTCTTTCTGCCACTGTTCTATTCAAACAACCTCGTACACAATATTAAGAGAGCACCCAAATCTTCTGAGGGTCATAATAATTGGACTGGGATTTTTTTTCTCCTTCTCTTTTCACCTAGACAAAATCTCATCAGCAGAATGTAGAGGAGAACATTTTTCTTGGGGTAATTGTCTTGCAGAGCCATGTTCGGCTTTTGATGCCCCTTGCCATGAACTAGTATTCTTCTTCTGTTCTGGTTATTTGAGCAGTGGCTATTTTTGAGGCCATTGATTCAATGAATGCTGGACAATGAGAGTGCCATACTATCTATCCCTTTGGCAATGGGGTAATGGTGCCCATTAAGGTTCAGTAAGTGGATGACGAATATGATTTGGTATTTTTATGTGTAGTGGCTGGAATAATTATGGTACTTCTGACATTCTTCACTTGGATGGTGGATTAAATCCTCATCAAACAAGGAGGCGAGCATTGTGTGAAGACTTATAGTCTCTTTTATCTGTGCACTTTAGTAATGGTAATTACACCCTATTTAAAGCAATACAATTCAATTGCAAATTCATGTTCTTTCCAAAAAGTTTTGGACAATTTTCCAAAGTCCATTATAATAACCATGTACACTAGAGTCCCTGGGAGCCCCGAAAAAAAAAATAATACCATGGGGGCCTTCTAATCAGTGTATGTTACACTCATGCTATGTTACTGGGGATGTGACATGCATTCTCAAACGCGCAATCTTGTATTACAATTTATCATTGGCATTTAAAAAAAATAAAATCATGATGGTGCTTTTTAGTTCCATGACGGGAGATTACAATAACAGCGTAAGTGTGCATTTACAACTCTTTCGTCAAATAATATAAATAATATTTGCCATATTATAGTCTGAGTCAGAAACCATTAATATCTATGAAAATTCCTAAAAATGGGTCTCAACACAGTCTCAACACAAAACACAACAGATTTTCTTTCATTAATGCACCTCAGATAGAAATATATCACTGTTCTATGTGTATTTAGGGGTGACATCCAAGTCTGGGTAAACAGAAAGCTTATTTGAAATTCATGACTCAGGTTAATTTAATCAAAATGTGTTTATTTTTGGAGCTCCAAGGCGCTACATCACACCGAGCCAAATGAATTATTATTGTTATAACCCAACACATTCCAAACATTCCAGATTTGTATAATTTGATTCAGTTTAGATTATTCCGTTAATCCCAGATAGGTTTAACTGTAATTTAATGATAACATAGGAAACATAAATTATTATAAGTTAGTCATTCTAATTGGTGAGCCAACATTGAGCCACATTTCCTTTGCATGGACAGATCAGAGACCTGAACAGTACACGGTAAGCGTCACAGACAGTGTTGCCAGATAGAGTCACAGTTTTCCAGCCCAAAAGTCATCAGAAAAAAGCCAGACTCAGCCAACGCCCAACGGGGGTGGGGGTCACGTGACAAGTTTGTGTGTATCATATACCGTAATTTCCGGACTACAAGCCGCTACTTTTTTCCTGCGATTACAGCCCTGCGGCTTATTCTGTGACGCGGCTAATTTATGAATTTAATTGGCGGCCGCCATGTACGTACATTCGGGCTCGGTGAATGGTTTTGTATTAGCCATCCACCACCAAGCACAAGTCATTCTTTTTTAACACACCTCTGAGCAGCCAAACAGCATGGACCTCACTTCAGGTCTTAGACACTTCAGTCATGGTTCAACAAAAAGAAACACGCATGCCCGGCCGCATCCCAGAATCCTTTGGTTCCCCTTAGACCCAACGTGCACTTGATCGCCGCTACAATATGATAAAGCTTTCAAGTTAAAAGCAATCGTTAAAAGCAGCGTGAAAAAAATCCCCCATCAGTAAATGGAAATGCCGGTCAGCTGTGTGACGGAGAGAACAGCGCATGCCCAGAAGTGTATTTACCTCTGAGTCATAGTGACTCGGCTGGCTGCACGTAAATATGTGTGAATAACATCAGCCTTTATTTTGTCGGGACACGACTGGAAACACAAATCCATTTGGTCGTTTTTACGGTTTCTGACTGAGCGGAATTTTGCATTGAGAAGCTCACCGCCGCCGTGTGAGCTTTTCGGATAGGAAGGGGAGACGAGGAGCCCGCTTGGCGAGCGCGGAGCACAGAGGCGTCCGGGGAGCAACAAGTGTTTGTTGTGAAAGGAAGCTTCTGACGAACGCGCCGCGCTGAGGCGCGCGCTATTTTACTGGTGTTTTTTTTAACCAGCCCCGTTAGTACCATAATGCTGCCGTGACACAAGTGGAAGGAGAGCTATTCCTTTTCACCCCTCCATGCACTGCTGCTCCTTGCTCATTCTTAAACACGTACAACAGTGTGGGGAGCCGGGCGTTTGCCCCGCCTTTAGCCCCTAAGACTCATGGGAAATGGGGGATCGCGGATGTAAATTTCCTCATCATAACTGAGGGATGTAATGTTGATTATATGGTTACTGTTAGTAATTTTATGTATGATGCCTAGTTTGTCAATAAGTAAAAATTTTTTAAAAAAAAATCAAATAAAAAAACCCATAATTGAGGAACTTGTGAACAGAATAGAGGTCCATGCTGTTTCAGATGTGGGTGTAATTAGACACGTGAGCTTGAGACAATGCCAATACCTGCCCACAGTGTGGTAATAAGCCATGCACACTTTGGTAGTCAGGACGCGCTTTGTCGAGGCAGCGGCTTGTATACTAATGCGGCTTGTGTATGTACAAAAATATTTAAACACGTGAAAATAGGTGGGTGCGGCTTGTAATTGGGTGCGCTTTATAACCCGGAATTTACGGTATATATATATCTTCAGTGGACCGTCTTCTTCCATTAATTTTCTTAACCCGCTCTATCGCTCCTATAACCTGCGTGTGGTGTTTTCATCTTTGTGCTGTGCTGGAGCGCCACGACAGGGGAAAACAACTCTCAGCTGCAGAGGATGTGAACAGGTGAACAGGTAGAGAGGCGGGGGAGGGGCTTTGGCTTCAAACTCTGTCAGATGGAAACACGGGCGTCAGATTAAGACGCAGCTGTCACTGCGGAAGTTGAAGCAGAGACTTTCTCTGTGATGATTTTATGAACTCAAACATGGAAACATGATTACCAAATAGAACTCTTCAAAATAATAAACTTGATCTCTCCACATTCTCCGCATCTACCATAGTGTAGCATCCCCGTGTTCTGTTCATTCATTAATGTTCTATTAGATGCTAAATTGCTCTGTTGATTACGGAGATCAGTGGGCATGGCGGGAGACGGGAGGAAAAGCCCCAAGACTAGGAGGGAAGCTCGTTTTTTTAGTTGGGAAGGCTGACCCGTTTTGTACGGCGTGGTTACGGCCGACAGTAACCGAGTGTTCGAAATAAATGAGGAGTTTATGGTGAAACCAGCGTCTGCATTCTTTGAAACGCCACATTGGTGTCAGAAGTAAAAGCAATCAGAGAAAAAGAGGAGAAGTTCTTTGTGAGTTTTGACTCACCTCACCGCTAGTCTGGTAGGGCTTGCCGTGCATTGCAACTCAGTCAGGGGGAAGATGGCAACGCCACGAGGAAAACCCGACGCTCGTCCAAAAATTAAGGAGGAGATGACGCACGATGATCGCGCTGGTCTTTCTGGACATCTGGTAGGATTGAGCCACGCTGCGTAGCATGTAGCCCGTCTGAGACGAACAGCCAGGGATATGGCTGCTGATGCCGGCTTCAGCGAGGCAGCGAGAGCCGGCGCGAAAAAGCCCGCGGATAGTGACGTCAGGCCGAATGTAAACAAAGATGGCGGCGCCCAGCCAGCCCAACTCCAGGTGAAAACTCCAAAATACTCCTGCAAAGCGGATTGGGAGGCCTTCCATGCCCAGTTTGAACTTTGAGCTCAGGCTGCAGGCTGGTCAGAAGATGTTAAAGCTCTACAGCTGGCCATGTGCCTCACAGATGAAGCATTAACATGCCTGCTGCTGCTCAGCCCTGTAGAAAGGAGTGGTTATAAAGCTCTGGTCAGTGCTCTTCAGCGGCGGTTTGGACAGTGTTGCAGACCCAGTGTCCTTCGTTCGGAGTTGGCAAACAGACTAAGGCATGACGGTGATCCGCTCCGTGTATTGGCCAATGACATTGAAACCCTGACAAGGAGAGCATATGCCCACATGCCTGCTGATGTGCAGAGTGAACTGGCCAGAGATCAGTTCATCAGAGCCATAAGCCCTAACCCTAACCCTAACCCCTAACCCAGACTCAAGCCAGGAAAAGCCAGCATGGGCGGATGAATTGACTGAACTGATCCGAGCCGTGGCCGTGCAACCACCGCGCACTGGCGCTCGCTGGGACCCACCCGTTTGCTGGGTGTGCGGCCAACCTGGCTATATCAGCGTGCGGTGCCCAAAACGGGCTGGTGTTCAGGGAAATGACTCCGGGCCTGTGTAAATGGGACGACACAGGCCCCAACCTCTGTGTCCCCCACTGCCTCACTTCCCCAGGTTCAAACCCAGCCGAACAGCTGGAGCGGGGCTTCACTGTGGCCAAAGACAGATGACCACACAGAGTCACTGAGGGTGGTGGGCTGGACTCATAAAGGAGATTTTTGTCACATACCTGTCGCCCTGGCCGGGACCCCTTGTATAGCTCTGATTGACAGCGGCTCCACAGCTACACTTTTGAGACCCGACCTGGTTCCTGCGGGAACACAGCTGGAATCTACAATCGCGAAACTGCGGACTGTAACCGGTGAGCTCGCCCCTATGCTGGGGAAAGGGACAGTGACAATACAGATCGGAGAATTTTTTGTGGACTTTAAGGTGTGGGTTGCAGCAGTGCAGGACACCTGCATATTGGGACTGGACTTTCTGCCGGCTGCCAGCTACGTGCTGGATCTGGGAAATAACACGCTGGCCTATTCCAGAGGTCCCACAGTTTCAATGGTGCATTCTTCACAGGTGCCCAGGCCGCAACTGCCTGCTGCTAAGGTGAGAGGAGCACACCATCGGTTAGACCTCCCACTTCAAACCTTTCCGCTTCCTCACCATCCCCAGCCCCCGACGGTTGCACAACCTCCTGCCTCAACCCGACAGCCTTCTGTTGACAAGTTGGACAGGTTGACTGAATTAAGAAAGGTATGGGAACGCAGCTGTGATAACTTAGACCCTGGGCAACAGGAGGAACTGTGGCAGGTGTTGTTAGAATTCAAGGACATTTTTGCTCTGTCTGAAGAGGAAGTTGGCTTGACACACCTGGTCCAACATGAAATCCACACTGGTGATGCACGGCCCATCAGGACACGCCCCCGGCGCCTCCCATTGGCACACCAAGTAGCTGCTGATGATGCAATTGGTGAGATGCTGAGGGCTGGCATAATTGAGCCGTCTGACAGTCCCTGGGCCTCGGGAGTTATGATGGTTAACAAAAAGAAGAGCTCAAAAATGAGGTTCTGTGTGGACTACAGGCCACTGAACAGTGTGACTATAAAGGACTCATATCCATTACCCCGCATTGATGAGTCATTGAACTTGGTGTCCGGTTCTTCCTGGTTCTCGTCCTTGGATTTACGGAGTGGATACTGGCAGGTGCCCCTCAGCCCTGAAGCCAAACCAAAGACTGCTTTTTGCACAGGGAGGGGGCTTTGGCAGTTTCGTGTTCTGCCTTTTGGCCTGTGCAATGCTCCGCCCACCTTTGAATGTCTAATGGAAAAGGTGCTGGCCGACACCCCTCGACAGGAATGTCTGATCTATTTGGATGAGATTCTGGTCCACGGGGGCTCCTTTGAGACAGCTTTGGGGTCTCTGCGGTGGGTTCTACGGAGAATAGCAGCGGCTGGTCTGAAGCTCCACCCTAACAAATGTTGCTTTATGAAGGGAGAGCTTGAATTTCTGGGGCACAGGATTGGTGGAGATGGCATCAGCACACTGGAGGAGAAAGTGCAAGCAGTGAGAGACTGGCCAACCCCCACCAATCTAAGAGAACTGAAGAGTTTCATCGGCCTAGCTTCCTACTACAGGCGATTTGTGCGGGGATTCTCTTGTATAGCTGCACCTTTGTTTGGCCTACTGAGAAAAGACAAGGATTTTGCCTGGACGCCAGAGTGCGAGCAGGCCTTTGACTCTTTAAAGAAAGCCTTGACAGAGTCTCCTATTCTTAATCCCCCGGACCCCAACCTTCCATTCATTCTGGATACAGATGCCAGCGAGGTTGGAATGGGGGCAGTGCTGAGCCAAGTTGGATCAGAAGGGGAGAGTGGTGGCGTACTTCAGTCGTACTTTCAACAAAGCAGAGAGGCGCTACTGCATGACGCACAGAGAACTCCTTGCCATTGTGAGAGCAGTTAGCCACTTCAAGTATTACCTGTGTGGACTACCGTTCACTGTTCGTACTGACCACTCAGCACTTCAATGGTTGATGTCCTTCAAAGAGCCAGAAGGACAGATTGCACGTTGGCTGGAGGAGTTGGCACCATACACCTTCAAAGTGGTGTACAGAGCAGGAGCTCACCATACCAACGCTGATGCCATGTCCCGGCAGCCATGTGGCCCTCTTGGGTGCGGATAGGGAGGCCCGGGAAACAGAGCTCTGTGTTGAGGAGCTGGGCCCCGTGGACAACCGTGATGACCTGATCTGCAGGGCAATACAACTCGTCAGCCCCCTCGAATGGAGAGCACAACAAGAACAGGATGTTGACCTGAAACCTGTGCTGCGGTGGGTGGAGGCTGGGCCGAACCAAAGTGGGAGGAGGTAGCTGGGTGTTCACCGACCACCAAAGGACTGTTCTAAAAGTTCGGGGCTCTACGAGTGAAGGATGGGGTGCTTCAGAGAGCTTGGAAGTAACCAGCAACAGGGCAGGAGAGGTGGCAGATTGTGGTCCCCAGTTCCCTGAAACAATCTGTTATAAAATCCTGTCACAGAACTACAGGAGCTGGCCATTTCGGAATTTCAAAAACTCTTCGACGACTCCGGCAAGGGTTTTATTGGGGCCGGTTGAGGAGGGACGTCGAAGACTTTTGCCATCGCTGCGATCTCTGTACAGCATACAAGGGCCCGCCAGATCAGTCACGTGCCCAGCTGCAGCAGCTGGCTGTGGGCGCCCCAATGGAAAGGGTAGCTGTGGACATTATGGGCCCCTTTCCCCGCACAGACCACAGCAATTGCTACGTTCTGGTAGCCATCGACTATTTTACAAAATGGCCCGAGGCATACGCCATACCAAACCAGGAAGCAGAGACTGAAGCAGATGATTTGGTAGCTGGGATGTTTGCTAGATTTGGAACACCGGAGATCAAGGCAGAAATTTTGAGTCTGCAGTATTTGGTGCTATGTGTAAGCAGCTGGGCATTCAAAAGGATGCAAAAGGACCACACCTTTGCATCCCCAGATCGATGGATTGGTTGAATGGTTCAACAAAACGTTGGCAAAACAACTTGCCATCCTCACAGCCGAACACCAACGGGATTGGAACAGTCATTTACCCCTTGTTCTTTTGGCCTACAGGTCTGCTGTGCAGGATTCTACATTGTGCACTCCTGCTCTGTTGATGTTGGGACGACAGCTAGGGACACCAGCCGAAATGGCTTTTGGTAAAACCCCAGACACACCAGCAGCTCCACCAGGACCGGAATATGCCAGGAGACTCCAGGACCGGATGGACTCTGCTCATGCATTTGCTCGTGATCAGCTGCAGAAAGCCGGTGTACGACAGAAACGGAACTATGACATGAGGGCCAGAGGAAGAAACTTTAAAGCTGGGGACCTGGTGTGGGTGTACAGTCCTAAACGGAGGAAGGGTAGGTGCCCCAAACTGGACTGCCACTGGGTTGGGCCTTGTGATAGAAAGGTGAGGTAGTATATGGGTCCTAATCCCACTCTAAGGGGGAGACGGTGGTTCTCCACCTGATCAAGCTCATTTCCTTTATAGAGGTGATGCTCAACCTCAGCAGTTTTCTGGACCCCTAAAACACCCTCCAAGGAATGTGACACCCCCATCCGACGTACATTCTGGCCCCCTTCTACAACCTTCTCTTTCGTTCTCCTGGACTCCCACCCTGCTCCTCAGCTGGAGGTCCCAGAAGCGCGAGCACAACCCCACACTCTCACTCCAAGGAGGCCTCAGAGACAGAAACCCCAGGCCACCTCAAGGACTTTTTCTGCGGCCCCTCGGGACGAGGGGCTTTGTAAGGGGGAGACAGTGTAGCATCCCCGTGTTCTGTTCATTCATTAGTGTTCTATTAGATGCTAAATTGCTCTGTTGATTTCAGAGAACAGTGGGCGTATGGAGACGGAGGCAAGCCAAGACTAGAGGAAGCTCGCTTTTAGTTGGGAAGGGACTTGCTTGTACGCGTGGTTACGCCGACAGTAACTGAGTGTTCAAATAAATGAGGAGTTTATAGAAACCAGCGCCTGCATTTCTTGAAACGCACACATATTGATAAACAAACATCGCTCCATGCAGCGATCAGACTATAACTTTAGCTCCGCCTACAGGCGACCGCGGTATCATCCTTTAAAGAACACAATTTCTAAGAGGATGGGCGTTGCACACCCCCAATAGGTTCTAATGACAGAGCTCATTATTGTCTCTGCCTGGTGCATACACGGAGCTTCAGTACATAAGACTCCAACAGGCACACAGCATAACGTAGTCCGTTATTATATATTCATGGGGGCAAAAAAACGCCAAACCGATCCTAAGACCGCCCAAATTATGCATACCCGCTCAAAGCCATTTTTACCCGCAAATCTAGAACCAAAACCGCCCAATCTGGCAACACTGGTCACAGACTTCATGAACCACTGTCTGAACTGCTATCTTCAATTTTTCCCTCTTCATCTTTTACCTTTATCCCTGGAGTCAAACAAACTGACTTATGGGCGGCGCTTTCTGGCTCCTCTCTCTGTGTGGGGTGGGTGGTGCTGGGCCTGGGGTGTCGGCGCTCGGGGGATGTGGGGAATCCCTGGGCTGGGGGTGGCTTTGCCCTATGTGCTGGGGACTGGGGGATGGCTGCGACCACTGGGACAAAGGCTCAACAGCTGTCTCCCAACATACCCTTCCTCATATAACCTCATTAGGGTGAAGGGTGGGGTTTAGCCTGCCATGCACCTTGGGAGTTAAACTGGCAGTGGTACCCTCCAATGGTTGCCGTATGGAGGGCCCCCTCTTTCGGTTTTATTTGCACCTTAGACATGTAGGGCTCTTGGGGTGTTGACATCACTGCCAGCAAGCAGCTGGATGTCCTAGCACCCTACCCGCCAATTCTTCTTAAACCGACTCCACATTTAGGCCCCTCTTGGTGGGGAGGGTGAGGGACATCACTGAGTGATCAGGAGATGTCCCTCAGTGCCCTACCCGCCACTCCTAACTGCACCCCTCTTAGCACACACACCCCCCTCAAAATATACACTCCAACATAAAACATACACACACATGCACACACACACCTCACAAACACACATACACGCACACACATTTTGCAAGGAAGGTCGGACCTAGGATCATCTGTCCCTACCCCCTTCCCTGGTGGGGGGACGGGTCCCTTGGCAATGGCTGCTGTGTCCCCTGGGTGCTGGTCTCCTGGGCCCGCAGTGCTCTCTCCGCTCGGGGTGTCACATTACACCTGTGCCGGGGGTGTCCGTGTCCCTGGGGGTGGGTTCTGGTCTCTGTCCCTGGGCGCTGGGCCCCGCCAAACTTCCAACAGTGGCCGAGCCTGGTCGGGCAATGCCATAACACCCCTTGTTGTCCCCCTTTTCCCCGCTGCCTCTCCGGGTGGGGGGTGGCTGGCCCTGCCTTGCTCCTCCTCCGGACCAACCGTGATTGGGTGGGTGGCTGCCTGAGTGTGGAGGGGTCTCCTTTGGGGGTCCTGGCTCGTACTCTGGGGTTGGGGCGGGGATGCCCTGAACTCCTGTGGTGATGGGGTGCTCGCCTGGGGCTGTGGGTGCCCTTCTCGGTGGGGCCCCGCTGCCTCTTCTTTCGGCGTGGCGAGGGGGGTTGCTCTCCTGGTTAGGCTGGGGCGCCGCTCTCTTTCCCCTGTGCTTCCCTGCTCTCTGGGGGCCTCACGGCGTCCTGCTGGTCCTGGCCTGTGGCGGATTTGTCGCCTCGGGGCGTGTTGTCCCCTGTCTGCCGTCGTGTGCATGCTGGGGGTTCGGCTGTCGCTGCGGGGCGGGGTCTGGGTGTGGGCTGGCTGGGCGCCTCCTCCTTCTTTTCACATTCAACCATCCATTTTAGAAGAACATAAACACTCACCTGAGCACAGATGTTAGCTCACCTTTGCACTAATAGTTTGCATGATTGAATGAATGTAAGATTTCACACCAGTTGGTTTAGCATAGGTATACATATGTGAACACTATCTGTTTTGTGTACATGTTAACATGTGGACATTTTTGCAGCTAGCAGGTGTGTTGAGAACATTTCAGTGTGTATGTGGACAGTGGCCTCAATTCTTTTGTACTACATTTGAACTCACTGTAATGATAAACAAACTATAAACCTGCTCCGCCTATGATGCTTCATGGTCTTACCCCCCCCCACTATCACCCCCCCCCTCTAACATCCCTTCTTCTTCTTCCCTCCTTTCCTTTTCCGTCCGGTCCAACACCAAACATTTTCAAACATGATTGAAATGAATAAAGTTTGGCCTCAATTACAAAAGGGGTTTATTCAGACGTACCTTTGGTTTGTCTGAAGATTAATAACCCCTCTAGTTAAAGTAAAATATGTCCAACACAAGAGGCCCTCAGCTCTCATCTGTCTGCCCAGCTGTTGGACAGGATTAAAAAAACAAAAACAAAAAAAAAACAATCTGACTTATTTGTTTTCATACGTCATTGCTAACTGTCCACTTTGTTATCGTAGTGGTAATGACTTGGCCCCTTAGGGGGCCCTTGTTTGACTTACCTGTTGGCGTGGACCATCACTACTGACAATGGGCAGAAATAATCACCCAACCGTCAACCATCGAACTCGTGATCATAATTTAGTCAAAAATTATCATCAATGATCAGCAATGCTGTGTCCCTAACACTCACCATCTTCATCACCATTGCCAAGTGTAGATCTCACATCACTTTAAAGTTGTGAAATAAATCACAGTCTGTGTCAAGCAGAAGATTGCTCTAGGATATTGTACAGATCATGGCTACCAACATGTCTTCATGTCTGCACAGGCACACACGAGCTACACATTTCTATCTGTGGGTGTCCCCCACAGAGATGGAGATAATAGTGGTTGTGACTGGCTTCTCTGTCACTCTGCCATTCCCATCTCACAGGCCGGGATTTAATGTGACACTTATAGCTATTGCATGGCTTAGCCCTTAGATAGCAGGGAACCACGCCTGAATGGAAATGAGATTGTCATCTGTCAGCTACACTCATCAAACCACTGGACGACTGACAGAGGGTGAAGGAAAGATTGAGAGAGATGCTGGTTGATAAAGAGTAAGAGGTGCAACCCTGTAGATGCCTCTTACTCCATCGCCCTATCAGAGAAGCCTTTACCTGATAGCAACCTTAGCATGTCTCCATGGTACAGAATACAAATCATGCAATACATAAATCAAAAATGGCAGATGGTTTTTACTCTTGGTGAATTTTGATTCTTGATGAAGCATTTTAGAACCTGTGGTTCATGTGAGCGATTTAAAGAGCAAGCCATTTCTGAATTCTACACAAACGTTTAAAATAAAAGTCAACAAAGAAAAACAAATAAAGTATTTGCAATCTCTAATGATACATTCACCCTGGGTAAGGGATGCATATTAAAAAATGTGCTAATTGCACATTCTTGAACGCGTGTTTAGCATTTGAACAAACAGGGAGGGGCTTCTTCTTCTACTGTTTACTAATGCAAGTCCGCCACCAGTTGAAAGAGGCTTGGAGAAAATTGTTGAAGTGGTGCTAATCTCGTGAATTTTGCTCCAGGCTTTTTCTTACACAACTCTATTCCGATAAATAAAAGACCTGGCGTCATATAATTCCGGCTGGGTACAAACCGCAATTACTATTTTTATTATTTTTCATGCATCTCCAAAGAAAGGTATGGTGCTGTTTCTATGGTCACATCCAAAATATCATTTATTTGCCTTTTCCTCCCAAACCAGTCGGAGTTTTGTTTTATTAATAAGGTTCTTTCAGACTCAGCAGTTATGCTAAGCAGTCAAACACCCTCATTAGATGTAATGAACATTCCTCAAAGGCCAATGTCAAATCCTAAGGTTTGAAAACTCTGACATAATAACCCACACAACCAGAAATTCATCCGTCTTCAGTACCTGGTTTGTTTCAGTTTTGTTTGTTAAGACGGGGCACATCCTGGTCGGGTTGCCAGTCCATTGCAGGGTCACACTGACAATCACACGCATTTGCTCTGCTTTAGAGAAAAAACATGCTTTTAGACTGAGGGAGAAAACTGAAGTGCCCAAGAAAACCCTGCATCAATAGGAAAAGCAGGAAAATTCCACACAGAAGTATGAAAACATTTTATCGTATTTTTTCACAACTTTTTTGTTTTGATTATTCTTTATAGGATGGCAATTTTTTTTTTTGGACAGTGGATTTCCTTTGTATTCTTACACATCTGACTGTTCAGCTGTAGAACGTTTCCTAGGAAGGCTTCTGAAACTGAGTTACATTTTTTTTTGTAGAAATTTTGTTTTATGTTTACTTACGCAACAAGAAAGTAAAAATATACATTTTGATTATTTTTGGGCCTCTCTTAGCGGAGTCATTTCAAGTGAATTGCCTTAAACTATAGCATGAACACAAAATTGAGGCCAGTATAGCTTAGTCAGTTTGTTAGTTCATTTTAGTATTTTACTTTTTTTATTCGCGATCCTTTTGAGTTCATGTTTCACTTCCAAGCCCATCGAGACGACTGTTGGGCTATACTGATTTTGGGCTATACAAATAAAATTGAATTGAATTGAATTAGGATTGCATTTAAATCAGGTAGTTCAGTTTTATCCAGTGCTCCTGGAGATGATATCAAAAGAAAGAGTGAGGCCAGCAGAAATCAAATTAGCATCACAATAAATCAGCAGAAGAGTAAAGGTGAAGGAAAAAGGCCATGGATTTTCTACCATGGGGCAAGTTGCTGTCAGTCAGCTGTCTGCAGGACTGCTATGTATGAAGAGTGAAACCATGAGGGATGTTTGTGTGCACGCATGCACACTTGCATGCAGACTCCCTACTCACATGCACACTTTCTTCAATGTATTCATTCTTCAGGAATAAGAAATCAATGCTTGTGGCCAACTTGACAAGGTGTGCTGACAGAACTGTGATCAATATTGATGTCCTGAGCAAAAGGGAGAAGAGAAACCGCTAAAGTGGAGTGGGAGCTTTGAATTGCATTTTTGCACAGCAAGTGGAGTCACTTACAGAATCACACGCACACAAGCAAACCAATTGGTAATTAGTCAGTATGACAGAATATCTTATGGCAAGAGAGGACAACTGCAGCTGAATTAAACCAGAGAAGCTACTTCTGCAAACATGCATGCAGTCACAGACTTACCCACAGTCACCAGGGAGGGTCTCTGCATGGTATGAGGGCCTAATTAAGACGTGGAAATAATTGGAGGGAGTTGTGTGTGTGGCCTGTTTATTTCAAAGAGATCTGCAATTACTCAAAGCAACAGTAGATGCTCAAAAATCCCAATGTAAGCTTCTCCAGAGGGTCAGACAGAAATGAAAAACTAGTGGGTGAAGGAAAAGGACAAGAGGCCAGGAAAAAATAAAATAAAAGGTGTATCCTGATGGAATGTATGCCAAATTTAGCGATGAGAGAGGCAGCTGAGAGGTCACAGAGAGGAAGTGGGTGGAAGAGGCAAAGAAGTCTGAACGGGAGATGAAAAATGAGGCTAGCTTGCAGACAGGCCGCAGACAACACCGCATCCTCCCAGTGTAGTGGAGCCTCGGGAATACACAAGGAATTTTGGGTAATGCGGTCCGACGTGCCACAGCTCAGTGGCTCCCTGACTGGCTGCTCTGATCAGGACTGGGAGCTCAAGGGAGGAATGGTCAAGACGGAGATCACTGATTGGCTGTGGCGTTTCTAGAGGCAGTCAGTTAGATCACAGCCTACATTGGAATGTCCTCGGACTAAGGTCGATAAGCAGCTGGAGCAAAAAACAGTACATTTATCAACTACAGACTATACCAGGATTTTCTTACCCACATCTAAATTAAATAATGTACTGCTTTCTGAACCAAAAGAAAATAAATCAGAATCTTCTACATCAAAGCACTATATTAATACTCCATATCAGCCTACTAATAAAATCAAGCCTTTGTAGGAATACATTGTGCAAAACCCTATTCTGAAGGAATCAAACAAACAAAGGATGTGCAGAAACAATGATCTGCCACTAAGGTTTGTTGTGATTACAGGTGAGTGACTGGTTTTCTCTTTGTGTAAAGCTTCATTGTGATTTTAACCTACACCTAATTGAGCGCCATTCCTCTACAAATGGCACAAGACAACTTTAATGGACAAGGGGGGACTCACCATGAGGGAAAGGTAGGCTATTGCCTAGGGCCCCAAGCTGAACACTTGAAGAAAAATATCTAAAACAATATCCACGGGATTATTAAAATGATTGTTTTTAACTCTGTCATAAAAAAAACCCAAATGACTCAAATAATGTGAGCCTGCCCTTGTGAAAGTGTTTTGTTCTCCCCCATCCCCATGTAGAAATGGACTATTCCGTCAACAGCAAGTTAGAAAGCAGAGAGAGACTCTTTGAAGATATTAAAATAAAAGAAAGCGGTGAGATGATGTGTAGTTGTCTGATCATCAGTAAAAAGGATCATCATTATCATCATAATGTTGATGGAATAAAAGAAAAAAAACACAAAGAAGAACCATCTTACACAAAGTTCTAACAATGTAAGTTCAACAAGAACATAACTACTGCAGGAGGAAAGTCAGAATCAAAGGAACTGAAACTGAAGGTTGAAAAAAGTCAAGAATGAGAAAATGCGTTTTTTTCTCATGCTTGAATGAAACCTGACGAATGAAAGAATTGACAGGAGACCATCATTTGTTCTTTTTAGAAAACGAGTGGGCAAGAAATGAGCACATTCAATAAATTAATCGTTTTTCAAGTAAAACTACTTAATATAAAATACATTTCGTTAATATTTAAATGTGATTTTCAGTTTTTAAATACTTATTGAAACACTTGGATTCTTGACATTGTTGCTGTCTAAAAGTGGATCAGTAAAAAGTTTTTTAGTGGATGTTTTACCCAAGATAAGGATAAAAAAAAAAAAAATGATACAGTTACTTCAGAGGGACCCATGTGGGTGTTTGCCAGGGGCTTCCAAACTGCCAAGTCTACCACTGTTAATGGATCTTGGTCACCTGCAAAGATACCTAAATGAAAGTGAGATTATTTAATTTGTGTCTATGATGCAATCGGATAAAAACATATTTGATGTCAATTGCATTGGTCCAAGAATCTAACTTTGGGGGACCTTTGGTTGCCATGCTGGAATGCTTCAATACAGTTGACTCTTTTGAGCTTTGTACAGGCAGTGCCCCTTTCTGTCAGTTGGTAGTTTTCACTTGACGTCAGTCTGAGTGAAACACATCAGCTATGAAGGCTGGCTTGAGTGATCTTGGTTAAAAATAGCAAATCGCTAATACATGTGGCACTGGATGCACTGAATGCTGAAAATATACACCAAGAGGTTTCTTTAGCAGTCAGTCCAAGAAATAAATCTAGAGAACAAAAATATCCAGAGTATTCCCAATAATAAACCTATAACTGTAATCAGAATCTTGTGAAGGGTATGAGAAAAAATGCTTTGTTTTATTATACATTATAATTGTTCTAGTATTTGTGCGCTAGCATCCTGCAGCCATATCTACCAGTTTTTATTCACACTGTTGTTAATATTGTGGCAACAAAACTTTTAGCAGTTTAAAAAGAGTCTTGCAGACTACTGACCCAACACCAACCATCAATAGTGCATAGATGGTCAGTAATACACAAACATCTACAGGACACTAATGCACAAGTACTGCTTTTTACATTTTATCATTCAAATTAATCCAGCTGTCTCATTTAAACAGTTGGAGTGAATTACTTAACATTTAAAATCAATGTTTTTGCATTAACTCTTAGGTTTTTATAAAAATAAAAAACAGATTTGTTACCAACCCGAACCACAGTGTCCCTCGAAGTATACCTAGCATTATCAGTTGGCACTATCACTTTAAAGATTTTCCAAGTCTTTATTTCCTAGATTTCACCATTACTGGAGCATCCAGATCACAACATTAAAATTAGTGTCTGTTTTTTTTGTCTGCATTAATTTTTTCTGATGTGTAAAGGAAGATCTTGAGGTGGATCTAATTATCACTAGAGGCCAGCTCTGCTGGTTGTTTTGAAAGTTTGGAATGGTCCTGGGATCCAGAACTAAACAGGGGTCAAAGGAACTAAGAAATTCACTTTTCTCGTCCTGTCTTTGTTTTTCATTTTTGAAAGATGATTAATTTGGACATAATTATTTTTTTTTTTTTCAATGTTCTGTGTCGCAAAGACCAGTGTAAACGCCTTGTCTTGGAACGGAAGGAACGTGGGTCCACTGACTGAAAATTATTAATAAAATCAAAATGTGCTAAAATATATACATGGTACCTCTATGCTTTATGAAATGCAGCAAGAAAACAATATGATTACTCTTTGGACAAAAATGGATTACAGGAACAGCTAAGCAGTGTCCCTCATTGAGCATCCCAGGTGTCTGGAACATAGACAGAAAAAAGAAAATGGAGTCATGACAGAAGATTAGAAAACGGCTGCAAGAGCAGCTTAGTGTGAAATGCACCACCCTATATGTCAGTTTAATTTTCATTGGAGGATTTCCGCTTATTTTTATTTATCATTGTTTAAAGGTATTTCAGTCACCTTTGTGACCAACATTCGCAGTAAACATGATTTCACTCCAGGGCACCTTTATTGGGTTTGAATGGAGAGTGGAAGCCTTCCTTTCACAGCAGGTAAAACAGAACGAGCTGCTCTCTGCCATGTGTGTTTGAAAAGTCAATCATTTAAGTCTTTATATCAGCAGGTTGCCTCTTCTTTCAGTTTCAACGCTTTCATTGGAGATTTTTATTCAGTAGAGGTGCATATAAAAGAAAAAGGAATACAGATGACAGATAAACCATAGCACAGACCGAATCAATAAAATAAAAAAAATAAAATAAAACAATAAAAATCCCAGTTAACTTGGAGTCAGTGGTTAAGACTGCTGCCTGCTGAGTCTAAAGCCAATAAATCTCAATTATTATCACAAATTAATTTCTTGAGGAACTGAAAACACTTTGTCGCCGCTATATATAATTCTACGTTTACACCGGCAGATGCGCGTTCATGTGAGGATTCTTCGTTCTTTTCCCGGAATCTGTTTTTTTTTAGGAGTTTTTCCTTACTGCGAAAGAAGGTCTAAGGGCAGGGGTGCCAGTTTAGTTTAGTCTGTTTAGTTAAAGTTTTAGTATTATCCTAATGAATTCTATGCATTTATGATCCTTTTTGATTGTATGTTTACCTCACAATTACCGATACGAAGCCCATTGAGGCGACTGTTGTTGTGAATTTGGGCTATACAAATAAAATTGAATTGAATTGAATTAAATTGCTTTTTTATTTTTAAAGTTTGTTTGATTGACTGATTGATTGACAAGGTCAACAGCCAATCAGGACGCAGAACAGTGCAATGTTAAAACAACAAAAAAGCATGCAACATTGTACTGTAAAAAATCTGTTAAACAGGGAGACCACAAAGGGTAATTCACGCTATAGCGAGAGACCTCTGTAGTCCCTCATGTTGAGGAAACATTTCTCCTTTATCAGTCCTGCAAAGTCCTACAAATATTCAACAACAAAACCATAAAACACGTGGAATGATGTTAGACACAAGGCATAAAATTTGCAGAGACCCTCTGGCCCCATTCCATTTGGACACAGATATAAATCTCATCAGTGGCAAGTGGCTGTCTATTGGTTGCCATGTCATGTATCATGCATTACCTAACAACTTAATCACCATAAAGATGACTCAAATATAATTAGGTTTTTCCCGTGGTGCGTCCATGATTTGGTGTTTTACTTTCTCTGTGTGAATTTGCGGTCATATTTCTTCAGAGCTTGGGGAGGTGTAGGGCTATCCCTCACCTCTTCTTATCTCGGGATTGTAACTCACTTCCACTTTACCTCAGTCTCCATCTCCACATATGAATGATGCTTCTACACACGAGCCAGCTGATGAAGGATCATTCTTCTGCGATTAGCATTTTCCCGGGCTAAGCAAGGTTCAATTATCATTAAAGATCTCACTGATTGTTCGGGTGGCAAATAGAAGTTTATATCGCCAAAGCTGTGTGTTAGAGCGCACTCATTTTGCAGGTGGCAAGAATTAGAAATGTAGGTGTGTTGATGATTACATGTAATGCCGTAGATGTACGACTCGATTTCAGACATTAATGAAAATAAATGAAAGCCATTTTCAAATGGAAAGTTTATGAAAGGTTTAAAAGCAGAAGAAAGGAAATGTTTCTCCTCCTGAATGAAAATGATGTCTCCTTTGCTGATTAGCAGCCAACACAAGCTTAAATTTTATTCCAGAGATTAGGATTCATTTACATAAGTACTGTGCTACATAATGGCAGTTAATGTATATCCATGACTCGCGTTTTTCAGTAATGTATGGAGAGGAGTCAGCACCCCAGCAACAAGGTAAGTGCTCCCTAATGCAGCACATCCTTCACTATATCTTTCACTTTATTATCAGGCTATGAAAGCATTGAAACATGTCAAGCAGCTCATTTAAATTGCAATAAAAAAAAAACAAATTGGGACAAATTCTTGCAGGGAATAAAATCGACGGGAAAATGCTCGACGTTTCTCCAAATTCATGATGGCATTTCATCCAGGGACTGACATCTGAAAAGTGAATCACCAGCTGTGAATGGCATCCCCATATAAGAAACCCCACAAGAGAGTTGACAGCAAGACAAACACAATTTGATCCGACTTTCGGAGAGAATGTTGCGTTTACTGTCCAGCCATCCGTCACATACCCGCAGGAAAATGACTCCTCACGCTAATGAGGTGGCCACAGTTCCAGAAATATCTCTGTTTCAGCCACCCACCGCAAGGATTAAAAATAAAATCAGTGCACACGTGTGATGTCATGACGTGCTGGCCTCTGACGCAACTCGCTCTTTGATCTTTACTGTCACGCCTCATTGACACTGAACGTCCTCCCACAACAAGCACGTTCCATACCAGGAAGTGTGATAATTATTTGGAGAACTGCTGTGATCTCAAAATAAAGATTATATCTATTTGCAAAAAAAAAAAAAGAAACATCTGACATTAGCTCTAAATCTAGACTTCATGAAGTGTTTGGCAAGTGGAGGATTCACCAGTGGGAAATGAGCTCAACTATAATGAAATGAAAGCATTAGAAAACTTCAGCTCACTCCAACTGATAAGGTCAATACCTTGTTCAATTGATGGAGAAAAATGCATCCTGCAATATTTTTTATTATTTACTTTAGAAAGTTTTGTTATAATTTCACTTAAAAATTTAAAACCTATTTATAAAAAAAGTCTGAGTTTATTTTTGCTACTGATTTGCAAAGATTGGGCATAATAATTTGGGACACTCCACACCAATTTTTGCACAATTATTTTATTTTCGGTAGGACTTATCACAGCACAAGGTCAGGTCAATGAAGCTGCACGCAAAGACCAAGATTGGACATCATTTTCCAGCTCGTGAGCTCGTTTCTCCTTTTAGGCTTTTTATTTTTGTTTTTTTTTAGATAACTGGCAGCATGCTCTTTAAATAAATCAACATTAATATAATGTAAGACATTTACTGTCAGAAATTGTGATAATGAAGTGGTCCAAATATTTCAACCTTCAATCCTTTAATGATATGCTCTGTCTTGATGTCTAACAGGTTTTTGAGATCATGTATGGCATCTTTGTCCTTGCTAATATGCTTAGTGTAGATTTGCAAAGATCAGCACCAAAGGTAGAATAGTGAAAGCAAACGAGGAGCGAAAAAGATAAATTTATTCCATAGTAAAAATAGGAGTGATGGATTTTTTGCACAATGAAGATACATAGGACAGAAGAAGACTAAAAAATAGTTTTTTTTTTGGCTGGAAAAAGCTACTTAAACTTACACTCACTTGCCACTTTATTAGGCACAGCTGGTTAAAAGCTCACTGAGGTACATTTCTAATCAGCCAACCATCTCTAAGGTTTACAGAGAATGAAAAAGAAAACCTTGAGGCAGATGAGCTATTGCAACAGAAGACCTCATCAGGTGCCACTCCTTTCAGCCAAGAACAGGAAACTAAGGCTACAATTCACACAGACTCACCAAAACCCAATAGAAGATTGGAAAAACGTTGTCTGGTCTGACAAGTCTCCATTTCTGCCGCAACATTCGGATGTTAGGGTAAGAATTTGTAATCAACAAACAACATGAAAGCATGGATCCATCCAGCTTTTCTTGGCATACTTTGGGTCCCTTAGTACCAATTGAGCATGGCTACAAATAACAGCCTACTTGGGTATTGTTGCTGACCATGTCCACCCCTTTTGTGACCACAGCGTACCGTCTTCTGATGGCTACTTCCAGCAGGATAAGGTGTCATGTGGTGGAAAGGGAGATTGGCATAATGGCTGTGCAGCTGACAAATCTGCAGCAACTGCGTGATGCTGTCATGTCAATATGGACCAAACTCTCTGAGAAATGCTTCCAGTACCTTTTTGAATCTATGGCACCACGGATTCAGGCAGTTCTGATGGCAAAATGGGGTTTCAAGCAAGCGTCACTCTGAAAAGTTGTAACAAATAATTTCACTGATTTTGTAAACAAGTTAAATCATTTGAGATACTTTTTTCAGGTTTAAAGGAGCAGATTCTGGTTCCACCAAATTGTAGGAAACTGTAAAAATTGTGGAACATCTCCGGCTGTCTGTGTTTTCTTCAGTCATCGGTGTCATTGCCGAGTTGTTGACTTGTTTTGATGGCTGGCAAAATGAAGAGGATATGTAAATGATCGCTGATCAATACCTGCCACTGCCTGGAGAGAAACTGAACTTCAGTGCATTCCCGTCAGTCAACTGCAGACTTCTGCCTCAAATGAAAAATCCAATACCTGTTCATGAAACTCCAGATATTGTGATTAATTACATTTTCGTCACGCTGACAGTCTGCCCCCCCACCGACTGGTGATTCATGTGACTGAAAAACAGGGTCCACCTTTTGTAGTGTCTTTTATTCCCTCACTTCACTGCTTGAGAAGAGAGAAAAAAAATGAACATGAAAGGGATGTCAGGACAAAGTAGGCAGAGAAGTCAGAAATACGACAGGTGGGTGTCAAAAATTATTTACTCGTTACCATAATTGTGCAAAAAGAAATAACACATGCAAAACACTCATGAGATGAATAGCATGGAAGTCTCGGGTAGTTTTCATGTGAAAGCCGGTGAGTGACTTGCTCATAATTGTCTCGGTCATCAATCGAGCAACACCGACAAGGACAAAAAAGACATTCAACAAAAGCGTGAAAGCCGCAAGAATGCCAAGACTCACACTGAGCTACCAGGCAGTGCCAGTAAACAATGCTGTCCTCATATTTGCATTATTTGATGAGGAAATTAACGGCCCGATATGAAGGATGTTGCATAAATTAGGCAAACAAGCATTTAGCAGAAAAAAAAGCTTAATTATGATATTACTCAAAACTTGTACATGGCTGTGGTTGACAGAACTTAAACATGATGGCTTTCAAGTGCAGGTTAGTCATAAACTGCTTCTGTCTCTGTAGCCACCGTGTTTCCACTGCAACCTGTTGCCTTGGAGACTATAGTCCCTCAAAAAAAAAAAAACAAGTAGTGTTAAAGCAGTAGTAAGCACAACCAAATGTATCCTTTGCTTTCTGTAATTTGAACTGCACCAGAACTTTGTTTCCTGATTTGGAATCAGACTTTTCACATGGATGTTGTGGTGAGACTGAGCCGCATCTAATCATTAAAACCTTTCTTTTTTACAATGTAGGACTCATTTTGTACCAATATTAGGTTTAACTTTATTTTATTTTGATTTATTTTTTTTAGGCACTACTTTTTTAAGTAGGCTGAGAAGCTGCCAACCTAACGCCCAAAGTGTTCATGGAAGAAGACTTTTTTACAGTCTTACTGTATTGATAACATATTTTCAAAATAAAGATGTAGGAAATTAACAATGTTTTTTCCTGTTTGTAAGCTATTGTTTGACAGTACATCGATTATAAGTGTAGTACAACATTTTTGTCCTTTTCAAACTCTCTGCCTATTCAAAGCCCCAAATCATCCAAAACAGGCAGAGTCTAGCCCATATACACATATATATACATATATATATACATATACATATATACATATACATATATATATATATACATATACATATATATATATATATACATATACATATATATATATATATATACATATATATATATATATATATACATATATATATATATATATATACATACATACATATATATATATATATATATATGTCGTTTCTACCTGCTGCCGTTAGACTGTACAACGTTAGCTGCTCCCAGTGAACCACGTTAACCAACATCATTGGCTCTGTCATATTTATTTTATCCTGTGCAATAACCGATATATGGTCAACCTGTGCAATCTTTTTGGAAATGTATGTGAATATTGTGTATATATGTGAGTATATTGACTCCATAGTTTGTTTCTTATATATATTGCTCTCTCCCTGCCCTGTACTGCTGCCGCAAAAAGGAAATTTCCCCATCGTGGGACGAATAAAGGAATATCTTATCTTATCTTATCTTATCTTATATATATATATACACACACACTGGCTAGACTCTGCCTGTTTTGGATGTTTTTTATTTTGATTGAGACTGGTTAAATTACGCTATGATCGGTTGCATACCTCAGGCAACGACCTTTGGAAACTTAACTGCAAACTATCCATTTGTTTCTCCTATTAAAAGCTTCTGAATAAGATATCTGTCTTATTTGTATGTTCTTTGTGAAGTAAAAGAAGGTTTTTCATTGCAAAAAAAGTGTGTCCTTAAATAGTGCATTTGCATTATTTATTATAAGGGTTTGAAGAATGCAGGTCGGTTGGGTGGCCCTCACACATTTTCACCATGCCAAATTTGGCCCTCAATGTTTGGACCCCCTGATCTAAAGGGAGTGAGGCAACAAAGAAATTGATGGATGAGTGTGCCAGAGTCTGTCATTTTCCAAATCAAGTCCTGAGGAACTTACAAACACGAGGGAGACAACAGAAGTGAGTTCTGCTGGTCTCAGTCTGTCTCCTGCCTTTTCCTCTGACAGATGGCCTTCAACAGGATCCATAATTACCTGCTTGTTAACAGCAGTACAACAAAGCATAACATTGCAAGAAGTCTCTCTGCTCATATTACCATTTTTTCTTTTTTTTTGCCTGGTTCAGCTCTTTTGCTTATGGGAAGCTCTACGTATTTGCTCAATTGACTCTTGTTCAAGACATCTGGTGTCACTTATCAAGCTGTGGCTTTGGGACAACCACACTACAGTCAATGTCATTGAATGCTGGCCAGCAGCTCTGGACTTTACAGATTGATGCTGGGGTGTTGATTGATACCAGGACACACCCGCCCAGGTTAGTAGAGGCCTGACAGTTTTATTGATAAATTAAATATATGGCCACTGAAAAGCATTAATCTCTCAACTTCTCAGCGTGTTTTTATTTTTTCCTTTTTTGCCGTCCTTGAGCATTTTTCACAGCTAATCTGAAGTCATGAATCGAAGTAGTGCCAGGGTGGGCTTCAAGCCTTCATTTATTTTATTGGAGCTTAAAAAATACATTCAGCAGCAGATTGATAGGGATTTTTGTATAAAAAAAAAAAGTTAACTTCATTTTTCACACACTTCTTTTCCTTCTTACATTTGTGCTTTGATGTCTCATATTTTAAAGCTGCAGCTCAATATGAGAATGTCACCAATTTTAGATCATTAAAGATTTTTTGTTTATTTTTATTTATGGTTCACTGAAATAAAAAGTAACTTAGTGATTCATATCAAACAATTATACAACAGAACCCTCTTTAGCAGTGGTCCTCAAACCCCCGGGCCGGTACCGGTCCGTTGGACAGTTGGTACGGGTGGCAGAGGAAAAAATATTTGTATTCTGATTCTGAAGGATATTTTACTTTACAAAACTACTGGATTATTCCCACCAGATCTGACTTATTCTAGACGCATGTCAATCCGGTCGGTGTCGATAATACATCCGCTATTTATTAAAGTGGCTGCACCAACCGCTCCATTGAAACCCTCTAAGCTAGCCAATTTTACAAATAAACAAACATATTTGAGAAGTTTCTTTTTGCAGAAAAAAGCCAGTGAGGAAACAGAAGAGCCTTCAACCAAAACATGAAAGAAAGCTGATATTAAACAGACAAAGACAAGAAACCCTTAATCAAATATGAATTATTGCAACAGTTGTATATTATGTATTATAATAATAATGCATAATATTAAGCCACCGGCTGTCTAATGTTATGAGGATGCTGCTAATGAATTTGCTCAAACTATGGACTCATTTTAATAGTTATATTTAGAAAATACTAGTTTTCGTAAGTTTTTTTTATTTATTTATCCATCATGCCTTTAAAGTGTGAAGAGGCTGAAGTTGCACCTGATATTCTGGTTTGCCATTTGACAGTTATAGGTTAAAAAAATAAAAAATAAAACTTTCACATTTTAATTCCTGTACAATCTAGTGTACAGGTAATGTTTAAACCAGCTGCAGATATTTTTAAAGAGGATGAAGATAAACTTTACCCTCAAAAGAGAAGGGTAACCATAGGATTAAAAAGAAAAATAATCAGAGAGCCTCTTACAGAGCGGTCAGTGAAAATATTGTCTGACATTAAACTGGTCCATGCCCTAAAAAAGGTCCCCTATAGAGTCCCAGTTTAGAGCACAGAAGCTGGTCAGCTTCAACTCAGAGCATTAAAGAGTTATATAGGTCAAGTTTATTCTTTTAACATCCTTCATCATTGTTTGATCAGAGTTAACAATGCTAATCAAATAACAAGGCCATGTAAGCAGAAGGGAAACAAATCTCAAACCAAGGGCCTACACCCAATCCATCTGGGATCTGAACAGGATGAGAGGAGGAGCGCCTCAAGAAATTGAATCAAAGACAACAACACATGGACTGAGATGGAGAGATAAAGTCCAAACAAACCCCCACCCCACACTTTTCCCCTCCGACAGTCCTCCTACCAGACAGATGGATGCACTCTTGAAGTGGAGTCAAAGGAAACTTTTAATGAACATGGAGCAGGCTGGGGGTGGGGGATGAGGAGGTGGGGTTTGAATTATCTCATGGTCGATAAACACCAACAGCACAAATGGCTCCACAAAGGGCTTTGGTCCCTCAAACAGCATCTTTTCTGGGGAGTAACCGGAAGACAAGTCTGACACCGAAGGAGAGATTAGCAAGCCCTCTTTTCTGGGCTCGTCGAACCCATTGGGCACAAATGGAAACTTTGGAGGAAAACTTAAAGAAAAGTTGATGTGAGGACAGTGGGTATGACTAAAACTATTTAAGATGTTGTTTTTACCTCACCAATACATGCTTAAGTAGCAGAAAAAAATAGTTAATATATATATAAATACATATAAAAAACACATTTAATACATCACTGTAATTGCAAAACAATATTCCCAGATCACCAAATTATGTAATCCGCACACACGTCTGGATATCAAAGCTTGGAGCTAATGACTTTTTGGGGGGGGCTGTCACATTCTCTCTTTGATATCTCGAGATCAATTAAGTGGGTTTCATAGGAAGTGTAAGACAAGGTTAAACATCAAAGGTAGGGGTGATCGATTAGTTGGTGCCTAGCTAGGCATTACAAACAAAGGGGCATGATGGATTCCCTGATGTCAAAACATTCGATGCGGGAGTCCACACATTCCTTCCTCTCACAGAGCTTTGTACAAACCAGCATGGAGTGTTTCCTGCATATGTGCACACACACACCGATGAAAGCCATGCTGGATAGAACAAGAATAAAATTCATTTAGGCGCAATGCTGCCAGTGGTCAGGTGCAGTGAACAAACTGGCATCTGGTCTCATATGCTGAAAAACTTCAGTTCTTTATCTTAAAATTTTTATTTTAATGGGCATCTTTCGCCCTTGTGAAAAAGACAACAATCCAGGCCGGCTTCCACGTCAACAAGATAATTTAATAGATCATTTATTACTAAACATTCTTTAAACCCAGATTTGTTGCCCATAATTGACATTTTATTTTATTTTAATTTGTTTATCACATTTAGTGATGGTTAAAAAAAAAATCAATCAAATGTAAAAAAAATTTAAAAAATTATGACAGGAGATGGATTTTATGAAGACATTTGGAGGCAAAAAGAGTGAATGTCAGGGAGAATTAATCAACATTTTTTCGGCAGGCTGTGTCTTTAGATCAGATCTGCCATCATTTACTGCATTGCAGATAAGTCATTAAAACAATCGGCGGTACACTTCATCGACCTCCGAGCAGTATCAATGACACAAACTTGTTCACATAATGGACACCCACCCCTTGTGGGATGAAATGACAAAGGCTGACCCCAGCAAAATCTGTATTCAGTAATTATCTTGGTGTATCTGCATGTGCTGTTTAGATAGAACTGTGTGTGTGTGTGTGTGTGTGCAGCCCCAGGTAACAGACTGTCATCAGACGGGGCTTCAAAATCTTTGACCTGTGAAGGTAAAGGTTTTAATGACCCCTCATGAGTGTGGAAGCGTGCTCCGAGGTCAACGTGGCAAATGAGTTGCCCCCTTAACTGAGCTAAGCTTTGCATATCAAATCATGTAAAGTGCTGTGGTGGTTTCAAGGAAGATGTATTTTTATGGAAACATTAATTTCATAATTGTCACTAAATTACAAGATTAAAACTGTGGATATTAGTGTGATTTTAACCCTTTTAGCCTTTGCATAAACTTGAGTTCTTGGAGAGAATGTTGTAATCCATTCAGAGAAAAAACAAACAAACAAATATTTGCACAATATACAAATGGTCCTGTTGCAAATATTTCTTTTAAAAACATAGGTTTTCCCAACAGCAGCCCATATGTGTTGCTGGTTAATGTCACAACCACTCAAAATAAATCCTTAGCAAAGAGTAATTTTTCTGGATAAATCTGTTTTTATTCATTCCGAACACACCAATGATGCCAGTGGACTGCTGCTGGTTGCTGAAAAAGCAGGATAGGGCGTGGATGTATATGTTACAAACTGTCAACAGGAAAAAAAGAAAACACATAAGGAGCATCTTTTGAATCATCTCTTAATGCAGGAGATTTTATTTTGAAGGCTTTCGGGCTCCTTTCAACTAAAACAAAGGACTTTAAAAACTCCCATGTGATAGTCAGGTCCGTAAATCTTGTTTTAAGTGGAGAAAGTTAAGGGATGTGTGCAATCTTCTCACCAACACACAATACCTGCATTTGAAAGGCAATTAGAAAGAAAAAAAAAGCCTAAACAGATACCTTTTTTATTTTTCCAGGCCTTGATCAGAATTTTAAACCGCAAATGTCTGCGTGCGTTTTGAATAAATGTGTCACAGTTTCATTAAAGGCTAACAACAAGAAACTCAGTTTGCATTTGGCTCTGGAAGGGATTTTCTGATGTGGCTTAAAAAAAAGACATATGCTAGGAGTTTTAGTTTTCCATGGTTCCATAAGGAAGGCCTCCAAAAATCTGGGCAAACTCAGAGGATAATCGCCACTCCTGTTCATTTGATGTAAACCTGGTGACTTGAAGAAATCGTTCACATTCACAGCAGTTGCACTGAGACCTTATCCGTTCTTTAAAGGTATTGGCTTTTCTTGAGAATTGAGAATAACCCGTTTCCTCACCTTTATTCATCATTTCAACCTAGATTTCCTTAATTTTTTTTTATTTTTATTTTTTTATTTACCAAGGCTGTGTCCCACCAAGGTGGGGTAGCCTAGACAAGGCACACAATTTTAGCTCCCTCTGTCTCTTCCCCAAACCCTCCTCCTTCAGTGTGTATGTGCGTGTGACTGGTCTGAGGCCTGAGGCCAGATTTCCTTAATAATATTATTTTTATTAATAGTAAAATGTGACATCCTTAAGACCCACTCCGATCGTCTTTGGAGTTATTTTGAAAGCGTTTCCAGGGGTTTTGTTACAATTATGTTTTTTTTTAGCTAAATTTAATAGCCACTGTCATTTTCTATTATAGAAATACCCCGCTGAGATGTGGGCAGGACTACAAAAAACTTTCTTTCAACTGCATTTTCTCTTCTGCTCCTGATTCACAAATGATTTGAATAAAAATAAAAACTCCTAGAAATGCAATTTTGAGCTTGATTTCCCTAATATTTGACCTCCATCATAAGAAAATGCCACAAGAACATGTTAAAAACACAATTATCATCAGAGCTGGTCTTTAAATACAACCTGTCTGCTATAACCTCCTTCATGCTCACTCCGCTTGCTCCATGAGAAGTGTCACCCTGATCTATACCTTCCCAATATACAGCAATTAGATTTACTTTTTTATAGTTGGCTCACTAACACGTGACCATGTTTAGACTTATGACAAACAAGTGTTTATATTTGTCATAGACACTGAAATAACTAAGTAACTGTATTTGTGAAAAAAAACTATGCTTGTTAAAGGAGACATTTTCTCCCTCACATATTATTTTTCACCTCACAGGTTGGTATCTGGTCACACGCATGTTGCAAATATGCAAATGAAAAGCATAATGAATGCAAATAAAATCGAGGCAAATCCTGCAGAAAAGTGTGCCCCAAATTGACTTACTCTTGTTTTCTTTTATTTCCCTTATTTTCAGCAAGCCGTAAATACACACTGTCAGCTTAAATTTGCAATTTTACTAAAGATGCTTCCATCTTTACCTCGTTACCTCCAATCAATGCCAATGAACTGACAACAGTGGATGAATCTGTTAGAAAGTCCCTTAGCTTGGAGAACAGATGAATGGAGCACTGCTCTAGCTTTGCTAAGGAGCTATCCGTCATTATAATCTGAGCACATGCCAGAAACCAATGATATACAAACATAATATCATGCAGCTTATCCTCTTGCCTCTCTTAAAGGAGCAGAGTAGCTGAAAAAAAAGAGCAGGAGGAATGAAAAACAACCTCACTTCAGGCCATTCCTTTTTTCTTTTTTTATGGTGGTAGGTGTTGGTCGACTATTTGTATAATAATTTACTCAAAATGAAGAAATTGAAATTCAGATGGTGTAGCGGTTTTGGACAAAATCATTCATATAACACATTTGCAAAAGTAAATTGTTCGACCTGCTGCAAAATGTACACATAAAGTAAACAAAAGTAAATCTAAAAATACCAGATCCAAGCACAGTTTATATACCTTTTCCAGGTTGACGCCAGCAAGACAAAGGAAATGATCATTGACCCCTCCTGTTTTACTGGTGATCATGCATTCAGGGAAAAGACATTAAGACTTTGGACTCTTCTAAATACTGGATATTCACATCAAAGACAGACCAGACGACTAACACAGAGGAAGGGCCACTTAGCTCACTCACGTTTGAGATGTCCTTTGAGTCTGGTGACTGTGATGGATGAGAGGAGAAGTAACGCACACTTGAAATCCATTATGGACCATCCTCTGCATCATCGTCCTCTGCATGATACTCTGAGTGCACTGAGGAGCTCCTTCACTAGGCAGAAACACCGCTGTAGGAAATAGCACTTTTGCAGATTTTCCTCCCCATCCTTCATCGGAGTGCCCAGCAGAAGCTCAGTTTCTTCGCCTCTTTGTTTTTTAATCTAAGGACATCTAAAATGAAGCGATTAGATGATGTATAAAGGAATTAAGTGGGCCAAATGCGCTTTTCTGCACAAATCTAAACCAACAACCTTAACAACAGTGCTTAAACTCACATAAGGCACTGCAATGAAGACTAGGAGACGGCTTGCAGCTCCATTAAAAATCGACTAAAGAAGATTCAAAGTTGATTGATTTAAACAACAATAAAGGACACGACCATAGCCAGGTTTAAAATACAGTCAACTCTGGGGCAGTTGTGAGGATCCCAACAGCAAAACCAAGAAAAGTCTTTCATATCTGTGTTTTTGTTGCCTCTGTGGTTGCAGCAGGTCAAGGGGGTCTGAACACAGCATGGTGTTATGAGCTCTGTGGAAACGCTGCAAAGAGCCAGCAAAGGTCTGAGGAAGGCCAGCTTTTGATTAAGACCTTTCCACTACAATGCTTGTTTGGTACTTCTACCTGCACACTGCTGCTTTAATATAACAAGATCATAGGTATTGGCAACCCGGTTACATTTTACCACTGGGTCAAATACCGGGAGCAGCAACAAATGAATTGTTGAACACCTTGTTGGCAGATTCTGTTTTTTTTTCCTTTAAAAAAAAGCAAAATAAAATGGTTTACTTTTCTGGGTTTTTTGTGCAGGTTTATGTAGTCTGTGTGTGTTAGATTCAGTCAGAAGTTGCATCATTTCTGTAGCAAGGGAAACAGCTATGTATGATATAATAAAAATTGTAAATTACCCAGAAGCTTGACACAGTTCTTCTCCATTTCATTATACTCTTTACATCATTTCTATCCCTTTGTTCCACCTGAGTAAAAGGTGCAAACTTATCAAATTTTAAATGCAAAGTTAGGCAAAAAAAAACCTTCAAGTGATGAATTGGTTAGAAAAGACTAAAAAACAGACAATACCTTTATTCATGTAATATCAGTGACTCTTTAAAACAGATCTGTGGCACAATGTCCTCACACATTCACCGACCCTGCAGAGTGAGACTGTTGAGGCTGACTCTGATGTGCTCACAGATGATACCTGAACCACACTTCAATGGAGTTCAAGCACTGATGCCCAGGCAGGGCCCAGCAGCTCAAGGATGGGCCTCCCATGGGAAAGTTACCCAGTGGCCGCCTGCCACGGCGGGACAGGAGGAGGAGGGGGGGGGGACAGAGCCAAGAATTTTGGCTCAGGGATGAGGGGGGGGGGTACTGGAGATCAGAGGAATCGGAGCGTTCAAGGAGTGAGGCGGTACTGTCGTGTGAAGGGGGCCCACATGTAAGACAAGACATGGTTAGTTACCTTTCAGCTATACAGAAAAAAACTGGAAAAAAAAGAAAGGTGAAGGATGGAAGAGGTGAGAAGCAGTCATGCACAGGGTGCAAAAATACAAAAAAAAGCCCAGAAAAGAAAAATATGAGGTGCCATTTTGTGCCAATAAATCGAATGTGCGGCATAGTGAAGGTTGAAATTCATTTAATATTTATATATGTTTAATAAAATATGAATCTAAGATTGTAAAAATGATCCCATCTGCATATCTTCATAACCTTTTGCGATATTACTATTTACTTTACTTAAAACATGTTTTATTAATTTGCACGTGTGTTACACTGTTGTTTTTTTTAATAGAGGTGATCTATTATTCCTTGCAAAATCGGTGATGTTGCTGGCGACACCTAAATAACAGTCTTTGATCCGCTGTTCCTCTTTGACTGATTATGTGATCAACGTGAATCAGCGTTGATTTTTTTGAAAATCAGAATAAGAAGCTTTTCATATTGACTTTACACCGCACAAGGCCGCTTTTCTCTGCAACACAATCAGCTGATTTACGTTGATTACGTAAGCTCTTCACTACTGCAGGGTTGCACACAGGGTAATGCTCTTTTTCAGAATCTGCTGGATTAACGTTAAATTCTTAAAAAGCTGAATGGTTACGGTAGTTGAAAGACGCAAATAAAAAAAAATATTTTCTTTTTTCATGTTATGTTGTCAAAATGTTTTCCTTTATTTTCAATAGTGTATCCTTGCTGAGAATGTTGGAAAATAAAATCAAACTGAGAAACACTGCAGGGGCTAAAATTCCGGTGGTATAGACCCCATCCGATAAAAATTGAGTTTTTTGGAAAAGGGCTTATTTGTGAGGCAGAAAATTCGCAGGGTGGGAGACAAGCTCTATGCTCCTCTCTGCAATTGGGAGAGGAAGGGGGGTGGGGTTGCTTAGCCCCAATGGTCCTACCCACAAACCAGTGGCAACGTTTAATTAAACTACTCCCACTATGCAGAAACTGTCCTAGTTAACGACAGGTTGATTTTTTCTACAAAAATCAGCATAATCATATTAAAGGACAACTGGGAATGCTTTTACAAACTCAAAAGATAACCAGAGAGGGTTTTTAAAGGGTTCAACAGTTTTGGTATTTTATACATTTTAACAGAATAAATGCAGTTTTGGTTTGCTATGAGCTCAATTGGACTCAGACCTCGCTTGGTAACAAAATCTTAAAGCTCTAAAAAATAAAATGTACAGTACACAAATAATAGCTCAACCAGACTCATGGGAGAATAAGAGAAAAATCTGCAAAACCTGCAGAAAAGCTATTGTTTTGCTAAAAGTAGGAAGACAATGTTTGTTTTAGGATGAAAGCTACTTTAAAAAACAGATTCACAGCATGAAAACAATCAACTATCTTGCTCTTGAAACGGAAAAGAGCACTATAACTAAAGTTTTAAATTGATGCACAATGCCCTCAAAATGCTTTGACGATGTTGCCACAGAGCTCTGGTATCATCTGCACTTACAGGAACATCAGAAGCAGTCTTAAGGCTGGATGCATTTTGTCATCGCTGCAGGCTGTAATTAGCTGCTGCACTCAATACCACTTAACTTGGTAACCATTAATTAACAAACCTGTAGTGTTCACTTAAACTCTGGCAGTTGTCAAAGAAGTTTTTCAGCAGGAGAAAGGCTGGATCTGTTTCATTGTATTGTTATTTTACCCAATGCTATTCAGTATGTGTTCCTAAAAATGTGTTTGCACTGGCAGGAATATTACAAACAACAGAGCTTGAAGCCTAGAGAAAGGGAGTTTTTATTTGCAAGGAAGCTAAATGATAAAAGAACTTCATAATGTGAGAAAACATTTTGATTATTGGATATTTTTATATGAAATCTCAGATGAACGGCAATTTTTTAAACCTTTGATTTTGATCATTTTTGACAAAATACATCATGATGTTAGTAGGTTATGAGTGCAAATAGGGCAAGCAGAAACAAAAAAAAAAGCAAAAAAATAAATTAAAAAAAGTAGAAATTAACTAAAAAATACAATTTGGGCTAGAAATGAAAGAACCCCCAGGTACAAAGTGGTGCACATCTTCTTTTAAATATAAATGCATCAACAAAACTTCTTGCAGAGATTTAGAAACACCACACACACACACACTTTATGCACATCACTTATAAATGAGATTTAACCAAGTTAGACAAGGGTGTCCATTTTCTGACTCCACCCTTCGCTACTTGACCTACCAAAGTCCAATCACCCGGGATGTTAGGGGCACTGGACCGACAGAAAAAAAACAGGGGGTGGGAGGGATGCTGCATAATTCATGTCTCTTTAAAAAATAAAGTTTCTATGAACATGACGATTCTGATGGGAACCAAAAAACTCAACTTGTGCTTTGAAAAATCCCATTCTGTTTCTCCCACTGGACATTTGAGACTCTTGTTTTCTGTCCAAATTTCAATTGTCAGCCATCTATCTTCCAGGGATTATAACCACGGTTTCCCAGCAGGAAGAGAGTCATAAATAATGGAACGCTTGGATCTCCAGGGGGAAATATCCAATGTTTCAAATGGTAGAATTCATTGTAAAATTTAAAGAGATGTAAAGGTCAATGTCATCCAAAGCATTGAGCTAAAATACTATTGACCATGAGTAAATAGCAGCTTGAAAGAAATTATTCAAAATCTGTGTCTACACTCGAGTGGGGAATCTGTTGATGCAGCGTTACGTTTTTTCATTGTTAACCAGCACTGATCATATTGCTATTTGGCCACTTCAAAGTTAACACGAAAAATGCAAATATGCACTTCCTATAGACAAGCAATTTTCAGTTTATTAGGCTGTTGAATAAACAGTAACAAATGGTGGCAGAGCTGGAGCATATAAAGTGGAATCCTGCAAACATGCTACTTCCTCCTGGGAACCCTGTGCGCCTCAAAGAGACAATTGTCTTCCCACCTATTTGCTGAGTGAACTATCTCCAACCATCTGATTTAATGTGGATATCCCTCACCTACTCCCACTATACAAACCTGGTTCCCATCTTCCCCAGGTGCCCGATCAAAGTGAACTCAAGCAAGTAGGACAAGTACGAGCGGAATGATCATCACATCTAAGTCATTCCAGCAGGGAGCTGAGTATGTCTACTGTTTTTATTTGATGATGAGATCCGGGGCACAAATCGGATCCGGGATCATTTACTTTCCAAACAAGTAAACAACATCCCCTTTTAGACATGTGTGAGTGACAAATCACATGCTTTCACTAAGAGCAGAGTCAGAACAGCGACCTCTAAATATTTTTTCAAATTCTATTTGCAGTGTTTTGGATTAAACTGAGAAATTTGACTAAGTGTTTTTTTTTTCCTTTTCAGAGTTAGTCTCATGTGTCAGACAGCTGCGTTCAGCTCTACTGCCAAAACACGAGAAGTGCAAAGGTGGCTGTAGAATGGGACATTTCCTGTTTACCAATCTGAAAAGACCTCACCTGATGTGATGGTTGTCTGTCTCAAAACTCCAAAACAGTGGGCTGCCCCCCCTCCAGTAAGCTGTACGCTCTAATATGAGCCCTCGCAGGATGAGAGAGGCCATCTCCTGACTGCTCAGTATAAATCTGACAGTCTCTCTCTGCCTTACAGGGTGAGGAGGGGAACATTTTCACCCTTCCCAGAAGGAGATGGGCGAGTGCTACGCTCACAGCATATAAGAGGATCATACAGCAGTGCCGAGGAGTTGGCCATTTCATGGCAACTCTCTGCCGTGACAGATGGGCAGTGTGCTTTTGCCATAGCCTAGAGTTTTAGAACCCAAGCTGCTTATTGAGTGAGATGAACGCGCATAGATGCTGGGCGGAGCTAAAGCAAGATGGAAAAATATGTATGAAGACGATGAAACATGAAGGCAGGATCAGAAAAATGAGCAATAGATAAAGCAGTTTGACACAGACGAGTTAATAACTACAGATTTAATTTTAAATACATCAAGACAGATAAAAGATGAAACATTCCTTCTGAGAAAGCAGCTTCAAATAGGGTCAAAAAGCGGAAAAAGTAACAGGATGTACATTTTCCTTGTCATACAGAGAAGGTAATATGTTAATTATGGTGCAACCTGGCAGGAAACAACAAGTAAAGTCTGAGTATTAAATTAGTTTCCTCTGAGGAGCTCATCTGAAGCCGTTGGTCACGATTCAAAAAGCGGAAATGATTTGACTTATTTTGTTGCTCATAATTGATTTTCTGTCAGAGTGGGAGAAACCTCTGGTTGCTAATGGAATCAACTTGCCAAAATAACTTTTCCCATCCCTACTGTGTGCCGCATAGGACTCATATGTTTCCTTTTATAGGCTTTTAGATGGCATCCAGGAATGCTGAAGTCAGAGAAGTGACTCATGTTAATAAATCATACAATTAAACCCACTTTAAAACCCTGTGGTACAGGCAGCAGGGATTCCTTTAGTTCACCTGCTAAAGTTTGTGGGATGATAATTGGTGTGGAAGCAAAACAAAATAACATTTATTTAATGTTAGGACATTTAAAACCAAGCGTTTAGTTTCAATAAGATATAATGGATCAAAAATTAGTACCACTCTAAAAGTAAAACCAAACTTTTTTATATCTTCCACTGTGATGAAGATGAAACGTAAGTTAAAAAACATTCTATGGGAAGACGAACATATTTCACCCAAATGTTTTTTTTTCTTGAATGGTACACAAACTTGAAATATACATTCAATAAAAAAACAGTGGTTTTGGTTGTAATTTTTTTGTTTTTGGTTCTTATTTATTTTTTGTGTTTTTAATGCCAATTTTACAAAAGCGAAGAGCCACAGACAGGCTGGGCACTAACCTCATCTGCTCATGAAGACTATAAGATCCCCAGCAATTAAAGTTAGAGAGCCACAATGTAATAGACAAGATCTGTGTCTGTTTTTGTATTTGTGCTCATCTAAATGTATCCAGTCGTTCCCTAAATCATTGGCGAAGAATTAAATATTGAGCAATACCAACAGTTCTTTTTGTTTGCAAGTCAATCCGTTGGATGCAACATTTGGACTTTTATTTGTTGTTGTTGTTGTTGAATGCAGTACGCCTCCACATAAACTCTAAATGACAAAATAAAAGCTGTTTTAAAGTTGTAAATACATTTAGTGTTTTGGATTCTTTCAAATGTTCTGTTTTTAATGTTTTCACTTCTTTTCAATCACATTTCCTTTTTTCAGTTACATTTTTGCAGCTTCCTAATCTCTGGGGGGAATTGTTCCCGTTTCTTTGCAGCTCCAAAAATTGTACAAGATTTGCATTCTCTGTGACGTTTATTTTTGTCTTTTTTGTCAAGAGACATCCTGCCTGATGCCTAGCAACACTCCCTTGTATTTCTGCTTTATTATTGCAGCTTAGTGCTGGTTTATATCTGGGAATTTTACAAGACTGTTCGTGTTCTATTCTGATTCATTTTTATCTGCAGCTATAACCTTATCTGATGGTTAATTAAAAACCTATTCAAAAACCTGAAACAGTTTGCTAGACCTTTAAATGTTTGGTCAGGTGGGAACAGTAACTACAGACTCTGACATCATGATCAAAGTAATCATAAACCATCCATCTACCATTCTACCATTCTCCTTGTACAGCCCGTAAAAGGAGGCTAAAAGACCAAACGTTGTTGCTGAAAGGCTGGATGTTCAGTGATGTATCCACTGGTGAATGCTTAAATGAAAGCAAAAATACCGGCAGTGAGCAAAGTGCAGCAGTCAGAAAGATACCTGCAACCTTTTAAGCAAAAGCAACTTCAGAGGCATCTCATCTCACCTGAACACAAAAAGGAAGTAGATTGTTGCTCAGTGGTCCAAACCTCTGCTTTTAGATAAAAGCATTTTTTTTAATTTCTTTGAAAATCAAAATCCTGAAATTTAGAAGGAAAAAGAGATTCCCAGAATTCAATTAACTTGAGGTCTGCTGTAAAGTTTGTTGTTTGGGGCGCCATGTCATCTGGCTGTGTTGGTCTGCTGTGTTTTAGCAAAATTAAGGTCAGTGCAGAAGTCTGTGTTGTTGCTTCAAAACACTTTGGGCTTCCTTCCCCTGGTCTGACCAGCTAATACTGGCAGATACTCAACTCAGTATTGTTTTGCATTGAAATTGCCTGCCTCACACTGGCACACTCTGTCCCCCAAAAGTGGTCATTCTAATTAGCATAAAGTCCTTGAATCTTCACGGGACAAATATTGCTACCACGTTTATGGAGCAGACACCCACTGGCTAGACATTTTAAAACCCACTCCAGTAAAATAAGTGTTTTTGTTGTTTCAAATATGTTTTTTTTTGTGGCCTTTTTTTCATGATGGATCATGTACCGCATATAAAGAACATTAGGTTTGAAATAGCTTAATGCCCCCTGCTCTGCTCGATTCTGATGCATCCATTTGCAAACAAATAGATCCATCTTTGTTTTCTCATCTGAGCTGGTACGCCTCAAAACTGTACATCTGGATATTTCTGACATTGCTCACCATTTTTGTTGCATCACTAATGTTAGGTTGGGGTTTTGAGGGGCTGTCAGCTAGTGAGAGAGAGTGTAAGCAGATAGGTGGAACCCCCAACTCAGAGCCAATTTTCTAATGAATTCTTGCGACTCTGCAGAAACTTTGTTTTTAAAAATTGACAGGTTTTTTATTTTGGCTAAAAACATCCTAATCATAACTAAAAGACCACTGGGAATCCTTTTAGAATAGATCAAAAGATTATCGGAGTGAATCTTTAAAACATATAACAACAGTAAGCTGTTAGATCTATCGCAAAAAAATGTTATGGTTACATAAAGAGTTAAAATTAGCCTTAAAAATATCCTTTAACCGAACGACTCATGTGTCACAATGTGATTTTGTTATACAAAGAAAAAGATCCACCTTTTGGGAACTGGCAGAAACTGTTTAAACATATGCAGGGAAGAACTACTTAAGATGCTAACTTCTAAAGAACTGACAGGATCTACACATGTTAAGAATCAGCCCAACGAGACACACACACACTTCCTGTGACACAGATAATGCAGCAGAGGACAGGAGTACAGATCACATACTTCCCCAATGGACTTTGGTTAAGCTAAAAAGAGAGACATTTACCAACATCCATTCTCACACACTCTCACACAAACACACACCTGTGCACACACTTCTCCATTTACTCTCCCCTCTCCACATATTTCTCCATCCTCTATGGAGCAGCTGGATTTCTAGAGGCTTCAATTTATTGCAAATTACCACCTGTCCTGCCAGAAGCCCCAGTGAACACAGCAAGTGATCCTGCCCACTTCTCTTTATTTACCAACCATTTCCTCCAAGATTTTCCACTTCCTGCTTCCACCCACTACCACGCCATGTCACTGACTGAAAAATGAAACACTCAGGACACCGCAAAAAACGAGGCATTTTAAGAGTAAATCTGCTGTCCATCTGTTCTGTTAAGGGATTAGGAAGGCAGGGAGAGAATAACCAAGCAGGAGGATAAAGGGCAATGTGGACAAACAAGTGAGAGTGTGCTGAGAAGACGAAGCATACAACCTTCATAAACTCCCTGTGCATTGAAAAACATGCTTAGGCTATGCGTCTATTAACTTCAATGCAAATCATTTGAGTGCTGCAAAACTGCCATACATATTCATGTTGTAGAATGAAAATGGCAGCACTCTGCAGACCGGCTGGTTAGGTTAAATCTCCAGGTTAATGTTGAGCATATGTGGAGAGAGAACGGTATTTATGCATGCTCAGATTAGAGGATTTGACAAAGGAGGATACAATGGAAGAAGAAAAGGTTGCATTTCATAATGGATGTAAAAATTACGTTTTTAATTGCATTATTACACATTTATTAAAAATTTACCCTAAAAAGATTCAAAAACAGCCAAATTTAACCCTCAGTATTCTTTCAATATTATCATTGTCACTAATAATTTGTTTTTGGTATTGCTTTTATTGACATGTGTATTGGTAAATGTATGACCAAACATGACCTTTTTTCTTAAACAAGGGTCTTCTTACTTTCTTAGGATTTGGTTTTTGCGGTTTTACATTTTTTACAATAATGTATAATAATGCAGATTTTCACTAACCTGATGAGGGTTCTGTCTTTATTATACTAAATCTGATGCATATACCAGTGAAACTTTTCTTCGGTTGGCCATCAACAAGCAGAAGTTCATTATATTGCTCAGAGTGTGGTGTGGCAGCACAAAAGGATAAAGGAAGCCCAGTGGAATGGCTGGGCAGTCGAACCATTTGCCAGTGGGCTGAACATAGAGGTCATGCCTGATCACATCAGTAAAAGGGATTTGGGGCTTGTCACAATCATGGAAGAGCCAAAATGTGTCAGCATCCAGGCAACAGGTGTCATCTTTGTGTTAATGTGAGTCACTGGCACCATGCCATTAGGTCTCAGCCGGACCTGTGGGGAGCTGTGAACACTCTCACCAATCTTTTCTTTGTTCTTACATCAAAGAGTGCATCCTGTCTTAGATCAGTGAACAATACTTCATCCTACGTGGATAAATTATCAATTTTCCTCATTAGTGTTTTGTAGGATGATCAACCTAACAGGTTATTTCTTATCTGCAATGCATGTGGGAAACAAAAGAAAAAGCTGGAAACTGATGGCAACATCTGCATCAGGTGGGAATGACTATGAATTAGGAACATAAACTTGAAGGCACGAGTTCCATATTTAAACTTGTGGAGCTTGTATTTAGGTCATAGCTTAGGGGGAAGCTAAGAATGTACAAGGAGACATCCTGAAAAGCAAAAAAAAATCCAAACATACTTGTACTGAAATGAAGTCACTGAATTTCCAGCACCTGCAGTGGCAACATCAACAAAAAAAAAACAAAAAAAAAAACACTGATTTAATTAAGCCAACCAAATTGGACAAGGAGGGGAAGGCAATTGTAGCCTCGCATCCTGCACTTTCATTGCATTCTTCTCCTTTTGCTTTTGAAAGACATCCCTGTGAGTTTTATGGCCGTGCAATTATCCCTCCGTTCTAAAGTAGACATTAGTGAAGACATTCCGCCACTCTTCCAGGGATCACATTAAGACAGGTAATTAAAGGCGGTGCGAAGAAAAAATTGGCTGAGAAACGCATATTGAAAAGACCCTCAAATATGGGCAATAAATCTCCTGCCTGTCTGTCTTTAGGGTGCTCTATTTGAGTGTATTATTCAGGAGCCGTTTTTGGCTGGGGCCAGGAAGAAGCATATGCTGACAGGATGGGGGATAGAGGAGGTGGCCAAGAGGCGGCCATTTTGGAAGTGACCTACTTCTGGTTTAATGAATAGAGGACTGGGAGGAAAGCTTAGCCAATGAAAGTCATTTGTCCTTGCTGTGCGTTCCCCGTACAACGTACAACAAACATTTTAGGGCCCTAGGCTTCTGCGAGTGAAAGTAATCCTTTTAAATGAAGCTGATGCTGATTTTTTCAATTCCTATCTCACCTACCGTAACAAAGGCATTCATCATAACGTTTTGATTTGCATTCAGCACCACGCTTTAGCCTACTTTGCTTCCCCGTCACACCAGACAATGTTTATAACTCTAATCATATTAAAGTATTCTGATGAACATGCTCATCGTCCTCTGAAAGCTCAATCATTCAAGCACCGAGAGTGAAGTCATTATCAATTGATTGAACATTCAAGTGGAAAAACTCCCCTGCTTGAATTGAAAGGCCAGACACAGCGCGGATATTGACACTTCAAGGATGATGTGAAGCAACACACAGGGAGAGACGAGGCGCTAAAAATGGAAACAATCGATACACTTAAAAAGAGGTCATGATGCAAAACACCTCAACACACGTTTGAAATCAAACTGCTATTGAGAAAAGTGGGTCTGCATTTACCTGCAGTTCCTGCAGGCATGCTGGGCAGCAACCTGAAGAGAACTTCACTGAATCGTCTTTGATACGGACAAATGACTCTCATTTTCTTCTTGTGAACGGAGTGCCAGAATTCCTGAGCAGGCCTTAAAGAAAGGCAACCTGATTCTAGATGTTTGTATCTTACCATTTTCCTTTCTTCAGTCCCCCCTTTTTTTTGGCTGTCTGTTACACTCAAGTGAGCTTATTCTGGAGAATACAAGCATTCACACTTCAATTCAGAAAACATGAATAAACAATGGAGTTTCCTCGTGTAGCAGAAATTCCCTCCGGCTAGCATGCACTCACACATACTACAGTCGACACTCTTGTACACGTGTGGAGCTGAGTCGCTCTGTGAGCTGCACACGCGCTCAGGACTCATGACAAAATGCTAAATATCTGCTCTCATATCTGAAGTTACTCACTTCCACAAAGAAGCTCTGATGCTCCCCAAGAAAAAAAAGAAGTGTTTGACTCCATACTTACTCTCATGCAAGGGCTCTGACAACAATATTCTCTTATGGGTTTCGACGGGGAGCTCAAAATGATTTGCTTTTTGCGGAGTGCAGTGTCGTTGCAAAAATTGCTGTGAACACAAATTTGGATAATGGTCATGCTTACAAATACACACTGGCGCACAACAGACAAAAGAAGAAAAAAAGAAAGAAACAACTCACAAACAGCCTGAAAGTATATTACTGCAAAGATCTTTGTTGCAATCTGTTTGAAGCAGACTCTACTAAAGAAAACCCAGAGATGGAAACAAAGTGTTCCTGCAATAAAGCCTCCCTTGGTGCACAAATTAGGATAAAAGACTCAGCATGAGTTAGAGATTCATGTTTGGAGCTTGTAAATGTGTACTTGTAGTGTGCGTCCCTGTGTGATTCCTGAAAGAGAGTCAATCTGTGTGTGTTTGTATGTTGGAGTGTGTCTCTCCTGGTCCCGGTCCCTTTAATTCTTTGAGCTAAGATAATGAGAATTTTATCTTCAGCTCCTCTGAGGCGTGGGGGCTCTGATTGAATGGGAGCAGAGTGTAACGGATGAAACAAGCGATAGTGGGCCGGCTAGGTTACACTAAGGCAGGCTAAGATGCTGCCAGCATTCTCTTTGGAGAAACATGGATAGCGTTTTTGTGCCAGAATCACGGGAGCTGAAGGAATGTGCTGTGTACCTGTGACAAAATGGAAGCCTCTTGGGTTGTGAAGGAGACCTGCACCGTAACAGAAAATAGGACAAAGAGCAACGCTGCTCGGCACAATGCAACACATAGTAACAACAAACCTCGAAATACATTTATAATTTAACAAAGAACAAAAAAAAATGCGAATGTGCATCTTTGACATGTTATCTTTCTCCACAGCACCTCATACTCACCACAAAAAGCCAAAAGCCCTGTGCAATCTTTTCCCACCTCTTTTCCATAATTATCATTCACCAAGAAATATCTCCTTAATGACATACTGCAGAAATCTGACGTCAAACTCAGCTTTTCAGTCAGCAGATAGATTTATGACAGAAAAACGATTCATCAAATTGTCTCTTTAGCATAGAAAAGTCAGATTTTTGGCAATCTGTTCTGTTCCTCCTGCGATATCTTTTCCACGGTTATGTTCCGTGTTTCACGTTGAGGAAGAAATTAATCCCCAAATCATGTCTCATTTAATTGGCCACCATCACTTTTATCCTTGACCCAGAAAGAGATGCTTATATGGTAAATGCATTTTACTTGCTTGTCTAATTGCGGAGAAAGGGATGCGAGGAGATGCTTTAGCTAAAAATAAAGACAGTCTCTGCCGCCTAGGATGTAAATTATAAGATTAACTACACTAAACTGGATTGTCAAATTACATTTCCAAGTGTGCTTTAATTTTTTAAACCTCTGCACACACTAAAAACAACCACTTTTGGAATTTATTTTAATAGTTAACAAAGACAGACTTTATAATGAACAGTTTATTGAATATGCTGCTGTACTGAGGAAGAGATAAGACATTTTTAATTGTTTTACTTTCTTTGAAACGTGACAGAATCCTGATACCCGGCATTCAGGCAAAGACTAATCTTAGTTGTTGTTCTCTTATCCCCTTCGGCTTTCTCAAAGCTTCTGATGAGAATGCCAAGGAAAAGTGTTTGGAAATGATGTCTTTTTTATTTTTTAACTCTGTGGCCCCCTATCAAACAAGGATTCATTTGAATCAATCTTCTGTTTTTGTGCTTGTAAAGAAAATAAGACTTGAGTAGAGTGGTGGAAAAGTGCAAAAACTATAAATCGGATCGTCTGAATTCAAAACTGCCCCTTTGTTCATCCCTCTTGTTTGTTAGCTTCGTCTCTGTGGGGTTCTGCTAGCGCAAGATCTGTTATGATTAAAGAACATTCATTATATACATTCTTAGCAAAGCTTTTCTTGAAATAAAAAAATCACAAGGAGCACAAATGAGATTTACAAAAAGGCAATTTAGAAGGAATTGACAAAAAAAACACGCGGGGGGGGAGGGGGGGCTGCTGACAAGTCAAGCAAATGGAGAAAAGAGTTTTCTGACACCACAACAACTGACTGGCAGTTTTATGGGCAAATGGTAACCTCTGGAGGAAAAAAGAATATCACAGCAGGAATTACAAACCATGACATGAGTAATGATAATGTTTGAAGACGTATGGGTGCCAGTTAAAGTGAGCAATAGTTGATAATTAAGAAGATTTATTCTTAGCTTAAGACAAATGCCTGCGATCACTCTCCTGATGAGATATGAACTAGGCTTGCATTTGATGGGCATGACCATGAATTAAAGGCATTAAATATACGTTACATGAAGGGCTTTTCATGCTCTTTTAATTATGTCTGTAATACAAATTACAATATCCTTACAAGGTCAGCAAATAGTCTAGCAATTAAAACCTATACATGGGTATTCAGCACAGTAAATGATAGTTGAGTAATTTTGTAATTAGAATATTTGTATCTCCACTTTATTCTGATCAGATCACAGTAGGAGGAAGCATATACTAACTACCTTCACTGAGAGGTGAGACACAATCTAAACAGGTTGCCATCACAAGACGCCCAAAGATGAAAAAACATTTCTTTTGCAAGGATGAGCGCATAAAACATTTGCCAAATCCAATGGAGAATGTTAGGGATCAGTCGAGAAGTTTATCAAAGATTTGAAGTCAAGGATTGCAGGACAATAGAGGTGACAGCTCATTCCCAAACAATCCAGAACAAGCTGCATGTAACAAATCTGCAGTCTTGCAGGGTTGTCATGGTGAATGAAATGATCACTATTCACAATCAAGCCCTTATGTCGGCAACCTATCCACTGAAATCTGAACAGTGGAAGGAATGATGTATTTAAGCTGCAGTCGTACTGAATGTGATTTTGGCATCAGGGGTGTCCAGTTTTAATGTTAAGTCCATGTATAGACATATAGTCCTGTGGTGCATTTTGAGTGTCAGGCACCATCTCAGTCACTAGAAAGTCTCATTTGGAGGCAAGCTAGGTGCAAGGAGATATCTAGATACGCTGCCGAACACTGGCGCCAACCTATAACCACCAGGAGTAATACAAGGTTCAGGGTCTTGCCCAAGGACATGTGAGCAGGCTAGGTGGGAACAGAACCTGCAATCTTCCAATCAAAAGGTCAACTGGTCCACCTCTGCACTATGGCTGCCTCACAAGTATTGCAGATTGTTTTCTATTAATTAGCAGTTCGTCTCTGCAGTGCAACAGCAAGAGGGTCTGCAAGAGACCAACCTCATTGCAGAGGGATGTCAGAACGGGATCCTGCAGCCAGTGGCAGTCTTATATCTTTATGGTCTTTTCACAATTACGAGAAATCCTAGTGGTGCCAGCATTCTCTGTAGCCAGAAGATTTGAACTTCATTTCAACTTTTGCTTTATTTATTTGTTTTAATTGGACACAGCTTTCTTGACTCACATACAGTACAGACCAAAAGTTTGGACACACCTTCCCATTCATTTGAATGAGAAGGTGTGTCCAAACTTTTGGTCTGTAGTATTGTGACGGGGTCCCGCCGAGAAAGGATGCAGAGGAGCCAAGGTGAGGAGGATCTTTCTTTATTGCCGACACTGATGCCACACGCAGGGCCACGCAGCATACAGCACACACTGTCACTCCTCTCTTTTCGCCACCTGCAGTGCTCATCTTTAAGTGGGATGCCACACCCACGGGTCGTTGCTCTCAATCCCAGCCAGGCGGCACCACAGGTGGTAATCATAACATACAAAATACAAACAATAAAACCCGGTGTGGCCCCCCCTCGGCATTTAACGGTGCCACACCGGCACAAGTATATCAAAGCAGCTCAATAACGTTTTGAAGAGCTTTTCTTCACTGCCATGTGACTTCATTCAAATTTGAAAGATATCACAAAATTACCTTAAAATACGGTATGACTTTGTTGAACAACATTTGTCAGTGTGTTAAAAATAGCCTAATTTCTACTGGAAACTTGTCGCTTAACCAAATCACTTATTGAACACGTGATGCTGTATACAGTGATCCCTCACTATAACGCGGTTTACTTTTCACGGTTCCGCTACTTCACGGATTTGCATTGTGCATTGTGTTCTGCATTCTGATTGGCTAAAAAGTCACTCGCTTCTTCTCTACCTGTGCGTCAATAACTTTGCAGTTTAATATGTACAGGTACGTAAAACAGCTTGCCAAATTCACATTGCGTACCTGCAAATTCTCTTGCAATTTCGAGTTCCTCTAAAACCCATAGAAAAAAGAGCGACAACAACTGCCTATCACTATGTTCTCCCGAACAAACACACCTGCACCGTGGGCTTCAAAAGAAGAAAACTCTAAAGAGCGCAGAGCGGAGTCAGGATGCAGCGGCTAAGTCTGAATAGCAGTGAGATACACCTCAGTCACTATTTTTCCGACTGTACTTTGTATTTTTTTTCATAATCATTTTAAATTTCCTCCCGTTTAATCCAATTACTCGGGTCGCGGTGGGCGGAGCTAATCTCCGCAATTTGAAGCCTTCTGTTCACATTGATAATTAAAATTATTATTTGACAGTACAGTACAGAGTTATTTGTTGGAAAAAAACATTTCTAAAGTACTTTTATTTGTGAAACAAATGCTTGAGCCTGTAAAATGGTTTGTTCTTTCTTTTCAATGTATAATAGAGTATTTAATTGTATAATAATTGTAAAAAAAAAAAAAAAAGGGTTTCTACTTCACGGATTTTGCCTATCACGGGTTTTGGAACGTAACCCCCGTGAAAAACAAGGGTTTGCTGTATTGGATTTTTGGCACTGACACGATTATCATCATGGTTAATTTAATTTAATTTAATTTGCTGAATCTAGAGGATCCTCTAGATTCAGCAGAATCCTCTCCCTGAACACCTGGCTGCAGTCCGCTTGTTGCAAATTCAGGTTTGGTTTTATTGATAATTTTAATCTCTTTTGGAACCGCCCCTCTTTTTATCGACCTGACGGTCTTCACCCCAGCTCGCTCGGAGCCAATATTTTAACTGCTAATATCCAACACACTGTGCATTGTTTTAAAGAGGACTGACTAGGAACTCCCAATACTCCCTCAGAACCAACATCTGCAGCGCCACAGCAAAACTCTGTCAACTCCCTCAGACCCCCCTGCCAGATATCCCACAAGCCATCACCACCACATGTCACCTTCACCATACCCTCTGTTATATCCACACGAACTATCTACCCTAAGAAACGTATCAAGAACTATAATAACCTTAAAACAGTGCACATCCAGAACTCAACCAATCACCATCAATCCAGTCACAGCAATAAATCAACCGATATGAATTTGGCACTCCTAAATGTTCAATCACTTTCAAACAAATCATTTCTTATACATGACTTTATTTTAGATAACAATCTTAATGGCCTGTTTTTAACAGAAACCTGGAACTCTGGTCCACCAATCTCTCTGTCAGAGGCAACCCCCCCCCTTTTTAACTTCACAAATAAGGACAGAAAACATGGCAGGGGTGGGGGGACTGCTGTAATTTTATCTGCAGGTATTGGTTTTAAAGACATCATATTTAATGAATATCCTTCTTTTGAATATCAGGCCATTGTACTCAATAATCCCGTCATGTTGTGTTTGATCGTGTACAGACCTCCTAAATATAATTCGTCTTTTATTTCTGATTTCTCTGATCTGCTTTCCTCAGTATACATGGATTTTAGGAAAATAATGGTTCTAGGGGATTTTAACTTACACATCGATGACCTTTCAGAAATGTATGTCCGTGATTTTGTGAATATTTTAACAGTTATGGACTTTGTTCAGCATGTGAATGTGCCCACCCACAACAGAGGTCACACTCTGGATCTTATCATTACTCACGGCCTGAAGGCCACAGTGACCTCTGTTGTGGATGTGGGCATTTCAGACCATTCGTGTCTATTTTTTAAGGTGCATGACTGCATAATTGAGAGGCTCCCTGAGAGAATCATTAGAAGGCGCCGTCTACACCCTGAAGTGGCTGCAAACTTCATCTCACATTTGGAAAATCAGCAACCAACTTTTTCATATCCATCTATGGACTCATCAATTGAACATTTTAATAATAAACTCACAACAATTCTGGACAAAGTTGCCCCATTAAGGTTGCATACAGTTAAGGAGAAAGCTCCACCTCCCTGGAGAACAGAAGATATTAGGAAACTCAAAAGAATGACAAGGAGGGCAGAACGGAACTGGCGGAAAACAAAACTCACCATACATCACCAAATCTTTAGAAACACCTTAATGCATTACAATAATTCCATTAAAAAGGCAAGGCAAGACTATTTCTCAAAGTTCATCGCAGAAAATCAGTCAAAGCCAAAAATCCTCTTTGCCACAATAGACAAAATAATAAACCCAACCTCTGGCCCACCATCCACCTTTGGCAGTAAAACCTGTAAGGAGTTTGCAGTCCACTTCACCACTAAGATAGATGACATTAGGTCATCTATCATACAGGGGAGGGATCAACAACCCCCCGTTGACCCTTCTACTGTATGTCCTCCTATCAGTGAGAAAACGCTCGACAGTTTTGTTTTGATTGACGCTGCAGCACTCAGAAAAGTGATGTCCCAAATGAAAACAAAAACGTGTTCTCTTGATCCCATCCCCACCTCACTTTTTAAGTCAGTTTTCACATCATGTGAGGAAGAGCTACTAAACATTTTGAATTGCTCTCTTCAGACTGGAGTCTTCCCTGCATCTCTAAAGACTGCTCTGGTGAGGCCCAGTCTGAAGAAGAGTGGTTTAGATGTGTCCAATTTAAATAACTACCGGCCGGTATCCAACCTGTCATTTTTAAGTAAAATTTTAGAAAAGCTTGTTTTTACTCAGCTGAATGATTTTATTAATGAAAATAACATTTTAGAAAAGTTTCAGTCTGGTTTTAGATCTCATCACTCAACAGAGATGGCACTTGTCAGGGTCTTAAATGATCTCAGGTCCAATGCAGACATGAAGAAAGTATCTGTACTAGTTTTACTGGACCTGAGTTCAGCCTTTGACACAGTTGACCACTCTATCCTTTTAAACAGACTTCATGACATGGTTGGAATTACTGGTACAGCTTTCAGTTGGTTTGAATCTTACCTCACAAACAGAGATTTTATTATTAATCTAAATGATTTTTCATCTGAAAGGCATACACTGACATGTGGGGTTCCCCAAGGCTCCATCCTGGGTCCCACACTTTTTAATCTTTACATGCTTCCGCTTGGTGATGTCATCAGGAGACACGGCATTAACTTTCATAGTTATGCCGACGACACTCAACTGTATGTAGCTGTGTCTCCTGATGACACTGGACCCCTGGATGGCCTTTTAAATTGTATTTTAGACATTAAAATGTGGATGGGAGAGAACTTTTTGCAGCTCAATCGGGACAAAACTGAAGTCTTGGTAATCGGTTCTGAGGCTGAGAGAGATAGGGTCCAATCTTATCTGTCAACCCACTCTATGACTACACATGACACAGTGAGGAACCTCGGTGTGATTTTAGATGCAGATCTTAGCTTTGACCAACATGTGAATCAACTAACTAAATCTGCATTTTACCATCTAAGGAATATCGCCCGAGTGAGACCCTTTCTCTCTAGAGCCAGTGCTGAAATCCTAATCCATGCTTTTATTACATCAAGGATAGATTATTGTAATGCCCTCCTTTCTGGTGTAAAGAAAGCCACTCTCAATCGCGTGCAGCTAGTCCAGAACTCTGCAGCACGCCTTTTAACGAGAACCAGGAAGAGGGAGCACATTACACCAGTCTTAAAATCTCTGCACTGGCTCCCCGTCGGCTTCAGGATTGATTTTAAGATTCTTTTAATAGTTTTTAAGAGTGTCCATGGTGTTGGTCCTTCTTTTATATCCGACTTGCTTTTAACGTACGAACCTCCTAGAGCCCTTAGGTCCTCAGGTGCAGGCCTGCTGAAGGTCCCCAGGGTCAGGACAAAAAACCACGGCGAGGCCTCATTTAGATACTACGGGCCTCGTCTGTGGAATAGTCTACCTGAAGATGTGAGGGCTTCATCAACTGTGGAGGTTTTTAAAAAGAAACTAAAGACACACCTTTTTAAAATAGCTTTTAATTAGATTTTATCCCTTTTTATGTTTTATGATGTTTTACTACATCATTTTTAGCATTTTACTTGTTTAATCCACTATTTTCTATTCTTATATTTTATGGTATTTATCACATATATATTTATTTTCATTCTTTTTACGTTTTATGATGTTTTATTATATCATTTTTAGCATTTTACTTGTTTTAATCTACTATTTTCTATTCTTATATTTTATCACATATATTTACTCTTCATTCTTTTTACGTCTTATGATGTTTTTGCACATCATTTTATCATTTTATTTGCTTAATCAAGATTTATATTTTACCAAATATTCTTTTTATTTCAAATTAGACTGTTTTCGAGTGTTTTCTCACCCCCGGCTGGGGTGTTTGGGTCTATACTGACACCCCTGCCGAGAGGAGGACAGGGCAGACGGCGCTTTCTGGTTTCTCTTTATTCTGGTTTCTCTTTATTTTAATCACTAATTTATTATCCACTGGTGTTTGTCTTTGTGTATTTTATTGCGCGGGGCTAATTGAATGTATTTTATTGTATTTTATTGCTTTTGTTTTTGTTTTTATGTACAGCACCTTGAGCTGTCTTCTCGTCATGAAAGGTGCTATATAAATAAAATTAATTTAATTTAATTTAATTTAATGGTTCTTATGAAAACCTCCAGGTGGTAAACAAATAATCTGATGCTGCAATTTTAAAACATGAGGATGCCTTAAAATCTTTTAAATAAAAATGGGAAAAAAGAAAGCATGTTCAAACATTTAGACTGCCAGGTATGATTCTAACAGCTTCCAAAGTTATCAAAGTGCTGTTCAAGTCAGACTTTCATCACTTGTGGGCAACATTTGGCCTGAGGGCCAGATTTGGCCACAGGGCATCTAAATCTGGCTGAGTATGTAAAAATGATTGCATATTTAAATCAGACCTCTGCATGGCAATGAACCAGATGTGTGGATGTTTCATTCAGGCAGCCTTGATAAAGAGAGGTATCTACCTCTGTTCATCAAAACCGTGCCGTTTTTCACCCAGGGATCAACGCTGATCTAAAAATGTGGGTGTCTTTTCCCACAAGTTTTGACTTTTTCAATAATGATGTGTGCGTTAAGTTTGCATATGCACACTTTCACCTGATTTTTGCAGCTTTTTGGTGTTTAAAGCCTTTTATATCTGAGGTCACTGGTAATCAACGTCTGCTTCTCTGTCCCCTTTCCTGTTGCAAAGAACACTATGACTGCATAAGGAGTTGAAACATTATTATACGGGCAGAAATGGCTCAGGCGGTTGGGCTGGTCAGCCAATGATCGAAGGGTGGGCGGTTTGATCCCCGTTCCCCCAAGTCAAATGTTATTGTGTCCTTGGGCAAGACACCTTACCCTTCCTGCCTACAGTGTGGCTCCACTGGTGTGTGAATGCATATGAATGTCCCAGTGATGGTCAGAGGGCCGTAGGTGGATACTGGCAGCCACGCCTCTGTCAGTTGCTGTAACTACATCAGTAGTTTACCATCACCAAGTATGAATGAGGAATGAATGAATAATGGACACATAGTAAAGGCTTTTGAGTGTCTGGAAAAGTGTAGACAAATCCAATCCATTATTATTGGAATGTTCTTCACCCTTCAGCAAATCCTTTCAGGGTTCACCACAGCTTTCACTGATTTGCAGAGCTGGTTTAGCAGGAAGTTTTATGCCAGATACCCTTCCTGACACAACCCTGTGTTTTATCCGGGCTGGGAAACTCGAACCGGGCCCCCTCATGGCTCCATAGGTAGGCATAAGCATGAAACGTTTTGCTTCCCCACACGGGATTCAACTCATTGCAACCTCTGGGAAACAAACCCTGGTTTCCCATGGGCCAGTCCTAGACGCAGCCAACTGAGCCATCAAGCCACTTAAAACATTACTGGAAAAATAAAAAAAAAATAAAAAAACTTCATTGCTTTTTCTTGAAGTCATATTATTGTGGTTTTTTACAAAAAAAAAAAAAAAAAAAAAAACTTAAGTCAAACAGTATATCACCTAGAAAACAAAAAAAGTTAGAATTATGTACTAGCCAAGTCCTAATAAAATATTCAAACAATTAGGTAACAAAAGCTTACCTGAGAAAAAGAAAGTCCTTAAAGAAGTTTTATTTCTCCAAAATAGTTTGTTTTTCAGATCATAAATAAGGTTTAACTGGAGGATGGTGCTGCTCTATTTGCTAAAGAGAGTTTTTTTTTATTCTAACACGCTTTGTAATAACTGACTGAATGAAAAAGTTGGCTTAAAAAGTTTCTTTTCAGACATTACCGTAATAATCTCTAAACAGGCTTTATCTAAACACTTTGCAATTCTTTTGTTTTGAAAGAAAAATCCTATGTCAAGGTATTATTGATTCCAAGGTTACAAATAAAGGGTGACTTTAAATTAAAAATCCAATTGGATGTTTATTTAAAGGTAAATGATGGTTTGTGAAACATCAAAAAGCCACTAAACAATGTAGCTCATTATCCTTTGTTTTAAGCCCAAATTATTATTATGAATATTATGAAAGTACAAAAATCCCTAATGTGTGGGTATAATCTCAAGATGTTAATTGTGTTAAATTATTATAAGGACAATAGAAACACAAATGTGGAGTTGACTCCATTGTTGCTGAAAGAATTATTTTTCTCCTCTGAGCATGTCTAATGAGCTCCACTGCTGTGCAATAAATAATATTCAGACAGTGGTATTGTCCTGGCCTTTGGAATTCAAAGAAATTGAAATACCAAGCTTCATCTCTCACTGCAGATCCGTTATCATCTCCTACAGCTTGGCGCAGACAAAAAACTGCTCGCTTTATAGAAACGACCCAAAAAATTAATTGGTTAGAAAAAAAAAAAAGATTTTGACACAAGAAGATCCACAGTCATTCATGCCACATCCTTTATATTTCTGCAGCATTGCTGTGCATATAGAAAATGTTAGTGACAGCCATTCTTCCTGTTACCTTTATTAATATAACTAACAAGTCACACACTTGAACAAACGCAAAACACACATTTGATGTTGCAGATTTTACGTCAATCACTGCTACAGCCTTTTTACATAATATCTGCATTTTTGATGGACACTGGGACCTCAGTCCTTTTCTGGAAAGTCCTCACTTGTGGTGTGATGACATTTAAAAAAAACTGCAATAGCTGAACAGAAAAGGCAGCCTAGTAACCAAGACATTTAATAATTAAAAATACAGACAAACACGCAAAAATAGTTAGCATCAACAGAAAACAAACTCCATCCATTGTTCTTTATCTTCTGAGTAACATCAACTTTCTGTTGATGTTAGAGGATGATGCTAACAGCTGCGTCTGTCCATTATTTTGATAATTCTTTTAGAACAGCTTTGGACACAGACATAGTCTGTTGAACAGGCCAGATCATAAAACTGAGCCAAAACTTACTAAGATTATACTGAAAAATTCCAATCCAATCACAGCTCGTGATCTTGCTAATCAAAAAGCATTGGTGTTTGGTCTAAAGCCTTCTTGCTGGCCTTGGGGTCATAAACTGATTCTGGTGTTTCCTTCTCTGCTATACTTACAGTAAGTACATAGCAGCCTGCTCTGTGAATTTTGAAGGCTGGTCAGATTTCAGATACCTGGGCAAGTCAAGCTAAAACCATAGTCTCTTGCACCCATATGGGGAGTTGACTCATACAGGTGCTGTGGGTTTTCTGGGCTGTGGAGGGTCTTAGACAGCAGCAGTCACATCTTAAAAGGAGCATTTATCTTGCAGTTCCTTTGATTCCCGTGTGACCACTCTAAGGGACGTCACGAAAATGGAATGCACGATTGCGTATGTGTATGGTGAAGTATTTGTAAGGCAAATGAAAATTGGACGCACATGTAACGTACAGGTGAAGCTGTCATATGGTGCCCTTATACTACACTCACTAAATAACATACACAAGGGTGTGCACGTCACATGTAAGTTCACGTATGACGCCTGTAGGATATTCAGACAAACTATGCTTAGGTTGTCTAATTTCTTAAGTTCTAACAGTCAGGCTGCATGCTAGGACTTATCACTTAACTGACACCCTACAGTGCGTAGGAATTTGGGTGCTAAAATTTTTTTTTAAATAAATCCATTCGGCATGCTTGCGTCTCACCTACTTCACCCTTATTTATTCTTGTTTGTTGTTTAAGTGTTTGTTACAACCTGTTGCCTGGAGCATGCCTGTAGAAAAATAAGCACGAACATTTTTACGCTACGGGCTCACAGAGCGGTCCACAACCTTAATATTTTGTGCCACCTGTGTACAGGTTTGCCTATTTTATTTTATTTTATTGCAACTTTAATAAATACTTATGAAAAGAACAAAAATTAAACATACTTTTCCAAATAAATTTAAGCCAGCAGGGAAAGTGTTGCAGGCGCTGATGGCCCACCACTGAAAAATAATTAATATCTTAAAAAAAGCTGGTCTTCTGAGCGATGTTTACACCACAAAATTACCCAGATGACTTGTTATAATCACCGATATCATTAAAGTGGACAACCAGGCAGTCAACATCTGTCAGTTTTTTTTTTCCGTCTGTCTCTGTTGCCCACACTCCTGCTGCATAAGCCAAAAATGATCCGCCACTCTGAGCTAAATCCTGCACTACAGGGTAGTCGCTGTCGCCCATTTATCAATGCAGGCTCATTTAAAATATTGCTTCATCTTCTGGCATAAAGCAAACCAAATACACAAAAAGGAGGAGAAATGGAGGGAAAACGGAAACAGGGCACGAATTGAGGAATTTTTCAAGCCAAGTTCTTCAATCAGGTGAACAGATTCAAATCAAAACCAAATTATCATCACAGCAGAGTCTGGCTCATGACATTGTTTCCACACTTTGCGTGTATGTGCAACTGCAACCCCCTACCTTCACACAGTGCATTCATCTCTACTCGACCTTTTTCTTCCATCATAGCTCCTCTTCCGATTCTCATTATCTATCTCCTTTCAATTTTTCCCTTAGTCCTACCGGCTATCACGCCCCCTGCCTCTTATTCCACCATCTAAACTCCCCGTTTTTTCAAATTGGTTCCCTCTCCCAAAAGCCATTCTCCTTGATCACCTCTATCGTCTCCTTTCCGGCTGTCACTTTCCAACAAAATATATTCCCTACGCATTTGATTAGTTTGGAAGAATTGTTTCAAAAGATCCACTGCATTTAATCATGGAAATTATACTTATCTATAACACGGTTTTACAGATTAATCAGATTAATTTCACAATTACTTGAAGGTGATTTTCTTTTCTTTTTTTGTTTTATAAACCACCAACATCCTCACACTCAAACCTAATTTTTAGGCATTCAAGATATTTTATCATGTTTTAAATTGCTTTAACTTTTATTTGCTCTACACCTTTCCAAACTTTTCTAAAAATCAGCACAGTCAAGAAGTTTTCTTGTCTTGATAAGGGCTATACGGAGTTTAGAAAATGTAAGTATCTGGTACCAGTTATCTGATGCGGCTGCTTTTTTTTTTTATTTTTTTATTTTTTTGAGTTGTCCTGTCCAACAGCTGGGCAGGCAGATGAGAACTGAGGGCCTCTTGTGTTGGACATATTTTACTTTAACAAGAGGTGTTATTAATCTTCAGACAAACCAAGGGTATGTCTGAATAAACCCCTTTTGTAATTGAGGCCAAACTTTATTAATTTCAATCATGTTTGAAAATCTTGGTGTTGACCGACGGAAAAAGGAAAGAAGGGAAGAAGAGAGAGGGATGTTAGAGAGAGGGGGGGGTAAGAGGGTGATAATAGGAGGGGGGGGGGGTTAGACTATGGAGAAGCATAGAGCAGCAAGTTTACTGGTTGTTTATCTTTACGGTAAAGTTCAAATGTAGTACAAAAGGGCCTGTCCACACACACTCTAATGTTATCAACACACCTGCTGGCTGCAAAAATATTCACATGTCAACACAAAACAGATAGTGTTCACACGCATACTTATGCCTTAAAACCAACTAGTGTGAAATATATCAATCATGCAAACTATTAGTGCAAAGGTGAGCTAACACCTGTGCTCAGGTGAGTGTTTATGTTCTTCTAAAATGGATGATGGAATGTGAAAAGAAGGAAGGAGAGTGCCCGGCCATCCCCCCCACCAAGACCCCCGCCACAGCAGCAGCGGCAGCCGGAACCCCCCAACGCCACAGGGCAGCAGGCAGGGAAGAACCGCCCCCCGGGCGACCCAATCCGCCACCCAGGCCTGGGCCAGCAGGCTGATGCGGCTGCTTTTCAAGGAGAACAATGTTAAGAGGGACTAACAGATGCAGACATGCTATATGAGACAGAATGCACGGTGCAAAAAAATGGATACGTTGACAGTAATTTTGGTAAAGACGTATTTTGATATATTTTTTTTTCTATTTCGAGAAGTGAAAGTCTGCTATTGCAATAAAATACCCAATAAATATCAATTTTATTTAATTTGCATTTAATATTATTAAAATAGTTCACGGAAAATTTGGACACCCCTGGCTCATAGCAAGCAAAGAAAACGTATTATTAGGTTGCAAAATATTTACTTTTAAGTAATTCTATTAGCTTTTTAGATTATTTTTCCCTTTTTAAATGCTTGTGTGGAATTCCTTACTTCTAGATTTCAATTTCTCATTAAAATATTTCTTGTCAAGTAAAAATGACTTGCTGGTGGACAGATTACTACTTTGTACTGATTTTCCTCAGAAGATTAGAGGTCCCTTCCTATTTTTAGGCTACCTCTTTTAGCAGTGCACCCTGATGTTGATTTCCCCTGGCTGAGTCACAACTGGTGGGTTTGCAGAAAGCAAGTTCCACCCATTACCTTAAGCGTGTCTTGTCGGGCTAAGTTACATTAAGGGGGGGAGTGAAGAAAGTTTATTTGGTGCTAGTGGAGGGTTGCCTACCCATAAATTCCTTGCTAACTCCCCACAACCACCAGCAGCTCTTCTATATCAAAGGCCTCTGACCCAATCAGGATTTCACTGTTGCTATATCTCGCCTCTCTATTCTGCCCACCACAATAAGACTCTTTTTTCCCCCCTCCTTCCCAGACTTGACCCTTTCCGACCGTCTGTTTCTTTCCTTATCTTTGCTTCACTCTGCTATACACGTTTCCATCACTGCCTCTGCCTGTCTATGCTTCTCCTTTCAGCTGTTTTTATCTCACGCAGTCATCTTTCTCCCACTCTCTGCTGCAGAACTGCACTTAAACTTGCCATCTTTAGTGTTCTTTATGTTTCATCCCAATCTTGTCAATGCTTTCAGCTGGGTGTCTAAAAGAATAAAAAAAAAGCAGGTAGACTGGGAGGTAAAGTCACCCTAAGAACAGGAAAAGTCATACCATTAAAGAACATTTTAGAGCTGAATGACTGGTATTTGGGAGAGAATGAAATGGTTAAGAGTTTCTTTATGGATGACAATTTATTCACTGTGATTATTCTGCACCTCTCATCACAGCTGAACAATGTGACGAACTAAAAATCATTGTCAGCTAAATACCTTTGTGTTAAATGTCTGTATTTGATGAGATTAGATTAAACACTAATGATCCCTGTGGGGGAAATTAGGTTTTACAGCATAAAAAAAGTAGACACAGCATTAAAATAAAGTGCTTAGGTGATGAGGCAATAAAATATGTGGCTGATAACTATAATCAATGCAAACTACAGATCAGGTAATTACCTTAAAACCACATAAATTACCAAACTTGAACCACGCCTGTGCACAATTGGACCTTTTTTCAAAAATGTTCAACCAATCATATTTGGGAATGTCATTGTGTGGATGTGACATTTTAAAATAGGGAATTGCTTACCCTGTATCTTGGGTAAGCAAAACAATTTGCATTATCTTAGCTAAATATATAATTTTAAAAAGTATACATTTTCTGTTTTTAAAAAATTATGTATAACATAACACAAATCTGAGCCAGAAAAATGACTCCCACACATTTTTATATTTTAAGTCCTAATACATAGACATACGTATGATTAAATATACATTATTTTCTAAAAGAAAGACCTTTTGGGGTCTTATTTTGTTCCCTATGCTTCACTTTTATCTTCCCCATATTAGAAGATAGTTTTGGGATTAGTTTTGCTCCTGTCTCCCTCGAGTATTTAATTTTTTACAACTTTATCAGTTTCTGAGGGTCGGAATTTAGCTTTTTATTGACTATAGGTTTTATCTATATTCTATTTTTTTTTTTAAGAATTTAAACACTCGTTAAAAAAAGCAAAGTAAAGTTCTTTTTGTTGTTGTTGCATTTTTAAAGATTAACTTACTACTCACAAAAGTTTCAGGGATTCTTCTTCTCAGTCTCTTAAGAACATATGCTGGACCTCAAAGACTATATTACTTCAACTATCTCGTTTGTAGGAGCATTACATCAGACTTTATTCTATAAACCCAAGTTGTAATCTAACTAGGCTCGGACAATATTAATAAGGCTGTCTACTGTGCTTTCTCCTACAATTATCAAATGTCAAGCCATCTCGAAACAAGACAGGAATTTGAATTAGCCCAGCAGGCCAATGGTGCAAGTCATTCTGCCAGGCAGAGGTGCTGTCTGCAGAGTAATTTGGAGTCTGAATCGGAGCATTAGTTCAATTTTCAAATGAAATTCTTTCTGCAGTTCGCCCGGATGCTCAGAGAACCCCAGAGTTTTATAATGAGGCAATAATGGAAACTGAATCTCCCTCTCTGCTAACCCCTGTGCTCTCCACATGCTCCTATTTCCCAACACATGCACTAATAAACCAGATGCATGAGTAATCCCACACAAAATTAAATTTGCTTTAGTTATGGAGAACTGTTCTATTTCACCCACAGCCAGGGTCCAAACTTTCGACTGCATCAGAGGGGACTAAGGTGCGTGATAGATGGATGGGATGGTAAAAAAAGAAATCCAGGGACAATCGGTAGGGGGGCTTTAAGATGAATTCACACCAAATGAGATTTGCGTGGCAGGAGCAGCCAGTTTCAATAATAAGTCAATGTACAGACAATCAGCGCTCCTGCGATGCATTTTGAGCATCGGGCGTGGTGTGGGGGTCTGGCGGTGGCGCAGCGAAGATTTTGATGCGCGGCTTGGCAGTTTTAAATTTCTGAACTTTGCCAAAGACATAGAGTCACGTCAACCAATCAGGAACTCGGCCCATGACACTTTGGTGGTCAGTGGGAGGAGGGGGGCGTGTAACGTTTATCAACACATTTTTTGGACAAACATCTAGCAGCAAATTTGACGCACATTCAATAAAGAGGTGGCAGACGCGATTTTGACACACAAACCACGTTGGCTGTGTAGCATCAACGTCCAACACAGTGACTATACTACAGGCATGCATGAGTACCGTAGCACATGTTGTCAGTGTGCACAGCTGAATGAAAGCACACAACCTCCTGCATCTATGTCATCAATATAATTAAGGTGGACCCCACTAATTACACAAAGTCAGCATTAACAAATGTGAAGGCAGAGGGACACAAAGTGGCCTGACAAAATGCATAACTAGAGTGAATGGACACTGCCATCGCCTTGGGGGCAATAAAGATGTGTCACAATTATGTCAGTGGCTTACTGTGAGTATGTGTGTGTGTTGGGGGGAGGAGGGGGGTGTGGTTCTGTGTGTCATTCAACTTTATGCATGCATTCTTTATCAAGGCGCATCGCTAAGCCCCCCATTGGAATTAACAAGCATGAAAAGGCAATTATAATGGTGACAGCTCCACACATCACCCTGCTTGGGCATTACGTTTGCTCTTAGAGTAATGTTGATGAAAGCCGTTGAGAGCTGATTCACTTAAGGGCACATTAAACAAAACAAAAAAGATATAAATAATTCTTTCTCTGCTCTTATGTTGGAACATGGTTCAAGCAAAATGTGGTGTATTGGACATAAGCATGCAACTCCACAAAAAACAAGAGTTTTGCCATTTTAGACCGACTTAGCACCATATTAAACTGTTCTGACAACTTTGATTAGAGCAATATAACTTTCAGAAACTGAACCATAACCAGCTATTTTGTATGCTAACAGCTATCAAATAAATAAAAATAACAACAACAATTGATTGTTTTTTATACCAAAATAAAAGACATTTGATCTAACTGAATGCTTTATGTTTTTGGTACTGCCAAAGTGGTATCCAGATTTTTATCTTTCATCTAATAAAACTACAAAAATAATGTATTAAAGTGGCCAAGTTTTAATAAAACAATCTAAAACATAAAGACAAGATGGACATTTGGCAAGTTAATATTTTTTGCCACTTGAAAAAAAATTAACAATAAAAGGAAGTTGCCAAGTATTTAAGTGGTTGGTGAACTGCAAAAGAACCATCTTTTTTTAGGCTTTACTTTCAAAGCCAAAATGGGGTAACAACGATTTTAAGCTTTTTCACACCACTGCTGCACTGCAGTCTTTGCATATTTTCTTTCCAAAGAAAATAAGAAAGTTACCATAAATAACTAAGATATTAATAACTAAGAACAGATTGTATGTTCATTCCACATCTGTTTTTCTACAGAACGTCTAAACCGATCTATATTTAGAAAGCCGCAGCTTGTGAGCACTAACAACATCTAATTCTATAGCACACCTGTTTGAGAAAAACTGAAAGACCAACAAACCTACATCAGTTGCCATCTCAGTGTGCTTTCACAAATCACAATAGTTCTTTTCAGCTGGCAGACAAATACTTATCCACTCGGCATGTCACAATACTGCTGTTGAGTATAATGCAAATACAATGTAAGAGGTGTACCCTCTGCCACCCTATTATCTGAGCTACTCATGCAAAATAGCCTGTGAAAGAAACATAAATCATGAAAGTGCTTCTGTGATTTTACATTTTTTTGTTTGTTCTTCCAACACGGCAAACTAAATAAAATGGAAAAAGAAAATCAGCTCTAACAAACAAATTTCTCATTTAGGAGAGTAATCAAGTGACTGCTTCATTTAAACTGAACATACAAAACAGCTCTTTACTTACAGGAAAAAGCAATTTCCTCAACTTTCTACTGATTCTTGTCTTTTAAACAGAAACGGCGCACGAGAACACAAGTTAAATGTTACCTTTTCCAGTAATATAACTGGTTACTTTGTCAGCATTGCTGTGACTGTTACTGATAAAGCATATTAGCATTTTGTTAGCAGTAACTGAAAAACAAAATTGTGTTTTCTTTGGGGGCTGCAGCAAGATATCGAAATAAATACTGGCCAAAAGAGAATTTCAATATGTAGCAGGCCAATATGAGGCAGCTCAGTGAGAATGCACATACAAACACACAGGGGCAGCTGAACACTATTTTATTACTGTAAGACAAATTCAGTGTCTGCAAGGTTGCAAAGCTTGCCTTTTAAATGCAACGTCTGAATAAACTGCTTGTCCAAAAAAAAGGACAATCCTTAAAGTCCCACCCTGATCATCTTTTGATCTATTGTAAAAGCTTCAAGTGTTGTAGTTCCGATTATCCCCTTTTTAGCCAAAAAAAAACAAAACAAAAAACCTATGTCTTTTTGGGACATTTTTTTCTAAAGTGGAATTAGTTCATAAAAAAATCCTCTCAGTTGTGTGTGGAACCATTAACGCAGGAAAAGCCCAGCCCCATTTCACATCATCCATCTTATGAGATTCTCTACTGCTAGCTTACAGCCCCAACCTAACATTACCGGTGCAACAAAAAGGGCGTGCAATATTGGAGCTATCCAGCCGTACAGTTTTGATCCAGACGCTCGCTCAGATGAGGGAAACAAAGATGTACATGGATCTATTTGTCTACAGTGGATCCATCAAAATGGAGCGGAGCAGGGAGCTTGTGGCCCGCCAATTCATTAATTGGACTCCGTCTTTACAGTAAAGTAATTGGCCCACCTTTTGTTTTGATGGTAGAGTTCCTACAACTGTGACATTGTTCAAACAAGCTTCTACAATAACTCAAATTTATTTTCATGATTTTGTAAAAGCCCACATTATCCAACAGGTAGGATGAATGCATGCTTTTGCATGCTCTTCCAGTCCTCACCTGTGCACTTTAAAACATATAAAAGGTTGCAAAACCTTGAAACAGCTGTTTTGTTAGATTTTATTATGTTCACGTGGAGAGTTGATAATTTTTGTTATTTCTAGATGGAGATTTAGCTCATTAATGGGCTTCGGCCTGTTGGCAAAAGTGCATAATTAAATGTACAAGTAGGTTAAGAAATAAACAAATATAAAAGTAAATGAATAAAAGGATAAATAGAAAAATTACCGCTGAGCAGGTAAATCTGGATCACAGCCATTAGTATTTCCCTAGCTTACGCTTTAATGTCCGGAATTCTTGCATTTGATATCTTTAGTTAACTTTAGCCACCCTTTCACATGACAACACATATATTGAAGGATACCTTTGTTTCCCAAAGTACTATAAAACAAAAAAGTTGAACTTAAGTGCTTTAGTCTTGATAAGTAATTCCCTGCACGAAAGCCTGCTGAATCCTGCGGAATGAAGTGAAGCTAAACTGTCCCAGACACACTGATGTGGACTTAATGAATGACTTTAAATTTGTCTGCCAGTCATGCTGCCTTAAAACTCTGAAGGGTGCAGGTAGACTCTTTCAGTCCCAGGATTCAGAGGGTAACTGCATCAAATGTGGGGAGCACTGGGGCAGTGATTGCTCATTGGTATGAGCACGGGGGTCTGTTAAGCTGCATTAAGCCCCAGCAAGTTCATTAAACAGCATGAGAATGGAAGGACTAACAGTGGGACAGATAGACCACCTTGATCAATGTAGATGAATGTTCTGCACTGCTGCATGAGAAGCCACAGGGATAAAATCTAAAGTGAATCAATAAGTGTGTGCGGACAGGTGAGGGTGTGTGTGCGTGCAACGAGAAGTAAGTGATAGATTCTAAAGTATGGTTCTCATTTTGCAATGGTCAAGAGGATTAATAGAAAAGCAAGCACGCTAAAAGTACAGTCCGTCTTCAGTTTCAAACTGTAAGCTTCAATGAATCTCATTAATTTGGGTTTTTAAATGAAACTAAACATATCCCTGACAACTTTATTGGCATAGTTACATAAACACCAAGAAGATGTGACTGTGGACCTGACCTAATGCTACTTTATCATTGTGTTAGTGGAAAACTGCGTAACGTTGAGAAGAGAAAAAGGAATGGAGACAAAAAGATGCCAAAAAAAGAAGGCAGGGCTCACCTGGCTATGCAAAGCCACTGTTGACTCATAGAGAGGCACATTCCTAGATAAATAAAAATCCAAAATAAGCTGTATTGTTTCAGAAAGACAGCTGTTTCATCAAGCTGCACTGTGCAAACAAAAAAACAGAGAAGGGATATGTGGGGGATTATTTCTAATACGTCAGTGCTTCTCCAGCACCAGTCTGTCTATATCTTTTATTATGTTTTCCTTCTTCCCCACAACAGATTGATTTTGTTTGTCTCATCTGTTAGCTTTTCACTCCTCTGAGATAAGAAGTGCTTCAGGAAGCAGTGCTGGAGTCTAAAAACTATTATGTAACCAAATAAAGATGCGGCGTAGAAACTTTTTTGAGACGATGTGGCGGTTTGAAACACTTAAATTGAAATGACTGAAAATGGTTAACCATTCAACAGTTTATAATTAAATAAAGCAATTTAAAATAAAAACGAAATCATTGTTGGCTTTTTAAACTTTTTTTTTTTTTTAAATATAGGTGGTCACATTAGAAGAGCACTTTTTTCATGGTTCATATTTGAATCATTGATTCCTGGAAGCCGACCAATACAACCACAGGTGCACCTGTGAGCAGTTCCAGTGTTGCTGCATCGTTCGAGGGCACCACACTGAGAAGGGAAGTGAGGCAAACACCACTGGACACCTGTCCCACCCAGGGTTTAACCCAGCTGATCCCGCCACTTGACCTCACAACCCTCCGGCTGAAAGTCCATGTCTCTTACCCACTAGACCGCCCAAAACGCGCACACACAGGTGTTCCGTGTAACTGATTGAAAGTCTAAAGGAGACAAAAAGGATTGTATTGAATTGTGAACGTCAGTGTAAAATAGATGTGTGTGTGTGTGTGGGGGGGGGGGGGGGTATTCTTCAGTAAATTGACCAAAAACGGAAGGCGGAGTGATTCATCAGGATATTTTGTTGACAGAGTTTTAGAACCAGAGGACAGGCGTGGGGTCTGTGTACAAAGTTGTGCTTTTGTTGCTGCCGCTGACTCAGAGTGAAACTCACTTTGACTCCACATTCTGAATTATACACAGGAAGATGAAGCGCAATAAAAGAGACAATTTTATGAAAAGATCAAGGTTTTCACTTGAGTTATTTTTTTAACGGCTTCTTCAGTTTCCTTTTACAAGATGAATTGCAATCTTTACAGAAAAGCAGAAACAAAAAAGACTTTAAAGTATGGACGGAACTCAAAGTATGGACAGAAAATCATCAGCAGACCTTGATTTTTGATAGAATTACATCAATATGCAAAAGTTAGAGAATTATTCTCTTCTAATTTTATGAAAATCTTTTTCGTAATATGACTAGGTAAACAAACAGGAGGGTAAACAGACTTTTTACTGTGATGTTTTTCACTGACTATTTTACCAAACACAAAAGCTTAAAGACCCACCATGATGAAAACTGTGTTTTGGGTGTCTTTCCATGCTGTTGATAGATACATATATTTTGAAAATTAAGCAAAATTTGCATTTCTAAATATCTATTTATTCAAATCGTTGTAAGACAAAAGCGGAAAAAATAAAAGCAGTTTAAAAAAGGAGCCTATTTACATAGAAAATACACTAGGAGGGCCACAAGCTGCCTGCTCCGCTCCATTCTGATGCATTAACTTGTAGACGAGAAGATCCATGTACGTCTTCATCGTCCCATTTGGCATATGGCTCTAAACTGTACCACTGGACAGCTCCATCATTGCTTGCCACTTCTAGTGCAAAAAAATCTTAGGTTGAGGATATGAGGGGCTGTAATCTAGCAGGACATTGTGTAAACAGTGAGCTTTCAGCAATGGGCCGGAAAAGGGGGCGGGGTTACTCTGAGCCAACAGTCCTGCACACAACTCTGAGGCAAATTTATAATGAACTCCTTCCGCTCTGCAGAAACTCTGTGCTAGAAAATGACACTTTTATTTATTTATTTATTTTGGCTAAAAACAGCATAATCATAACTTAAAGACGACTGGGAACCATTTCACAGTAGATCAAAAGATGATTGAGTGGGACTTAAAAAAAAAAAAAGAGTAGAAAATAGTATTAGATTATCTGGGCACTGACTTTGTTAAGTCTTGTAACAATATTTCTGGTTCACAGACAACAAAGCATTTGACAGGAAGGAGAAAAACCACCTCAAACAAAAAACATCTGCTATTATTCTATTCCCAAATGCGGTGCATCTTGACCTGATGAAAGAGAAATGAATGAATCATACTCCATTAAATGTCATTACAGCGGTTAGCAAAATCTAATTTTACCAAAGTTCAGCGCTGGTTTACAAATTGAATGTAATTGCCCAGAATGCAAATTGGATCGACTGTCATTGGTGTGAAAACGAGTCAAACAGAAAGACGGAGAAGAATGGAAGATTCAAGTGGAGAAAAACCTTAAGGCGCGAGCATGACAGGCAACGATCTTCAAAGTTGTCATTCAGAGCTCTTCAGTTGCTACTACTCCAGGAAATTATGGCTTGTCAAGGCATGTCAGGAAGGATTTCTGGGGAGGAAAAAAAAGAGAAAGAAAGTAGGGGTGGGGTAATGTAATTACCCACTGAGAGCAGTGCAGCAGTTTTGCTGTTAGGTAATTATCCCTTTAAGGCATGCTAAACTTTTCCTCAGCTATCTGGGTAAAACTCCGAAAAGAAAGGAGTGGAAGAGAGGTCACAAAGCTACAGGAGGGAGACAGATATGAGATGAACGCTAAGGAAAGGGAAGAACTGGATGAGTTTGTCCCCATTGGACAGCAGAGAAGTTGAAGAGAACTGCAAGGAATAAAACAATACATCACAAAGATTGGCCTGTCTGTGCCAAGTCACAAAAAACATATCAATTTGTGAAGTTTTTCATTCAAGGTGCTTTTCAGATTTCTTGTGGAAACTACCCGTCTGTTTTTTGGGACAGGGCATCAAAGCATGCAGCTCTCTGGATTTGGATGACTGAAAACGTTTAATAGACCACTTTTCTTTTCTTCAACTCAGTTTACAGTGCCATCTGTCTCTTTTATAGATGTACCAACAGACCGACACACACACACCACACCACACTATATTTACCACAGCTTTGCTTTACACCCACAAATGTGAAGGGAAACAAACACAAAAGGGAGAAAAATACTTATCTTCACCACTGCAAGGCCTATCAATTTCTTCAAAATAAAAGTGGCCTGAAAGCTAGAATTTTGGCTCTAAAACTGACATTTAAAAAAAATATATTTATAATCTAAAGGCAAAGAAACCTAAATGGTATACACATTCTAAATAATTACGGAATACTATAAACCTATGGTATCATTGAAACAAACAAAACAATATTTAGAACATATTACATTGTAAATTGTAATAATAATTGTATTATTAATCATTATCTTATAGATATATCGTGTTACATTAAATCCATGAAATGGGAAGGTTGTCAAAAATAAATCATATACTGGTTCAAACTAAAGGTTTTCCATTTTTTCAAGAAATCATTACTCCTATCACAGGTGAAGTATCAAGTATGAGTGCTTTATAATAGTCATCACAAAAGATTAATACAAATGTATGTTATATTATGTTAAACTGTGCAATTATGTTCAAATTATCACTGTTTGCATTTGTTGAAACAAATTTACATGCAGTCGCTTTCTAATTCCCATTATAGGATAGTACCTTAAACAAATAAATCTCAAGTTGCATCAATGCTGTAAATTGATGAAATAAAATGTAAAATTGCAAAAAAAAAAATCCCTTTTTGTAATCATGGCGTAAAAATTCAGTTTACAAATGAAATACAAATTATTAACATTAATGAGTAAAATATGAATAGTTTTATTTTTGTTTTAAGACCAAAAATAAGGCTGCAAGTGAAGCATTATCATTAAAATGTGTTGTGAATATTTACATTTCCAATGAAAGCATGAGGACACGGTTCTGCAGACACAGCAGTGTAAACTGTGCTTCCTGAGGGACGAAGGAAAGAGCTTTTAAAAGCTCCCTGGTGTATTCTTCACCGAGACAGAAACTCCAGGCAGCGACAGTTTGCATCATATGGGAGTCTGTAGGGGCATCACAGACTTTGAGCCCATGGTTTCACTCCTGGCATTTTAAAATCAGAAGCTGGGAGCTCATCCTGCTCTTACTGGGGATTCTAAGACTGCTGAAAGAAATGGGCAACATGTTGGCATTGTGTGTAACAGTGATATTAAATATATAAACAGGGTTTTACCTTTAAAAAAATAAACGTAAAGTTAAATTGGGGCTACAAGTGGACTCAGGGAGTTGACTTTGTAGTGGTTTGAGTGCTTTCTTTTGTGCACACTGCAGTATTTTAGCTTGCTGCCTGCCTTAAATCTGCTGTATCTGATATTTGTAGTGCATTAGCCTCCACTATGCCCATGTATTACTTCTTAGGTTTGTCATGTCTTTAAAGTGTGGATGCCATGCTTTGAACAATTTTGTCAAATAAAAAAGCCTTTTAAACGCTGATTCTATTGATACCAATAGTTAGCGTCGAAAAAAATCCGAAGCATATGAATAATAGACATCTTTCGAAGGAATCAGAGATTTGAATTTGCCGCTAAGAGCGCAGGCTGGAAGTGACCTCGATATGACCTGTGACGTCACGAAAGGCATTGACTTTCGCAGTTCCGCTTCGGACAGCATGTAAACAAAACAGGTAGTCTTCGTTTCTCTCGTGTTTAAATCTGTTAATCATCAACATGCCAAGTCGTTGTGTGGCAGCTGGATGTAGCAATACATCTAGTGAAAGTGTATCTGTGTATAAATTCCCAAAACAAGAAACGCTGCTGAAAAGGGGAAAGTTCAAAAAGGTGGACGGCGAAGGATTTTTCCCTCCAGATCTGCAGGAGAGAAGTCTGCGTTTTCGAAGGGACAAAAACCGGGACACAAACGAAGAATTTTGAACGGAGAGTTGGGAGGAGGAACTTGGCTTCTGAGTCGAGGAAAGGCGGGTGAGCTGGAAGCGAGCGAGCCGTTTTCTGGGTCGGAGAGGACGGCGCTGGAGTCGGGAGCGGAGGCTGCTAAGCTAGGCTAGTGTGCATCACGATGGATCACATTGAGGCGAAGTAGTCGTGTTTTTTGTTGTCCTTGGATCCAAATGGAGTATTTCAACGCACTCAATGTTTTGCAAGAGGTAAAACTGTTAATGTTCCACAGTTGTTAATGGTATACAATGACTTTGTTAACTAAAGAGTAGTAATATCTGGGAAACTTTTATTTTGTGACATTTATTTTGTAAATTGGGTTGACAACCAGTGTTTACCTTTGTTTAGATTAGGCCAAAAGGGGACATTTTGAGTATATTTTAGGGTAAGTAGCACCCACCCCCCTACTCTAAACTAACAGGAGGGCTCCACGGGTGCTACATAAAATTGGCAACTAACCATGCCGTGTTCTGGAGTCTAGCCGAATCTTCATGCTGGCTATCGTCATCGGCATCACTAGACCTACTACTTTCTGCTATATCCTCCTCACTTTCGCAAAAGGGTTCGAATCGATACGGTTGCAAAAGTGACTCATCATCATGATAATCTCCGCAACTTTCCTCTTCATCTTTCTGTTCATCTGATGATAAATCGCTAATAGAGACGGTAGCATCACTCTGTGCTTCGCTATCGGTGCTAGCCATGTTGTCTGCCTTTCGTTACGTCACAAACATGGCGGCGCGAAGTCGGCGGAATGCGTGAAGCCGGCGGCCGTCCTCGTTGTTTATATCGCGTTTTTCGCTATTTATTCTTTTTCGAAAAATATTAAAAACAATCGCAACATGAAATAGAGACTATTTACTATATTTTGGCTTATTAAAATAGGCCATGTCACCCACACTTTAAAAGGGATAATATACATAGTAAGACAGTATTTTTAGCTAAGGTTGCTCATTTTATCTCATTAAACAACTTTTAAATGAATTATTACTAACAAAGACTGTAATCTTTAACTTTAGGGATGCTATAACTCTGCAAATACATCAACTTTCTGGGATGAAACATATAATATGGCTTAAAGTCCCACTATTGTCCTTCAAATATCCAATCTACAAGTGGATGCATCACAGCGGAGCAGAGCAGGGAGCTTAGGCTTGCTGTTGCAGGTTCCACGTTACGTCTACAAATACATACGTACATACAAATATAAATATTCAGAAATAGAACTGTAACCTTACTTTTGTAATAAAAAATTCCTTTTTATTGAAATGGGTATTTTCAGAATTATGGTATTTCAATATTTAAATTATTTTTCTCTTTGCAACTCACAATTTCTTTGAGATTTAACAAATGGCTCCATTAATTCAATTCAACTATGAAAGTAAAATTAAGAGATAGATCATTTTGCACTTAAAAACATGATAATGCATTATTAAGCTGCAAATCTTGTGAGTTACATTTTGTATCTTATGTAACATTCTTTCTTGCAGAGTCAGCTCCAGAAGTACACAGTGCTCCACGGCACACACTTAGCTAGTTAAGCCAATGCCACTGTCTCCAGTGCTGCTGCCTGATACATAACTGCATGAAGACTTGCTTCACACTTAATAAACATGCAAGACCTTGTAGCAAACACCATGGGCTCTTGATGCAACAGAAAACAGTCTCTTCAAAAGCTGGTACAGTAATTAATGTATCTGTTCCTCTCAACGTATTTAGATCTTAGCTTTGCTGAACTCCTTTATGCAGAGAATCTGTTTTAATCCCGTGTAAATCCACGTGCTCCTTGTGGTTAACCTTATTATCCTTGGCATTTATCTGAAAGATGCATTGTCCCTAATCAATAGAGAAGTATACAAGTGGAGGTCGAAATAGTTTAAAAGTAAAATCACATGTAATGAAATTGTATGTAAAGCACTCTGCACACACCGTCAGTTGTGTGTTGTGAGAAGTTGGTCTTGCATTTGCATATTTTGTTCATTTACTTGCATTTACTTGCAGGATGATGTTTTATTACGCCAGAGAACCAATTAGCATCTCTCCATTTGACACCAGTCTCATCAGGACTGGCTCACACATGTCAACTGTGATTTCGAAGCGTCGCAAAAGTTTCCGCCGCCTCATTTCAATAAGAACATGCAACCAGATTGCTGATGAGCCATAGTCTCAGAGGTGCTCACCTAGTCCCTTGTCCCTTCTCCTCAGTGACTCCTTTCATGTTCTCCTCCCTCCCTCCTTGATACAGTCAAAGAGAAAACTCTAATGAAATGACCTTCACATGAAAGCTAACCTATCTTTTTAAGGAAAGCAACTACAGGAAATAAATACAATTTTATGGTCATCTGGGAGCAATGATACAGGAGTCTCAACAATTCAAAGCGGTAGCAAGGACGCCTTTATCTGTATTTTCCAATTCTGTAGTGGGTCTACTCTTTTATGTTGCCTCTTCTTGTATATTTTGGTTGGAAACCAGCCGATGAGTGCAATCATGCTTTACTGATAGCTGTGCTCCAAATTGGCAGAAAACACACACTACATCAGCAGAAGATGGCAAAATTGCAGTAAGAGCAGAGGGGGATTTTGTAAAATATGTTGGGGAAAGCACGGCAATGTTGGCTGATTTTATTATAAGAGATGAAAAATCTGTAAAAAAGCACAAAATCATTGGGGGAGATGGTTGGAGCAGCCGTGGGTGGAGGGGGATAAAGACAAGACAGAGAGTCAAAACACTCAGACGTCTGGAAATGGACATAAATCTATATCTGGACATGAATGACAAGTTAAGGGGAGATGGCTTTCAACCATCAGGTAAGACGGAATAAAAGGAAAATCTATTCATATCCCTGATACAGGAGGTCAGGTTCACCAGTCTAATTCTTTTTTTTTTTTTTTTATTTCTGGCTGTGCCTGTCCATTTATTTTATGCAGCACTTCATCTTTGGTGTGAGATGTCTGAATAGCTGTCAGTGTGCAGGAGCTGATGTGATAGATTTTATAAGTGTCAGACATTTTGGAAACAGAGGCTTCAGATAGACATGAAATATAGTTTTTTAAGACATTTAGGTTGTGTAATTTTGGTTAAAATCTTCATAATCACAATTCAAACACCACTGGGAAGGTTTTTTTTTAATGGTCTTGTGGGACTTTAAAGGGTTAAGGGCCAAGCTGCACAAGGAAAATATAAAGATATATATACAAACATCAAGAAAAAGCGTCTGTAGAAATGTGTTTTTCCAGACCGACAAAACAATAGGAAAAACATTTGATACAGTTGGAAACAGTTGGAAACCATTTTGGTTCTAAATGGTGCCACATTTGTAAGAAACAAACGTGGACTGTATGAAAAACATGACATCAATCTCCAAATTTGAAAAATGGAAAAACCACAACATCATTACACAACAGTCACCAAAGACAGCAAAGATGCATCATTAGACGACATCAGGACAAAAAAGGTTTCGCCATAGATGGCTCTCTGATCGTGTGTTTCCAGTCACACTTGAAAAGAACCAGAACCACTTCACCCTTTACAAGCATATGGGCTGCATGTTTTCCCTTGAAGTTATATAACACAGTATTGGCACAGTCATCATTTTTCAGGTTCATGGTTTTTCTAAAGATGTTTGTAGAAAATATATTTTTTTGAAGTAGCAATGGAGCAGATGTCTTTTATCTTAGAGAAGTAGCAGAGAACCACATCCTGCATATCAATGTTATAAAATCTTAAGGCCACTCTATCCTCGGGAAAGTCCTTAAAGGGTATTTATTGAGGCTGTCACAAGGTTTCTCCCATCTTGTTAGATTATGAATACACTTGCTCTCACTTTTGGATGAAGCAGTGCTTCTCGGTCTTGGAGGAAAGGCAACTTGCATAAAGCAGCCAACTGCTTTTCTTTTAAATTATTTTTAAGACTCTGCTTTTGCCCACACTTGTGTTGGGAATCGCTCTCAGCTGCAGTGGCAGCCAGTCAGGGAGCGGATGCAGAGGATGTTGTGTAGCTCTGCGGTGGATTGCTTGACCTTGGACTTATTTGCAGTGTGAGGCTACGTATGACATGAACAAATGCTGAGAAAGTACACTCTCTTCTAGAGCTAATCAAAGTCAATGTCAATATGCTACCAGCTTTGTTTTTTAGGGGTTTTCTCTGCCTTTGGTAATGTACAGACATACAAACTCCACCGCTCTTTTTAAGGTGCATGTCTTATTTTGAAAAAAAAAATTGTTGCAAGTCATTTAAAAATATTGTACTTTGGTATTTAAAAGAAAAACAAGGAAAAAGATGTATGCCAGCAGAATCTGTAAAAAAAAAAAGCTTTATAGTGTCTTAAAAAAAGAGAATTGTGTTTTTGCCATTTAAGAAATTGGACATCTCACAATCTGAGCTGATTGTGAGGTTAACTGGTCAGTTGTAAAAATCCAGAGTAGGTTAAATTTGAGAAACAAAGATACTAATGTTTTTTGATTGTTAGTTTGCTAGTAAAGCAAAAAAGAAATTAAAAAATCCAAAACCTGTCAAACAAACACACTCACAGTGGATCTGGTCTATTAAATCTTGACTAAATAAGACCTATTTCATTTTATTTATGCAATGCTGGTGTACCAACAGTGTTGTCCTTTCAAGATTGGTATACTTTAGGGCGGTAAGGTACTATTATCATTGTGTATTTGTTGCCAATCCTTATTAATGGCTAATGCCTCAGCTTATGCCCCATCAGAGGGGTTGACCCAGGCCTGTGGAGGGTCTTCGACAGAAGGGGCTGCATCTTAAGAGGAGCAGGTAGTTCCCTTGAGGCTCGAGCAGCCACGACAAGGAACGTCATCAAAACCTAGCATTGTTGTCTGTGTGGCAAGTGTTATGGTGAAATATTTGTAAGAATGTAAAATACATGTATTTATGAGGTATGGGGGGGTGCTGTCGTAAATTGCCCTTAATACAGCACTACAGACTTAGTGAGGTGTTGGCTCTTAACTGCGCAAATGCTGCACGCACAAGGTGTGCAGGTGATACGTAAGTGCCTTTAAGACATCCATAGCACACTCACACAAATTATGCCTTGTCTCATTTCTAACAGCCAGGCCACGCACAAGGAGTACACACCTACATGTAATGACACGGCCATGTGTCACCTACTTCATCCCCACTTACCCTTAAGTGCTGTTTAAGTGTTCACTACAACCTGACAAAATGTGCATGAACATTTTTGCTCTACGGGCTCACAGAGCTGTGTACAGTCTTAAAATGATATGCGGGCCACTTGCATGAACAAAACAGATTTGCCCATTTCTCACCTGCAGGCAGCCTGTATCCACCCATATGGGCAGTTGTCAATAAGGCATACGCAATGTAAGCTTCAATACGTTTTTGGCCAGGGCGGTGAGAAAAAAAAATAAAAACAACACGTTCCAAAGCCTCCAACTCCTAATTTTACATTCCATTGCCTCCAGTACAGGGATTTTACTGTCTTGATTACCTGGTCTGTGATTTTCTATGAAGAAAGAGCCGTTTAAAGGGCCACTATAACAGCGGTGGTGTCAGCTGTAGTTGCAGATTTAGCTCTCCCAGCGTTTCACTGTCAGTGAAGTTTTCTGGTTAGCTGCACTGAGAAGCTGCATTTTCTCCAAAAGGCTCTGCATCACATAGTGAGTGATGTTCCTTCTAACCAGCACATCTTGCTGCAGGTGCTTGGCTGACAGTGCTATATTTACCTGGGTAACGTCAAAAAGATCCACACGGCTCATACCACATATAAATTCTCTGCAAACTTGAGCAGACCTTTGGTTGCAACCACAGCCCAATAAAAATACATTTTTGTGTTCTAATGTGTTCTGCATAGTCCCTGATTACTTAATCGGCATGCTTTGCTTGTTTAAAAAAAGCAGTAGAATTTAAGCAAAATACTGGACGCTTCCAATAAAGAGGGCAAGGGGAAAAAAAGCAGAGCTTGCAGTCTGTGCACGAAATTTCTGTAGTAAGAAAAAGTGCTTAAAACTAATGACAAGGAGTTTAGAATCTCCCTCTGCGATGAAAGTTTAGTTAAAAAATGTGTGGTAGATGCTGGAGCTGCAGATTCAAACATCACAAGGGTGGATCCTCAACTGGAGCTTGAGTTCTTCATCCAAGGTCATAAATGACAGATTCATACTTCTTTGATCACTTGGTTCCAAAGTTTCTGTTATTCTGAGGAAATCTGAAGTACAGTTCTTTTAAAATTTCAGTATAAATACTGTATAGAAACGTTTCTGCAGTTTCTCTTCGGATCAGAACAGATTTATGAGTAAAAGTTTTCTAACACTTAAGATGAACTGTAAAGATCCAGTCACCCAAGTCATATTAAATTACGGTACCCTGTTCTTTAAGACAACTAAACATATTCCAGAAGATATTTCAACACTCATCTGTGCAGCTTCTTCACTTCTAGCTGCTGATGGGGAATTGAGTTTTGTATATGATGTCAGAAGACCACAGTCATGTGATAAATAGGTGCATTAGTGATAAACACTATTTTAACCTACATATTGTTCTATTTTTTACATAATTTTAAAACGGGTTTTTATTGGCTTTTATGAAGAAAATGACTTGTGCCTGCAAGAAAACAATGCAACTTTATGGAGATTTGACATTTGTTTTTGTTAGTCTTCTAGCACGGCATGCTATGGCTTCCTAAGGATAAAATAGGCATTCATTTTACAGGCAGGTCATAAACAAATACAAAAAGCAAATCCTTTTTATTGTTGCTTAACTTATTGTATCCCTAGAGACTAACTTCTTCCTGTATCTTTGTAAAGCGCTGCTTATCAAACAGAATGCATTCACCCACTGCTTTCGCATTTCCACAGCAACTAACACACACCTGCAGAGGGGACGTCAGCCCCACTCAAGGACATTCAGCATGTCAGCTCTGATTAAGCCGGCAATCAGCCTGTAAAATAGAGTTCTTGGGTGGGGGAAAGGTGTGCAAAAAACAAAAACAAAAAACGACTTGTGTCCAGTAATAAATCGCTGCAGGCAGCCGTGCTCTTCAGAGCCGCGGCCCGGCCGACCCTCAGCAGATGCCGGTTGGTCTGGCCTGCCAGTTGCGTCCCGGCTTGTGGGCCAGCACCATCATGAGGGATGGCTGCTGTCCAAAGTGGGGGGGCTTGCTGCCACACACGCACAGCTGTAGACATCGTTAACACTCAATAAGAAAAGAGCAGAGATTTGAGGGTGGGGTAAAGTGATATTGATAGAGGCTTGTCTGCGGTTGTCTGGATCACTGAGCAAATATGAGAATAAATATGGCCTTTTGCATAGCTTGTGCCTTTCATTAATATTAACCAACAGACTCAATGGTGCCAAAGAGTTGCCATTAACAGCAGCCCAGAGGGGTTGACAACCACCGTCTGTTTGTGGTTTTAGTTGAGATCATTTTTGGCTTTTGTTGACTTCTCCCTCTTTGCTCTTTGAAATATGAAGACATGCAACACCCAAGACAGCCTATGTGTCTCTTCAGCCTAAGCTCAAAGAGAAATGTCTTTTATCTGTGTGTAGAAAATGTCTGTGTGAATATGAGGCGATTTGGCAAGCATGACCTTCTACAAATTAATCTAGATTTTTCTTTTTTTGGGGGGGGGGGATTTTGGATCGACATCTATTGCTTTAACTGACCGAATGTCAAAGTGTGAAACATAATGGCAACATAGGTTTACCCTTCAGAGGATATCAAAGTTAATGCATTCCTCTATGACTGGCCATAGTAAATATCCACTTCGATGAAAACGTTTTCTGTAACATGTTCTTGTAGCATTTTGCTGGTGATGGAGGACATATTTAAAGACATTTAAGCTCAAAATTGCATTTTGAGTACTAATTTATTGAAATTGTTGTGAATGGACAAAAACAAATTCTGTTGGATAGAGTCTGTAGCTGTGAAGTATGGCCTACAACGGCAAAGCTCCATGCTCCATTCGGATGCATCTGCTTGTAGATGACTAGATCCATGCACATTTTCGTTTTCCTCATCTGAGCTGGCATCTGGCTCAGAACTGTATGACTGGATAGCTCCAATATTGCTTGCCATTTTTGTCTCACTAGTAGGTCAGGGGTGTGAGGTGCTGTAAGCTAGCGGAGTTTAAACAGATGGGTGATCGGCTTATGTTGTACCAACAGTTCCACCCCTAAATTAAAGGTGATTTTCCAATGAAGTCCTGCCATTCTGCAGAAACTATCTCCTAGAAAACATCACTTTTTTTTGTGTGGCCAAAATGCTTTATATGTTAAACCTGCTTTTTCCTATAATCTTCAGGACTGGACTTGGAGGGTCAAGCTCTTAAGCGGATACTGATGTCATGTCCAGGGGCAGAACAACACCTGATAAGGCATATCTTGGAATGGAAAGGACAATCAGAGGAGGGGATCTCATCTCCTCAAGGCAGACGTCTGTTTCTCTATTGTTGCAGCACAATGATCTACACCAGCTGTCAATCTCTGCCTCAACAAAAACTTGCTCTGTTTGTAAGAACTCCCATAAGCTGTTTGAGTCAGTCAAGAAGATTTCCCTTAATCTGTCATGTTTGATGATTGTATTACTGCTGCCACCGGCTTCAGCTTGGTGGCAGTGTCTTTCAGACAGAATCAGACTGAGTTTCCAACCAGCTTACAAAACTTGTTCCATTAGCTTTAGAAACACAAAGATACTTTTGCTCCTGCCTTTGGCTGAGATGCAGAGAGCTCCTGAGAGTTGGCCCACTTTTGCTTAAGTATTTTCAAATTCTTTCACGTGTTAGAGCCCTGGTAAGACATTGATGTATTTGATACCCATTCTGTAAACTTATAAAACCCATTTAGGCGATGCTTCAGTGGATAAAACAAAGGTTAGATGTTGTAACTGTGCTTCAAATGAGCAAACTGTCTAAAATTGCCTGCACCACCTTTTAATAGTGGGCAAGTTCAGGGACATAAAAACTTTATGATGACAATCACTTTAAAGGGAACTTAGGGGCATCTCTTTGATAATACACTAGTTTATGCATTTCTATGGTTAGATTTCATTATTCTCGTTCATTCTTTTTGTTCTCTGTTGATTTATTTTGGTTATTTAGGTATTTTTTCGCTTATTTGCCTAATTTTTTTCAACACCAACAGCAATAAGCAGAAGCATGCACCTCTAACTGGCAACAATAGTGACATTTTTCAAAACTTCATGCTACATCCCAGAACCTGAAGGTCTGACCCTTTATTTTTTCTACAGCTATCTTTTGAAACCTTGTTTAGTATTCTGCACTAAAATACAAAACTTGCACATCTTAGTGGAATACATTTGATTTAGTGCATTTGTGTGAATATTCTTTGTCGTGATGTTTAATTATTTTTTCTGCCATATTCAGCACCAATCAAAAAGCAAAAAATTAAAAGTAATATTTGGTGAAGGTATCTCTCATCAAAAATGGAAATAAAAATATTCTGATTGTGATCATTTCAAAATTATGAAAACCTTGGTGCAGGGACAAGGAAAGGCTTGACCAGAAATCCCTGGAAATCTTAAAATGAAATACAAAAGCAATTAAGGTAAAATCATTTTTGTTAAGGGTTGGTTTCAAAGAATTGGTGTCACTCAAACATTTAGCAAGAAACCGCAAAAGATTACAGATGTTTGTGATGTTTCTTGAAGATTTCTATAAGGTTTAAGGTTTCTAGATTAAATATGCTTGTAAAAAGTGTGCAGCAACTGGACTGCACACATTTCCCAGAAGCAAATCATAGAGGACCATTTCATTAAAAGGATTAATCAAAACCATTATGAAGCATAAATAACTGTCACTGACAACATTTGCAATTAATCAATGTTTGATAGCATTCTTCTGGCAAATCGCCACTAACTACATTACTTTATATTAAATGCTGATGTAATATTCTGGGCAATGCCCTTGATATTTGAAGACTGTGGTAAAACCAGCAGCTGCTAAAGACCTTACCCGATAGACAAAACAGTGTGTGGCCGCAGATTTATGTTTCTACCTAGCTCTTGTACGGTAAGATTATGCTCTGATCAATTTGTCTCTCCAAGCTAAACAACGGCAGGTTTCTGCTGGGCCTGATAGATGACTGCCTGACATTTTTTTGAGCATCTGCATCTTTTGCTCAACTTTAAAATGGCAAGGCAGGCGGGCGTATGCCGAGCAAGGTGAATGATGATGGCAAATTGAGAGGTGCAGGAAACACACATACTGGCTGTTGTTGCTAACAGACACTTTGGCCTGGGGCTGTCGTCAGAGCTGTACCTTTCTCTTGAGATTTATTATGGTCAGTCTATACTTCCCGCTGCAAAAAACAAAGGTTTTTCAACCTTAGGGTCACAGAAACCCCCCACAACTCTTATTTTTCTTTTTTGTTGCTCATGTTCTCATTTGTATTAGTCTCTAACATGTGGAACAAGTGGCTGGTTGTCAAGTAAAACTGATTGCAGCAAGTTGCAGAAAGAACCATGAGACGCCTGAAGAGTAGAAGAGATGCACTACTCTTTCTTCATAGCTCCCTCTGCATGGCTTACACTGGGGAAAAAAAAGGTTTAGACTATCTTAAACAGGTCAAGCTTCTAGGTTGCCTAAAGGCCCATGTCTTGGAAATGTAGTTAAGCATGGGCATACTGTATCTCCTGCCTGTGTGCCTATCAGTAGGCCAGAGAATTTTGAGCAGTGGGTGGAGAGCGTTCTCCCTCCATCACATTTTCTGAGCATTCTTTTCTGTTGGATTTAAAGGTTATCTGTTGCCATCCTGTCCGGGGCCTCTGGCGTCAGTGGGAGAGCGTGGCGAGCCGACCACAGGTGTGAGCTCTGCAGATAAGGGAAAGGGAGGCGAGGGGAGGTGGCAGAGGGTGGAGGCTAGATATGGGGGTCCAATAAGGCCCAAGCCGGACCTGCCTTCATACCACTGTACGTAGGTGAAGTGTTTTTTAGATTGTGAAAAGAAATAAAACCTAAACATTTTATTCTGTAGGGTGAAACTACAGTTTAGCTCTCTTACTGGTAGCCAGGTGTTTTTCAAAAGGCAATAAATTATGTAGACATATACACTGAACAAAGACAAACACAAAACTTTATGTTTGCTTTTATTTGTCATGAGATGGTCTCAAAGATCTATAACATTTTCTACAAACACAAAAAAGGAATCTTACAAATTTGTCTGAACCGGTGATTGTGACCACTTCCGCTTTGCTGAGATAAGCCATTGCACTTCACAGTTGTGCCATAACAAGATGCTGATTAGACAGCATGCTTATTGCCCATGTGTGCCTTAGACTTAGACTTAGAATAAAAGCCCACTCTTGAAAGTGCTTTTTTGGCATATTGAGGGTGGGGTCTGGGAGATTGGAAATCCGGTCGGTTACTGACCGCCTCGTGCAGTGCAACACATCTCCTTTGGATAGAGTTGATCAGGTTGTCAATTGTGGTATGTTTAATGTTGGACCCCTCCTCTTTAATAGCTGTGTGAAGTTGCCAAAAATTGGCAGGAACTGGAACACAATGTCGTAAAAACGCTGATCCAGAGCATCCCAAACATACTCAATGGATGACATATCTGGTGATTATACAGGCCATGCAAGAACTGGGACATTTTCGGGTTTCAGATCCTTGCAACATGGGGCTGCGCATTACCATGCTGCAACATGAGATGTTCTTGGATTTACAGCGTATCTTTGGGCCTCAGGATCTCATCACGGTATCTGTGCACTTTCAAAATGCCATCAGTAAAAGGCACCTATTCTCTTTGTCTATAAAATACACATGCCCATGCCATAACTCCACCGCCACCATGGGCTACTTGAAAACCTGATTAACTCTTACAGAGATGTGTTGCACTGCATTGCAAATGGTGGTCGCACCAAATGTTTACCAGTTTTCTGAGTCCCCCCCCCCCATTAAACAGAGCTGTACGTTTCAGAGTCACCTTTTATTGTGATCAGTCTATGCACACCTGCACACTAATCATGCTGTCTAATCGGCATTTAGATTAGGCACACCTGTGAAGGGGGAAAGATCATCTCAGCATAGTTGAGAAGTGGTCACTGTCACCGGTTTAGACACATTTGTGAACAATATGTGAGAGAATTGCTTCTTATGTGTTTGTAGAAAATGTTTCAGATCTTTGAGTTCATCTCATGACAAATGGGAGCAAAACCAAAAGTGTTACCTTTATCGTTTTGTTCACTGTAAAAAGAGAGACAGCTGTTTGCAGAGGCTCCGTGGCAAAGAGGCTTTACACAGGGTGCAGGGACTAAAGCAAGCATCATGTAACATTTGAGAGAAAGGTGAACGTGAACTTGGCCTTAAAATGTTTTTTTTAAAGGCTTTTAAAATCAAGGATTAGGATCAGCGATTTCATCTGTTTCCCCTGCTTTACAAAAGTGAAAACTCTGTGAGAGCTGCAGACAACCTAGAGACACACTAGCTCACTTTCACCGTGTGTAGCTTTTCCATTAATAACTAATAGGTGTAGTGTTAGGGGAAAATGGTGAATATGTCTTGGGGGCTTACATTAGCCTGGAATACTGTGTATCCTTATCTGCAGGAAGGATAAGAAAGAGCCAGAGAGAGACAGGATGTGCTGTCCTCTCTTTGACTTTCCTACACCATTAACTGCCCTAGGAGGATAATTCAAGTGTTACTAAAAGTGCCCAGAAACTGCATAGATGTATGCACACTGCTGAGCATAATCACATGTGCACCCATTCAACGATGGGGGAGTGTATACATTAAGTGCCAATCATGTACCTGCTACAGACGCAAATACATCCAGACACGCATACACAGGCATAAATAGCAAAAAAAAAAAAAAAAAAAAAAATCCATATCACCTTTGGAACCATGAAATATATGTTGGACATTATGTTCTGCCTCTGTGATATTAATTTCAAGTCAATTTTCAATTATTCACAAGTCGAACTTATCGAAGAGCCACTCTGAAGTAAATCTTGTTTTGGGGTTTTTAACATTTCTTCCTCTCATGATGGAGGACATCAATAATAAAAATAAAGAATAACACTGCAATTCTGAGGCTTTTCATGTTTCAAACCATAATGAATCAGGAACAGACAAAACGCTGGTGAAAAAGCATGTAGTTGTGATGTAAGGGCAAAAGCTCCCTTCTCCGCTCCATTCTAATGCATCTACTGGACGAATCCCTGTACATCTTGGTTTTCCTCGTCTGAGCTGGCATCTGGCTCAGAACCGTACAGCCGATTAGGTCCGATATTGCTCGCCATTTTGTTGCACTGATAAGTTGTGGTTGTGAGGGGGTGTAAGCTAGTGGAAGGGTATGTAAACAGAGGCAAATTTCTAATGAACACCTGGCTATCCAGAGACTATGTCCCAGAAAACCACTTTGAAAATAGATTGAGAGATGATCAGAGTGGGACTTTAAACACACAAATGTTCAGATCAAGGCAGTAAAAACTCCACAGCAATATTAATAACCTTTTTGACAAGCAATTGCGATCATTTGCTAAAAAGTTACAATAGGCAAAAAAAAGCATGGAATGGTCAGAAATACTCATGGGTAACCCCCCCAAGACTTAAGCTTTTGTGGCTAAAGAACAACTCTAAAGTGATGAGAAACAAGTGCAATTCTTTGCATGAATCTTTCTTTTTCATTTATGAGAAAGATGCTGTTTGCTAAATATAGCAGCTCCAGACTTCTGCTGAAGACGTAATGGTTCATTATGAGTTTATTCATCACCTCTGTCTAGACATCTCTCAGATGCTTCCATATATTGTTTTACATCCTACTTGGTAACATAATGGTAACATAAGGTTACCAACTAGGTCACATTCTTGAAGGGAAAGTGATAAAAAGATGTAAACAGCAGAGTTAAATTTAACGCTTCGATTAATTTTAAAGACCTACTCCAACAACGTGTTTTAGTGTTTTTAACACGTTCCTGTGGCATTTCCTGATGATAAGGGACATATAAAAGCAAAATTAAGTTTAACATTGCATTTGTGAGTATTTCTTTATTCAAATTGTTATGAACCAGGAGCTGGTGAAAGATACCAAAAAAAGATTGTATTTGTGACACAGAAGATACAATTGGTCAAGCTTTCTCCTGCTCCATTCTGATGCACCCGCTCGTAGACGACTAGATCCATGTACTTCTTTATTTTCCTCATCATTATTGCTCCTAATCACAAAGACTCATTTGCATATATGGTGCAAAAATGCGACACGTTGAATCCAATAAATATAATGATTGTCAAACAGAGATTGATTAATTGCTTGAAATGAAATGTGAAGAAGTGAAGTGAAGTGAATATTGGAGATTGGAAAATTTGTGGCTTCAGTCTTATGTCTGGTAGAAGAACCAGTTATAACCCTATTATTTCTCATACATCGTTCTCTCTCTCTCTCAAAAAAAGAAAAAAAACTTAAAACTATTGGCATCTCTAGCGTTTTTTTAATGCATTGCTGGCTACTGTTTCTGAATTTAGTTTTGCAAGTAATGTTTGTTCCTTTGACCTCATACAAATTAATTTGCTTTAAATCACAAACATTACAATGAGAGACAATAATCTCAAAGGCATTTGGGAAATAACCAAAATCACTTCATTGGTAGAAATCCAACATGGTCATGGATCTGTCATTTTTTATGAAGTTCTATTAGTCCCATTTAAAGCATCTTTTGATACATTAAAAAAGGGTTCCCACCTATGTCACTGCTAAAGGTTTTTTACAGCAGCATTTTTTGTTTGCTCCTGATTCATAACCATTTGAATAGAGAAATACTCAGAAACCCAAGCTTAATTTTCTTTACATATGTCCACCATCATCAAAAATGTCACAAGAACATGTTAAAAACACAGCAGACACATTTTGTGTTGAAGTGGATATTTAAAATGTATGTTGGAATTATTTTGTGAGGAAATATAACATACCTACGGTATGTCAGGTACATTTACATTAAGTGAAGAATACATAAACAGTGGTTAGACAGAATGTGAACTAATTTAGTCACCTCACTTCCAAAACAAAGGATGATTGAAAATTTATTTCCATCACTTATATATGCTCAAAAAATTTTGTTTTCTTTCTTTTTTTTTTTTACTAAAACTGCTTGCATTCTAAAAGCTTTCCTCTTCCTTCTGGTTTAAGCACAGAATTATCTACGAAGAGTTTGTAATGGGACTGTAAGTACAGATTTAAATCAACACTTTCGCCCATTAGATTGGGGATTTTTGCAGCTTGGTAGCTATGAAAATTGCAATTTGTATCGGGGGTTTAAGAGTGCCCATAATTATCACAGTGACTAATGAGGATTCATGTGTTGTTTCTGGGAGATCGGTGGTGCGTTCAAACTGTGTGCTGATTGGGGAAGGCTCGGCTCACTCAACTAGGACCCACAGATTTTTGAAATACAAAGCCTAGCGTAAGTCAAACTGGTATGTATGCACAGAGAGCTGCTCTGCTGTATCTACGGCTAATTTTGGTCTTTGGCTGCACAAACATCATTAATCACGCTGACTAAGATTAGTCACTTGCAAGCTCGCCTACCTGTTTATTATAATTAAATCGATGTACATGTCATTGCAGGCATGGACCTGAAACAATGGAGATGGTTGCACTCAACACAGAAGAAGTGTTGGAAAAACAGAAAGGCTGTTCAAAAAAAAAAAAAAGGGGGAAGTAACTGATACGGGTCTGATCAGGCACCAGGTGTGCACAAGCAGAATACAGAGATGACGGCTTCAAGGTTAACCCCCGCCAGATTTCAAAGAGGCTCCGTGTGGAAATGCCCTCCTCTCTGATGTTTGATGGCACAACCCCCATTCCTTCAATTTCTATTCAAACAGCACAGCAGAGAAAATGTCTCACAAAGGGAAAGAGAAGCCTAAGGCACTTAGAAAAAGACTAAACAAAAAGGAACCTTTTACTGATCCAAGTTATGAAAAAAGCAAACCAAACATATTTAGGCAAACACTCCCATGTGAGCATTACAGGGAAACAGAGATATAAACGTTAGAATATTTACTCCTCTGCATCTTCCCTTTAATGGTGTGTCTGGGGTCCTTCACGACTGTCAGGAAATAAAACTAAATACAGGACAAGAATTGTTCAAGTCACCAATGTGTGCTCTGTGCCATTAGAGGACCTCTTCAATATACACTTATACACAGAAATCAGGATGGAGAACCAGGAGGTGAAAGGCTTGCAGAGCGAGCGGTTTAAGCCATGGAGGGCTGGGAGGAGGAAACTGCAGCAAGCTTTGATATCTGAGCAGCGCTTACAGACACCTCTCAGTCATTTGTCCTCTCTGAGAGGAGCCAAACGGCTGCACCTAATTTTAAGACCTGACATGCATAATTGAAGAAAGTTGGTCATGTTCTGCAAGTGCACCTGAAAATAACCTGATAATCACCCTAATTGATTTTAATATCATATTAAGAAAACTAAAGGCTAAAGAGAAAAACTGTTCTCCCTATGAAAACTTGAATGATAATTTCATTAGAGGACTACCAGACATGAACAACAAGCTTAAAGTAAAAAAAGAAAAAGATATACAGAACAAATACATCCTCTAACTGAACAAAATGAGTCAAACTGCATCAAATCTTGACCCCGTTGGCTGGCTGACATTAAAAGCTCCATACACACACAAAGCACTATTTGTAACTTTAAGTGTAGCGGTTCTTAAAATGGAACAGAGTCTGTTTATCTTGATGGAGTCAGGGTTTAAAAGCACTTTACTGATGACAAAGTTAAGAGTAATAACTTCTTACATTTAAGTTAACATTTTATGGAGTGAAAAAGGTTTCCAATGAAAGAAAAAAATTTCACTGGGAATGGTTGCCCTTCATGTGGAAAATCTGTATTTTTATTTTGTGACATGCATGACATGTCCAAGAGGTACAAAAAAACTGAAATAAGGCTGACGGAATGAGTATGGAAGGTTGATGAAATTAAAAACAACATTAACACATTGTCCTAAATCTTTATTTATTTTATAATTGTCCCCCTTTGATGAGGTTTTTAATATAAAAAGTAAAAAAAAAGAAAGAAATCATCTTCATCAATCATCTTTTGATCTGTTGAACAAGTGTTCCCAGTGGTCTTTTAATTATGATTGTGCCAATCTAAAAAAAAACAGTGAATAAAAATTCTGAAATGCAGTTTTGAGCTCATTTTTCTTTAAAACGTCCTCCTCCATGAGAAAAATGCTACAAGAAAGTGATAAAAACACAAAAAACATGGTTTCTTTTGGAGTGGGTGCCATTAAACAACGTTTGTTAACACTGTTAAAAGTCAAGAAAAGTTAAATAGGATTGTTACCAAAAACAAAAAAACATCTAATATTTTCTGCTAAAGAATTTTATCCGTCAAAGTAAACAGAAAAACCCACTGCAAAATCACTGCAATATATTTTTTTTTATTTCACACAATATAAAATGGGAAGCAAGTTCTAAATGAGGGAACATTTTTAGGTTTGCAGCTTTCAAATGCAACAAACCCACTCAATTAGCGTAAGGTGGACATCATGAATTTCAAGGAATTTAGAGGAGAATGTGCCAACAACATTCAATTAAACACTGTTAAGTGAAGATTTATGTGTGGATTACAGGCTTTGGGCAAAGTAAGAAGGTCCTTGCTGGGCTTTGAAGTGCACCCAGTCTATAATCATGTTACAAGGATATGAAAAAAGAAAAAAAAGAAAAAAGAAAATAAAAAAAGAGCAAAGCTCTAACTCTAGAAAAAAGTCCAAAAGCCCAGCCCAGGACTGCATCTCTGAGTACCTTTCAAGAAGCAATCATGTTGATTTTGAGTGGATGGTGAGTCTTTTTTAGTAAGGATGGATGCTCCTGGCTAAAACTAGGCCACAAATGCCTGTGTTTTATCTTGTGGGTATTGGGACTGGACCCCTCATGCTGGTACATGCTGACGGATTGCTGATTTCAGCTCATTAGTGGGGCTACCTCTGCAAAGTCATCACCCAAGTACGTGCAGCACTGCTTTGTGGTTTAACAGGGAGCAGAACTGAAGAGTGTGCATTGTGGCAGATAATGGTTCAGCGACTGCAGTTTTTACGTTGTCACAAAATGATTGTTGTGGCAAGAGACTAAAAGAAAAACAAGAATTTAAATGGTAGGCTATAATATGTGTATCTTGTAAGTTATTCCATCATTAAATGAACCAGATTCATACAAATGTAGGTTGATATCCTCCATGTCAGACTAATTTTTGCAAATTTGACCTATTTGACTTCAAATGATAAAAGACAATATTCCCTTCAGAAAAGAAAAGATGGTAAGCATCTGCCATTTACTTATAAACATTACTTATCAAGGCATGAGCAATTTAAAGAGAAAAGAAAGATTTGTCAAATGAATGTACCGATAGTCAATTGTATTTGATTCAAATAAAAGGGAAAAACCTATTTTGTAATATATTTGCTGTTCTTTTTCCTCATTTACTCAAAATCAATCATAAGGAATACAAATCCAACAAAGCATCTACTGTATGTCTCAACAAGAACACTGGTATTGAAGTTCCCTCTGAAATAGCTTTACATCCGAAGCAATGCTCTCTGAAGTGTGGAGGAAGTCGAGATATTTTGTGAAAGAAAATCACTGTGCACTTCTATGAAATAAAAATAGATACACAGCAAGATGATCATCAAATCTCCTACCTGTTGTGAAGCATGACTCCTCACAGTCACTGAGTCCCCCAGGAAATGTTATACCAGGAAATCTCCAACAGGATGAGAGGGGGAAAGCAATAGATCAAAAAGTTTGAAGAGCGTTGGGCTAAAACATCACTGAAAGAAATGTACTGAAATGATTGACTTTAAAAGCCAAGCTTGTTTTGGGAGCAACTGACTGAGGACCTAAATGTAAACTCAGAGAAGAACTGGAGAAAGCATGAAAATTGAAGGTGACAGTGGTGCCTGTGGTAATTGGAGCACTCGGGGCAGTAACCCCCAAGCTGGAGGAGTGGCTACAACAGATACCTGGAAAGACCTCAGACCTCTCAGTCCAGAAGAGCGCAGTGCTAGGAACAGCTAAGATACTGCGCAGAACCCTCAAGCTCCCAGGCCTCTGGTAGAGGACCCGAGCTTGGAGGAGAAACCACCCGCGGAGGGTGAGAGGGGCGTTTTAGTTCAGACCAAAAGTTTGGACACACCTTCTCATTCAAAGAGTTTTCTTTATTTTCATGACTATGAAAATTGTAGAGTCACACTGAAGGCATCAAAACTGTGAATAACACATGTGGAATTATATACATAACAAAAAAGTGTGAAACAACTGAAAATATGTCATATTGTAGGTTCTTCATAGTAGCCACCTTTTGATTTGATTACTGCTTTGCACACTCTTGGCATTCTCTTGATGAGCTTCAACAGGTAGTCACCTGAAATGTTTTTCACTTCACAGGTGTGCCCTGTCAGGTTTAATAAGTGTGATTTCTTGCTTTATAAATGGGGTTGGGACCATCAGTTGTGTTGTGCAGAAGTCAGGTGGATGCACAGCTGATAGTCCTACTGAATAGACTGTTAGAATTTGTGTTATGGCAAGAAAAAAAGCAGCAAAGTACAGAAAAACGAGTGGCCATCATTACTTTAAGAAATGAAGGTCAGTTAGTCTGTAAAATTAGGAAACTTTGAAAGTGTCCCCAAGTACAGTCACAAAAACCATCAAGCGCTACAAAGAAACTGGCTCACATGCGGACCGCCCCAGGATAGGAAGACCAAGAGTCACCTCTGCTGTGGAGGATAAATTCATCCGAGTCACCAGCCTCAGAAATGGCAGTTTAACACAGCAGTTTAGATTTGAGACCAGGTCAATGGCTCACAGAGTTCTAGCAGCAGACACATCTTTACAACAACTGTTCAAAGGAGACTGTGTGGATCAGGCCTTCATGGTAAAATATCTGCTAGGAAACCACTGCTAAAGAAAGGCAACAAGCAGAAGAGACTTGTTTGGCCTAAAGAACACAAGGAATAGACATTAGACCAGTGGAAATCTGTGCATTGGTCTGATGAGTCCAAATTGGAGATTTTTGGTTCCAATCACCGTGTCTTTGTGCGACACAGAAAAAGAGAACGAATGGACTCTACATGCCTGGTTCCCAACGTGAAGCATGGAGGAGGAGGTGTGATGGAGTGGGGGTGCTTTGCTGGTCACCCTGTTGGGGATTTATTCAAAATTAAAGGCATACTGAACCAGCATGGCTACCACAGCATCTTGCAGCGGCATGCTATTCCATCCAGTTTACGTTTAGTTGGACCATCATTTATTTTCCAACAAGACAATGACCCCAAACACACCTCCAGGCTGTGTAAGGGCTATTTGACCAAGAAGGAGAGTGATGGGGTGCTGTGCCAGATGACCTGGCCTCCACAGTCACCGGACCTGAACACAATTGAGATGATTTGGGGTGAGCTGGACGGCAGAGAGAAGGCATAAGGGCAAACAAACTAAGCATCTCTGGGAGCTCCTTCAAGACTGCTGGAAGACCATTTCAGGTGACTACCTCTTGAAGCTCATCAAGAGAAGGCCAAGAGTGTGCAAAGCAGTAATCAAATCAAAAGGTGGCTCCTATGAAGAACCTAGAATATGACACATTTTCAGTTGTTTCACACTTTTTTGTTATGTATATAATTTCACATGAGTTAATTCATAATTTTGGTGCCTTCAGTGTGAATCTACAATATTCATAGTCATGAAAATAAAGAGAACTCTTTGAATGAGAAGGTGTGTCCAAACTTTTGGTCTGTACTGTATATATATTTATATATTAACTTTAAACTTGTTGAAACCGTCCATCCATCCATTGTTGAATAAACTCAAAAGAGGTTAAAAATAAATGAATAGTATCTTTTTTTAGCATCAAAACATATTTACCACCAATGGAAAAGCACATTTAGGCTCAAAAGAGCTGCTTACATACTGCAAACATATTTTATCTCAGTCTTAATCGTAACCATAATGATACAAATTTGTTTTTAAAACTAAGGCTAAAAGGATAAAAACTTTCAGATTGGAAGTTCTGACTGGAAATCAGCCACTTCCTTAACTCTGTTAGATAAAAGGTTATAAGAGAAATTGAATTAGGGCAAAAGCAGCATCTCTTGCTCTGTAATAGAACACAGTGGCGGGTGGCCTGCTGCACACTGTGCTGGTTGCCTGTAGCACCATGGCAACAGGGAAAGAAAAAGAGTTGATGTTGGGTGGCAGTTCAAGGACTTCATTTGTTCCAGCGGCATTTTAATTACTTTGAGCACCGGTATTTAGTGAAAGAAAGACATTTTGAAGCTTTAGCAGCAACTTGGAGGAAACTTTAAAGGTTTGTTGACTTCCTTGCCTCTCATGTTCATGACATTAGTGCAACCACTGGAAATGCGGAAAGAAGCTGGCTGATAATGAGAGACAGAGGCAAAAACATGGAGAGGGAAAAGAGGTTAGGAGAGAAAGTTGGGGCAGGATGCAGGCAGAGAAAAGGAGTGAAGTTGAGGCGAGAGCAGATAGAAATCTGTAATCTTGTTGTATAGAAACCTAGTTAAAAAAAGTACTAAAATGAATACTAAATGAATACTGGCCACTTATTAGAAAGACCTGTCCAACTGCTCGTTAACACAAATTTCTAATCTGCCAATCACATGGCAGCAACTCAATGTATTTAGGCATCTTGACATGGTCGTACAATATGCTGCAGCTCAAACTGAGCATCAGAATGGGGAAGAAAGGTAATTGAAGAGATTTTAAACGTGTCATGGCTGTTGGTGCCAGACGGGCTGATCTGAGTCTTTCAGAAACAGCTGAACTATGGGGATTTTCACCCGCAACCATCTCTAGGGTTTAAAGAGAACGGTCCAAAAAAGAGAAAATATCCAGTGAGCTGCAGTTCTGTGGGTGGAAGTGCCTTGTTGATGCCATAGGTCAAAGGAGAATGGCCAGACTGGTTCCAGTCGATAGAAAGACAACAGTGACTCAAATAACCACTGGTTACAACCGAAGTATGCAAAGGAATGTCTGAATGCATAAAACGTCCAACTTAGAGGCAGATGGGCTACATCAGCAGAAGATCACAGCGGGCGCCACTCCTGCCAGGTAAGAACAGGAAACTGAGGCCAGAATTCACACAGACTCACGAAAATTGGACAATAAAAGATTGGAAAATCATTGCCTGGTCTGATGAGTCTCCATTTCTACTGCGACATCTGGATGGTAGCATCAGAATTTTGTGTTAACAAGACAAAAGCATGGTTCCATCATGCCTTGTATCAACACTTCAGGCTGCTGGTGGTGGTGTAATGATGTGGGGATGAATTCTTGGCACATATTGGGCCTCCTTTTTTTCCCAACCATGTTCATCTCATGAACCCATCTTCTGATGGCTACTTCCAGCAGGATAAGCCGCTATGACACTGAACTAGAATCATCTCAGACTGGTTTCTTAAATGTAACAATGAGTTCCCTCTCCTCAAATAGCCTCCACAGTCACCAGATCTGAACTCAATAGATCACGTTTGGGATGTAAATGAACGGGAGATTGACGTAATGTCTGTGCAGCCAACAAATCTGCAGCAACTGTGTGATGCTATCTTGTCAATATGGACCAAACTCTCTGAAGAATATTTCCAGTACCTTGTTGAATCTATACCACTACTTAAGGCAGTTCAGAAGACAAAAGGGGGTCCAACCTGGTACTAGCGCAGTGGCCAGGGAGTGTATCTCTTAGTGACATGTATGGCTTTAACGTGTGATCCTTGTTTATTCTAACTGAAAAAACAAAGATGCTTCTTTTTGTCCATGTCTAAAATGATCAGGAATTATTAAGAGCTCTCCAAATTCAGAGCATCTCACTAACTGAGACCTTCTAAACCCCCAGTCCTAAAAGTAAACAGCTTTTGGTCCCTATTTGTTCTCCAGTGAAAACAAACTGGCATTCACTTGAAGCACTGACAAGGTTATTCATATCAAACAAATCCACTGAGATTTCTTCTTATTATTTCCTCTGCCCACTCAAAAACACACAAAAGAAGAAAAAAATGCCTTTTTTTCCTCAAATAAAAAAGTAAGATTTATACCAACAGTGTTTACAGATTTTGGCACAGCACTGCTCTATATTTTTAAATAAAATCACATATATATTCCATCTGTGAACATTCTGTAAAAAGCATTGCTGCCAACTAGTCTGTAAATCATATAATAAAATAATATTGAAGCTTCCGTGTAATTCTGGAAAAAAAGAAAACTAAACTAAAAAATGTCCATTCAAAGGTGAAACTTTGCAACCTGTCCTTGTGACAGTGAAGGATGATCATACATTGTCATATATGTGCATTTCATGTGTAAAGACAGGGATGACAAGGTGTAACAATAATTTAATCTATTGCCACTATGAACTTTGCCATTAATGGAGGATTGACATGCAGTTTGAAAGAGAAATGACAGCAAATTGAAGGGAATATCTAATTATCCTTGTCTGTAACATTGTTCCCTTAAGGAACAGAAGGTTACACATTTCTATCCCAAGGGATTGGCTCCTGGAAGAAAGCACCCTGTGACTGCTCCTTTGTTGTCTGTGATGGATTGTTTCCTACTTCCATTTGGCCTACGTTGTTGACGGATAGCAGCTATTGCAGTGGTAAAGTCACTGCTGCCTTCTCTATTCCCTCCTTTTCTTTCAGTCAAGTTAATGATGCCATTGCAGAAAATCTTTGTGTTACACCACATATGTAAAACATATGTGAAGTGTCATGAGCACCTGTGAAAATAAATTAAACCGAGTGTTTGAACCATAAAACAAAGTAAAAGACAAGTGGGCATATTTCTTAACAGGTTTATGGATTTTCTATACCATTTTTGTAAATAATCGTTGGGAACCGAGATGATACATTGAAACAGTGATCTTGAATTGGAGGAATCTTAAGTGAAACAACAATTAAGTAAAAATTAAAGTAAGAAAAGATTGGTTAAAATAAGGAGAAGATAATAAAATGGGTAGTAAATGGAACATTAATACAGGTACTATCCTTTATTGTGTGAACAAAATATGTTGCTTTCAACATCTCATCTCATTTTCCTCTTTCCCTGTTCTCTCTGCTTGCACTGATCCCTCCGCATCTGTCAATTTCTGAAGACCCTGTATCATTACTGTCAAAAAAAAAAAAAAAAATCATATTGAACTCCCGCTACAAAAGCTTCAAGATCACAAATACTGGTACACACTCAAATTTACCGCCCACTCGTGTGTTGAAGGAGTGACTTTCTCCTCTGACGCACAGCAGCAGGCTTTTCCCATAGGATCTCTGAATCAGACAGATGAGCAAAGTGAACTTGGAAGAACGGGAGTCTTTGATTTTCCTGTCACACACTTTTAGCCCCCTGGCCCTCATAAAACACTGTTTATCTCCATCTTTGTCTGACTGTGACACTAACTGCTCGGTGTGTCTCTCTTCAGAAACACAGAAGATAAAACCACAGTAGAAATCTAAACTTTTTGTGGCCGTGTTGACTCTGATCGTCACACATCAGAGTGACCTCTGCCTCGCTTAACACATTTTTTACAAAGGCTGATGATATATGACTGAACTATCTCAATAGCATAAATACATGCTTTGAAGAGAAGCTAAAACTGAAAGCCTAAAGCATCAGAGGCGGCTGATTAAAGCCTCCACATCTCACACCTCAAGATGCAGGAAGCTGAGGGAGCTCTGATTATCATCAATGACCCTCCATGCATTCAGCTGATCCTGTCCAAGAGCCTCTTAAATCTAAATGGATTTGGCTTCCAAAACAGGTGTCAAGTAAATAATAGGTCATTTTTATCTACTGATGAGCGACAGGATAATCAGATAAACATTAAATCCAAAAGGTGAATGATCAAAATGCCCTGTTAGTAGATATATCGGCTAAGTAACTGATAGAATCACAAAAGGAGGTCATTTAGTTGGAAAAGTGTGCTAGCAATAACTCAGATATCACTAATTTTGAATTCTAGACGTTTGCAGCAGTGCACTCTGTCCTCACAATCAGTGATGAAAAGAATTATGTTGGTTTATTCTTACTTTTGAAATTAAGTGTGCTTAATTTCAATAGATGAATTCATATATACCATGTGCAGTATTAATTTATTTCCAAAAATCACTACACCCAGCAGAATTACAAACCAATGTGCAACTTTAATTGACAATCTATTCTCTAATGATATTGAAAATAAAACAGTTAATGAATTATTAATTAATGATATAAGTGACCATCTTCCAGTGTTTACAGTATATGATGATAATTACAGAAATTATGAGTTCAACAAGTCAAAACAGTACAGAAGGGTTAAAAGTATGGAATCCATAAATGCATCCAAAAATGATTTATTAGCCCAAAATTGGGTTGAAATTTAAAACAAATATTCCGTTAATGAGGCTTATGAATGCTTCTTGAAAATATTTGAAACGTTATTTAATAAAAATTGTTACAAAATGCCAGAAAAAAAAACTGTCTCTACAAAGTTTTTAAAACAAAGAACCAAAAACACAGAAAACAGATATAAAAAATACAGAAATAAATTAACCAATATTATAAGAAGATGCAAAAAATAATATTATGATAAGTAACTTGACGAAAACAAAAATAACATCAAAAACATCTAGAGCATTTTAAAAGCAATTATTAGAGGGCGTGCCAAAGAAAAGGAAAAGTTACAAGATGGAGGATGTGGCTGAAAGCTTTAATCAGTATTTTGTAAATGTTGGATCCGAATTAGCAAAACACTGTCTGATACAGGACCATCTGGAAACTAGTACCATGAATTAATCAGTCGGAATCCCAGTTCGATGTTTCTCAGTTGTGTCACAGGAAAGGAAAAATTAGATTTAGTAAAAAAGATGAGTAAAAAACATTTAACTGATGTCAATGACATTGATATGGCTTTATTGAAAAAAGTGATTGATGGTATTTTGAAACCACTCCTGTTCATCTGTAACTTGTCTTTTCAATCAGGTTCCTTTCCAAACAGCATAAAAATAGCCAGTCATACCGCTGTATAAAACTGGGAACAAGCACCACTTCACAAACTACAGACCCATATCCTAATTACCACAGTTATCCAAAATATTGAAGACACTTTTTGAATGTAGATTGGCTGCATTTATCAAAAAGCACAAACTTCTTAGTGACAGTCAATACGGATTCAGAGCAAACAGATCAACATTATTGGCAATCATAGACTTTATAGAGCAAATCACAAATACAATTGATCAGAAAAAATATTTTGCTGAAATTGTTAGTAATCTAAAGAAAGTTATTTACACCATTAATCATGATATATTGCTGAATAAATTCGAACGATAAGGTATTAGAGGGATAGTGTAAGACTGGATCAGAAGCTACTTGAGTATGAAAAAGCAGTTTGTGAAGCTGGGAGATGTTTGTCCAGCATGTTTGGACATTGCTTGTGGTGTCCCACAGGGGTCAGTGCTGGGCCCCAAGTTATTTATTTTGTATGTTAATGAAATATGTAACGTATCTGAAATATTTCAATTTGCTTTATTTGCAGATGATACAAATATTTTCTGTGACGGTGATGACTTAAACTGTTGGAAGATGTAACCAAAGAGATGAATAAGTAGAAAATATGGTTTAATATTAATAAATTATCATTGAATTTGAGCAAAACAAAAATTATGTTGTTTGGCAACTGTAAAAGAAATATGCACATTGATGTAACAATTGGGGTAGAACTTGAAAGAATATGTGAATGTAAATTCCTTGGTGTTGTAATTGATAATGAATGAAGTTGGAAGACACATATCAAATACATACAATCAAAATGTTCTAAAAGCACATCAGTGCTAAATAAAGCAAAATTTGTCCTAAATCATAAATCACTTTATATTCTATACTGTTCCCTGGTTCTACCGTATTTAAACTACTGTGTGGAGGTATAGGGAAACAATTATAAAACATCATTACATTCACTGTTAATACTTCAAAAGAGGGCGATACGAATCATACATAATGTGGGTTATCTGGATCATACACATGCATTATTCCTACAATCAAAATTTTTGAAACTTACAGATCTGGTGGAGGTGCACTAATCATGTTCAAAGCCACATATATTATTCTACCAACAAATATACAAAAATTATTCATGAAAAGAGAGGGAGAGTACAATTTGAGAAGAAAACATAATTTTTACACAGTATTTTTCAATTATAATTCATGCTCAGTATTTATGACAGTACTCTATAAAAATTATTATATTTTATAGCTACAAAAATTATATTATAAAACATTATACATAAATAAAGAAGCTGCTTGCTAATGTAATTAATATAGATGAGGAATAGAGGGTGAGTTTATATAAGTTTATACTTCTTCTCACTCGTTTTCGAATAAGTATAGTTGTATAATTGTTCATAATACTGTGTTCATATTTTTCATTTTTTTTCTTGAGTGTGAACTTTTTTCTATTTTTTATTTTTTTATAATGTGTTTTTTTAATATATTCAAAATAAACTTTTTCCATATCATCCATTCCATTTCAAGCGTGAAACATTGACTGAACCCAGCAGTCTTTGCAGATGCTCTGCTAATTCCAACCAAGCTTTTCTTAAACTCTGTAACTCAGAAATGCCATAACGTTTGCAGCCTTAAATATTTCCTGAAATTCATATACAGTTACTGAAGATTTTAGAATGTACCACACAAGATCAAGCAATTTTGGTTGTAATGTATCAGAAGAAGATTCTGATTTGATTGCAACAGTCCTTTGGTCCAGAACATTGACTGTGTTTGACAGGGGTGTCCAACTACTCGAGGACCATCTTGCTGGTTTTCCATAAACCCTGTCTCATCTGCGCTGAATTACCTGGTTATGGTCATACCTGTTACTATTACCTGGTTATAGTAAGAACTTGTTAAACAAAAAGTTATTGGAGCATTTTAATGTAATAGCTTTTTATTTATAAATACAAGCCTACTGGATTTTGGCTTTTTGGGACCAGCAGGTACTTCCTATATGGAACGTGAGGGGTGACTGTTCTGCATTAACAGAAATGTGGCAGCTTTTGTTGGGCTGCTGATGACAACATCTAAAGAAGCTCACGTGATGAATGTGCAGCTCCCACACACAACACAAACCTTTGCTCCATTCAGAACTTGGATATCAGAAAGAAGTTCATCCGTTTCCACAGATTTATTTTTCTTTTTTTTAAATCATATTTTCCCAGCACAGAAGCAGCATCTGCTCATAAAAGAAATGGGCCTAAACATAAATATTCAGGTTCACACAACCATACTCACTTTATTGCACACAGGCAAACATGTTCAAACATATGTGCATACTTGCATTGAAGGGGCTCATCAAGTTTGTAGACAAATAAGAAGCACAAATACTTTTGCAGATATAGACTCCCTACAAGGAAAGGAAAGGTTATGATATGACGTAATCTTGTTCATGTAGTAGAAAACTAGGTTTTTTATGCTTAAAAATAAAAGACCCAAGAAACAGGAAAAACAGACGAGCTTGTTGAAAAGAGTTGAGTATAGGGAGGCAGACGGGCGGATAAGTGAAGGAATTGAAGGAGAAGCTCATTAAACCAGTATAGTTGAGGGAATAGCCAATACAAGCAAAAATGATGATCACTAGAAAGCAAGAATGAGAAAAATAGATGAGTGGACGCAAGGGAAGACGAGTAGATAAGCGAGGGAGGATGAGAATAGGGATGGAGGGGAATTGGGGGATGTTTTGAAATATGGAGAGACACTTAAAGCACACTTATAGAAATCCATTTTTCACGCATAAACCTTTCTTGATAGAAGAATGCTACAGAGAGTAAAGTATGAAATTGTATTCCCATGCTCATTGGGATGGGCCAACTGAAAGATGGTTTTTATATTCTCTAATTTTTGCTAAAGGTTTTTCAATGGCAAAACACTTCTCAAAGGGCAGATCCAGTGCCACAGACTGTCAGTGATTTATTATCCATTAGGTACAAAGTGACTTTGAGGAGCAAGATCCTTAAAAAAAAAAAGGCACACGATAAAATTTTAATTTCTGACTAGCCATTGTCATTACCACCTATGTATTGATGTTAATCTTTGAATAAATGAGGAAAGAAATACAGTGAAAGAAATGTATATATTTTTAACAATAGACTATGACTTTACTTGTTCATTTCTACACGTTCCATCTTCCATTTTAAAACACTTTAAACCTTCAGAAACCTTTTGTCCAAAATGTCTTAGGGAGGTACAAAAACATTTCAAGGTAAAAAAGTTGAATTTTTGCAGCATACTTAAATATTCTTGGAAATTATTACTAAATCAAATTGCAAAAGATGATTTCAGTTTTTATAAAGAGTAAAGCAACGTTCTGTCGACCTTATTCCACACAAACAGCATTTAAAACTGTATATTCATTTACCGTAATCAGTCAACTTGCTTTTCTTTCCCATTTGTCCATTAACTCTTGCTGCACTCCACGCATGGGATATTGTCTCTAAGGCTTACATTAACAGTGTGAGAGTTTGGAGATAATTTGGTACATTTTTGGTCTTGTATACAAAAAAAAAACATTTTTTATCTTAAAGCAGGTATGTCCAAAGTGCGGCCATGGGCCAAATGCAGCCCACATTCACATATCCTGCAGGCTCCTGTAAGAAAAATCAATATGTGGCCCCCAAGGACTTTCTAAAAAAAAAAAAAACGTGTGTACGATTTACATTAAAAGCCCCAGTATACGACAAAGACAAGTGGTTTTTTGACATTTAGAGCCTTAAGGCCCAAACGAGAATAACAGATTTGTTTGTTTCTCTGGTCAAAGCCTTAATGGCTTGTAATTCTGAATAAGATAACAGCTGTGTTCTCTTGTTCACATAATTTAAATTTAGAAGTTTACAGTGAGATTTTAATCATGAATAATATGTAATGTCATATGAACCCAGATTTAATGTTGAAAAAAGTTTTTTTACCCCCTCCCCCAGACATTTTTTTATTATTATTATTTTCAAATAATACATTTCAAATCAGAAATTGACTGTTTTTGCCAAAATCCTATTTAGATGTAGTTTCTGTTTTATGTGAATAAATGAAGAGTATCCCATTGCAAAAACATTTGCATTAAATAGATCATTTTGCATTTAATGTTAGAGTTTAAAGAATGATTTGCCCTCACACGTTTCCACCTCAACAATTCTGGCCCTCTTTGCAAAAAGTTTGGCCAATCCTGTCTTAAAGAAATGAAGTCCAAAGAGAGATTGTTATTTCTGAATAGTCACCAACCTTTCAACACAGCCTTTGATTTAGGAAATTGTATTTCCAATCCCCAGTTGCAAAGTGATGTCTTGGCCACCACATTGATGTAGATTAATAAAAATGTTCCTTTTGTTTGCCTCATGCAACCAAAATGAATGTTTGTTAGAGGTTTTTAAAACGAAAGCATGTGAAGAATAAAATGTGGCCAAAAAGAGAAAGAAAAGGAAAATCAGAGCTTCTTTCACAGCAAAGACATTGCCTTTTAGCTGTTTCATCTTTAAAATCACTACAAGCGTTAAAAAGGGACATTTTTTCCTTTACTTGCTTATGAAACAAAAACAAATGTACCATAAAAGACTTTTTCGTAAGTTTTCAAGAACTGTATAAATCTAAATAAAACTTCAACCCATTCAACGTTGTTTGGTAAGAGTTCAAATTGGGGCTAGACTCATTTTCACATAAAAAAATTAATCATAAAAAGACTGAATAGTGAAAGCTGGCGACAAATATAAGCCAAGGTTATAGCGGTTTAAAAGTTTTCAAACCACATGTATCGTCCATGATACTTAACTGATTGATTAATAAACTGCTTCTGTTAAAAGCAGCTGTGGTTTTAAAGAAACATTTTACAGTCTACCAATCAAATAATGCTTTCTTCTACTTTAGTTTGTTATGTCTGGTCTTATCTATGGCCATGACACTGAAACACACATTGCCTTTAATATGTGTTGAGTATATATAGACTATACAGCAAATAGGTACATGTGGCCTCAAAAAATAAAAGGCTTTTGAATGGCAGATAAGATTAGAAAAGTTAAATAGTAAAATCAAACATCCAAAATGAAAATGTTTATGTGCAGAAAAAATGTATGACGAATAAAGGAATAAGGTATATACTAGGAGCAATGAATGAAAAAGTCTTTACTTAGCCTGTAAGACGCACTCGGTCGTGGTTGGGATGATATAAAAGAGTCTTCAAAAGCATAAGTTCAGGGGAAAGAGTCAGCAATCCATTTCAGATTATTCAACCGAATCCACACACCTTTTCTGCCGTATTTTGGCATCCCTTTTATCCATTATGTCAACTCACCCTTTGATCCCAACAGGAAAAGGTGGCCTTATCATAAAACAACAGAGACAGACAATCAGAGCCTTTGTAGACCTCAGTGAAATCTAGAGCACAGAAAATATGGTTTAAAACAAAATAAAAAGAGGAAAGAAAGACCTTGTCTGGTATAATGCTGAAGAAGATAGACTCTGAAAGATGTCTTAGTACCACAATATGAATTATATGGAGTCATGTACAAAAAAAAGCTCTCTGTATGTTTCAATTTCCTAATTGAATAGAAAAAGCTTAATATATTAAATTTCCTGTAGAAATATTTTTGATTTGCAGCAGCACATGTAGCACTGTTGTCTTTTGAGCAACAAGATCCAGCTTAGAATTCCAGGTGGGTTTTCTGTTTGGAGTTAGCATGTTCTCCCCCTGTGCATTTTATGGTGTTCTCTGGGCAATCTGGCATTCTCTCACAATACAGAAACAAGTTTCACCAGAGATAAGCACCAAATGACCATAAAAGACCCTGGAAATGTCAACATCAACTAAACAAAATGGGTTAACGCTACTATCAGCTAAATCACAAAAAGGTACAGACCAATGTCTATGACAAACACAAAAAGACTCTCCACTCAAAAGTACCATGCTTAAACTCCAATATAAAGATAGAATGGTGGTGGAAGCAACTGCCTTTCTGACTTTTGAATATGAATTGTGTAAATTGTATGAATAGCTCAGATTAAAAAAATGCTCCAACTTTTCTAATTTGCTGAAAACCAAAAGTATTAAAAATAATAGTGCAACATTGCTTTTCTTATGGAAAATGTATGTAAAAGTATGATTAATGCTAAAATGTACTGTTCTTGCCAAAATAGCTTTCAAAAAAATAATCTATGAAATCACAAGAAAAACTTCAAGAATTTGCAACTATGCCATTCATATGGCAATTTATGACAATTCTTATGTTTTTGCTGTTGCAGTGCCAATAAACTCAAAGAAAACTCAATGATGGTTCTCATTTTGTAAACTACAAGTGGTAGTACTACTTGCTTTTAACTTTACTTCTTAATTCTATATGTTTTTGCTTCCAGTTGTCCAAAAAAATAGACAAATTGATCAGTGGGGGAGGCTTTTGAAGAAATCAAAGGCTGTCGTCCATAAATGCATTCAAAACATCTTTGAACTGCATCCAACCGAAGTTAAGTAAGTAGAAGAAGAGAAAAAGAAAAACTAAATAAGAATTTTTCAAAGCAGAGGACAGTCAAAATGCCCTTGCAATAAGACCACCTTATCAATTTGATTAGAGTGTGAAAGGACACTTAAGATCTCAATTGCAAGCACATTAATAGTCTACTCAGCCCCCTGCCTCTGAATTCAATGGGCAATGTTTGAGGTGGTGGAGGCATTGGAGAAGATTATTTGATTTCACTTAGATATGTGAAATTAAATTTATATTAGGTAATGCCTGCTAAGTATGAGCGAGGCCTTCTTCATTTAGAAAATTGATTTGCATTTACAATTTTTTCGCTAGGCCATAAAAAAAACCAGTTCAGTGATTTATATAAAAGGCGAAGACCCATTAGATGACAAAGATTAACCTATTTCTGCTTCACCACTGATTTAGATTAAATCTCTAACAGCCTTGACAAAAAGTTTATAACTACAAGCTAGGATGTAGATATACGAGATAACGTTTTATTATTTCTCCTTCCTCATGGCCAAGAGTGCAGCAGTTGGAAAAAAGTAATAATTCAAACAGCAAAAATAATTCAGGAAGCAGGAAAGGGCTGGGCAGATTTATTTATCTATTCAACATGCTTTATATGCCTTTCTTGAAGAAAGGAACAAAGGACAGAGGAGAAAAAGGAAGAAAAGAAGACCATTAAAAGGCAAAATTCTTTTCAGATGAGGGTTAAACTTGATGACTGGCAGGTTTTAAAGCGCACAGACATGAAGGACAGATTGTCGCATGGCTTACTGACACAGCAACTGTAGAAAATCAAAGATTAAATGTAAATGACCTCATGCTCTTGCACATGGAGACTGTATACATTTAATCCCTTTTTTAAAGACAGGAGGGAGCTAAAGCACACAAATCATGGAAACCAATTGTGGTGAATGTGAACAAAAGCATCCACCATGTACGGTACTCTTGAGTTGCATCCTGCAGTCACTTTACTCTCTGTAACTCATTCATCCAGAGAATCATCCTGCAGCCAAAACTACATTAAACTCCTACCTATTTGACACAAATAAGGGATTGCCTTAGATAAAAGAAGGAGAAATTGAATTTGATTTGTTACTTTCTCATAAATGTGCTCATTCGAGGTTTCTTGATTTTTTGATCACATTCAATTTTTCAGCCCAATACCCAATTTTCGGAAAACCCAAAAAACTAGGGATCATTCTGCGTTCATTTCCTGGTGAAGAGTTAAAACAGTCGATAAAAGAAGTATTATTATCAAGATCATTTGCTAATTTCATGTTAATATCCTCATAGATATAGGTGATAAATTTACTTCAAATTTTCTCATAAATCTCAATCTTTTGTTGTTGTTGTTTTTTTCAGTTTTTACATCCTACCGAGCTTCCCATCATATCAAACACACACCCCGTGGTCTCAAAGAAAAATCATAACAGACATAGCAGTATATCCAACCAATAAAAATGACTCATCACCAAGGGAACTGAACAGATTTCCTTTTCAGCTATTTTTTTCTTTTCTCGTCTTTCTCACTCACAGCTTTTGTCTCCACAGCTCTCAGACTGCTTGTGTCATACTAATTTGACTAATTCATTACTTCTTCTTTTATTTTTATTCCACATAACTATTTCCTCTTCTCCCTTTGTCTCAGGTCAGGTTGTTTGGCTTCAACAAGGTAAGCTGATTGAATCAGGAAAAGCAGCATTCTTACACCCACACGGGTGTGCAACACGTTTTTGTAATCGGATGCTGTTGGCTGGCCTGGGGCAGACTGGTCCTTGCATTCTCAGCTCTTACTTTCATTGGTCTCTGTGATGAGCTACAGTTTCTGAGCATAGGAAATCAGAGCACCTCATCTCCCAAAGCATCTCTGCACTGGCCATCAAAGATGAAAAGATACAACTCAAGAGTAGACACATAAAACTGATATGCAAAAATAAAAGTAAACATATTGCATTAGCAGGTCAGTGATGGTCTTCAGGGGGTAGAGACAAGCATCACACAGAGAGATAGGGATATAAAACGCAGCTTTAAGGACTAAGTGGTTTGGAAGTTTGTATGTTTTTCTCAGCGTTTGTGAGCACATGAGGGATTTGCATCTCTGTATGTGAGAGTGTGGGAGCATGTGATTGTGTACGTTCAGGTATGTGGGCATGTGGCTGGCTGGTGCTTATGTAAAACATTAATTGTTATGCAGTGCGCAAAGTGCAGGCGCTAACCACAGACATGAAGCCCTCCCAAGCCCAAAGCAATGAATATTAAAATACATCTGAATAATGTAACGGCAGATCCAAGAGAGAGCATGTAAACATAAAAAAATGCTCTCTCTGCATATATCTGTTTTAAAGAATATTAAACATTTATCTTGCATTCGAGTTTGATTTGAATGTGTTATGATTACATGGGGAGAAATATGGGTGTGTCAAAATTCTTCCCTTAATCTGTTCTATGTGCAATAACTAAAAAGAAAAAGGCTGTGAAGAAGAGCTGTAGAAAATTATTTCTCAAAACAAAATGATGGTCTTAAGAGTGAAAAAGTTTCAAGATAACAGGCTGAGTTTCACCTGTTAGCCTGAGAACCTGGGAAAAAAATGCATGTAAACATAATTGGTAAGTTTGCAGATAAAGTACCTTAACATTCCACTCCAGTCCTCTTTTGATCTAAATTGTTCCAGTGGTCTTTCAATTAAGTGTGTCGTTTACTAGGACAGAGTTTCTGTGGAGCGGCCAAAGTAAATAAAAAGTGTATCTCAAAGTTGTGGGTGGAACCGTAGGTATGATGTACACCTGCCCCACAGAAACTCTCTCCCACTAGCTCACAACCCTCACAACCCCAACCTAACATTACCAGTGAGACAATTATGTCGAACTCTCAAGCTGTATAGTTTTGAGCGAGATACATGCACAGATACAAAAACAAAAAAGGACAAACCTAGCCGTCTGCAAGTGAAAGTATCGGAATGGAGCAGAGAGCTTGTAGAACCTACGTTACTTCTACAGGCTTTTTCCAATTTAATTTTATATCTGCTCCTGATTCACAAGAATTTGAATAAAGAAACACTCAGAAATGCAGTTTTAATCGTGATTTTCTTCATATGCATGGCCTCCATTATAAGAAAATGCCACAAGAACATGTTGAGCACAGCAAAAAAAAAACATTTCTTTATTGATGTGGGTCTTTAACATAATTTATTTTATAATCCTAAAAAATAATTTAAGATAATAGTTTTAAAACTAAGATAAAACGCATCACCAAGCATAAATAATGATATACAACTGGGCAAACAGAACATTTTGTGTAAAAAGTTTATGCAATTTGTGGGCTTTGTTGTTAAGAGTTAAAGCTTTTCATGATGATGAACACTGGTGTCCCTTGAATAAATTTTGTTTTCCCTGACTACAATTCTTGGAATCCAATTTTAAAGAAACATGGATGTCCTGCCGTGATTGCAAGTAATCTGTAAATCCTTGAACTTTTTTTTGTAAGCAACTGCATCTCCAACACTGATGAAAAGCAACTAGAAAAGAAACATAATTACAAATTGTTGAATTGCAGTCATTGCAGCCAAGGCTGATGTAATCAAAGTAATTCTATACTCTTGGGAACTGAGTGCAGTTGCTGTGTTGGTGTGAATCCCAGCCCCTTTGTCCCTCTTTGGCAGAAGTGGCCTCTCGTATTCAGTCAATAACTATCATTATTATTATGGCTTCTGCTTCTTAGGTTGTTTGTGCTGCTATTCTTGTATTCATTGGGAAAAGGTTGGTCAGGATGTAATGCTACAAGAAATAACCTCTCTTTTATTTAGTCTTTTTAATTAAAAGAATAAGATTATATCTATTTTTCATGTTCTTTTTTAACATGTTTTACTAATTCTTTTTTTAAACATACTTTCCTTCAGAAAGAATAACTTATAAATATAAATTAAGTTAAGGAGATTAAAAAAAAGTATTAATCTAAAAAATTTTGAGACATTTACTATATGTCCTTAAAAATAGATGGCAAAGGAATTTATAAGTAGGACTCTTTGAAAGGAAACAAATTTTTAAATCATTTTTCCAGCAGATTCATAAAAAGACATTTATCTGTACACATCTGATTTTGCATTTTATTTTTAACTCCTGAGCATTAGGTCCAGTGTTAACCTTTATTTAGAAGCTAACTCTTCAACCCCTAACGCATTTGACATAATTCCAGAAAAGTAGCTTTTCGCTGATATGCAACATTTTACAGTGTAGTGCTTACACAGCTGAGGTAAATCAGCTGATTCTGCTGTATCAGAATTTGCTGATTCACATTAATTGTGTAAACAGCTAAAGAGTTATGGTAAGTCAAAGAGCATGAGTAATTTAGGCTTCGCTAGCGGCATTTCCGATGTTAAAGGGTTAAACACACGAAAATTCAATAGATGCCTTATGAAGTTAATACACAAACACTAGTCGTGGCAAAGCATGTCAACACAAATAAAGATCCTTTCAATTAAATGAATAAAGTAGAACATTGACCTAATTATATTTTGGGGGCTTCTTTCATATGATGGCGAATAGGTTATTCACCTCTGGAGGAACTAATGGCGGGGCGTTGTTTATCTTTTAAAATTAGGCTAAAGAACTTGATGCAGGAAGAAAAAAAAAAAACTATGGTTGCAATGACCAGCAAATTCTGCTGTATTCATTCATTCATCTTCTTAACCGTTTATTCCCTTTCGGGGTCACGGGGTTGCCGGAGCCTATCCCAGCCACTTGGGCGTAGGCAAGGGATGCCCTGGACTGGTCGCCAGTCTGTCGCAGGGTAGAATATCCTCAATCACTCATCCATTCACTCTCACACTCACACCTATGGACAATTTAGAGTTGCCAATCAACCTATGTAGCATGCGGAGAAAACCCACGCATGCACGGGGAGAACATGCAAACTCCACACAGAAAGGTCCCCCATTGATGTTGTGTTTTTCATGACCCCCAGCCGGGACTTGAATTGAAATTCTGCTTTATCTGCAATGAAAGAATGGTAAATGGTAAATGCACTTTTCTACCTTCCTTGAAGGCTCAAAGCACTTTACAGTCACAGTCCCATTCACACACTGACGGCGGCTCCGCTGCTGAACACAGACACCAACCTATAAGCACCACAGGCTATGTAGGGTTCAGTGTCTTGCTCAAAGGAAACTTTGACTCATGGACGGGGGTAAGGCGGAAACTAAACCTGCAATCTTCCGATCAGAGACCAACTGCCATACCTCTGCACCACAGCCGCCCGGTGCAGAGGCTGAACGAATGAATGAAAGAACCATTTGGATATTAGATACCATATTGAATAAGAAATACAAGATGGCTTAAAGAAATGTTTAAACATCTAAAATTGCAACATTTGTAGAGAAACATATCAAAATCTGCTTTCACACAGAAATTTTTCAATAGTTATTCTCTCAAAGATCACCATGGGAAGGTAAAGAACTGACTGTGTGCACTTTCACACCAGAGGACAGATTTGCAGAGTCAGAAGCAGCTACTCCTTTCAAATGATTAGGATGTCCGTCTGGATTGTCTGTCTTTCACACAGTGATCGTTTTTCTCTCCTTTGCCACGTGACAAGCTGGTGCAGAATCTTAACAGAAGTAGAAATGAATGTTAGATTGTGACAGTGCAACTCCCACAACACTATGGAGTTGAAAAGGAGGTCACAGGGACGACCAGCAGGCTGTGTGAATGGCACCTAACTCAGACGCATTAACATCTCAAATGCATAGCTCCAAGTTGCGCGTGCCTACACACTGATTATACCTGCTATTTGCACAATAAGACTGGTTAGACAAGGAAAAAAGGAGAAAATTGTCATTTCTAAATGAGGATTTAGCTAAAACAAAAGATGCTAGCTACATCAATGTAAGTGGTGAGTATAGAACGAAAACAAGTAATAGGGCCAGCTCAAACAAATGAAACACACTTTGAAAATCGTGCAACACCTGTTACGCACAAAGTTCACATTGTTGTCTGTGATGCAAGCTTTAAGGGGGGATGCTCAAGTCATTGCAGCACACACTCGGCAGCTGGTCAGACTGTATCTGTGCTGATTATGGCCTAAAATGCCCTCGCGGGAGGGATCAAAGATGAGGTTCAGGCGGCGGTCAGCGCTCTTGTCAGCTGCCCTGGAGCATAGCAGTCAGGGCTTGGGAGAAAGAATAGCTCAGGAGAGATGGAGGAGAGGAGTGTACTGTGCATACAAGAAACATCCAAGGTAAAATTGTGACATTGGAAAATAAAAGGGAGAACAAAAAGACATAATGTCTACTTTTATTATCATTCCAGATTTCCCCTCTCAACTCACCCAAAACCAGAACATTATAACACTGGTATGTAACAGTCTACATCTCTATTTACATGAACAGAGAATTTGTGCTTTTTTTGTTGCCTTAAATTCTAACCTCAGCTAACCAGTGACGGTAGCAGTTTGTGCATAAAGCTGTACCTGTTTACTCCTGCTTTTCAGACATTCAAAATACATAAGCAAAACAGAGGCCAAAACAGAAACCACAATTTGACTGTAAAGTTTGCATGTTTTTACACCTTTGGTAAATGGAGGTGTTTTTTTTCTAAATCACATTCAAGGAATACCCAAATATCGGGGACCACTCAACTTCTAATACAATCATTAAACTAATCCAAACCAAGAAGTTTCCATTGTATATGCACATAATGATTCTTATCTCGTGTCACACTAAAAGGTGAGTGTTACAAAAAAAAGTCTCAGTCTAACAACTTTTTATCTGTTTTAAACATGTTCCCGGTGGTCCTTTAATTATGATTGTCGTTTTTAGCTAAAAACTAAAAACCTGTGTTGTTTTCTAAGACATAGTTTCCACAGATCTGCAAGTGTTCATTAGAAATTCACCTCTGTGGAAATCTGAGTAGGACTTTTGGTACAGAGCAAACCTGCCCCGATTTCTATCATCCCTTTGTTTACACTCTCTCCCACTAGCTTACAACCCCAACCTAACATTACAGGTGCAGCAGAAATGTTGAGCAATATTGGTGATATCCAGCTGTACAGTTTCCTTGAATAAGGATCCATACATGGATCCATTTGACTGCAAGTGAATGCATTGGAATGTAGTGAAGCAGGGAGCTTGTGCCAATTGTAGAACCTACTTCACAGCTACAAGCTTTTTCAGACTGCTGCTGATTTATAAGTTAAATAAAGAAATACTCAGAAATGCAATATTAAGCTAAACTCTTTTATATAAAGAAAATTGAGGGTTCATGTTAAAAACATGATTTTCATTGAAGTTTCTCTTTAAGCAGCTTCCTCAAGTACACAACACATTTCTTTTTACATTTCTTTTGCCAAACCCTTAGCTGCCTAAAAAATGAAGGCGTAAAAAGTGTACATTTCTTCTCACCAATTCTTCTCTTGTGCAAGATAGACACAAGAGGTTTAAATGCATCTTGTAAATGTTTGACCCCAGCTTTGTAATGAAAACAGCAGTGAAATGATATGCATTCCATTAGGGATTCAATTGAAATATTCCTTCTCCCTTAACAACTGTTCTATCTCGCTTTTGTTTAGAAAAAATAAAAGACATGTTGGAATATCTAGCAGACATATGCCAACACACACACACAAAAAAGACAAGTTTAGCAAGACGTTGCAACTAAAAATCAAGATTAATCACCTGGAAAAAGCAGGTAGTTTCTTTGGGAGTGCATAAGGGTTGGTCTGATTTTTTTTTTACAGTTATAATGCATCATTATTTCAGCTTAGTTTAGGTGTTATACAATAATTCCAAAGAGTAAACAGATATTCCCCTGTCACTTTGTTACCCACTTGTCCTCAGACTTAAGCACCTATAAAAAAAAAGGAAAAAGAAATCGTGTTTTTTTCTCAAAAGCAGAAATCGAATTACTTCCTCACTGCATTCCAAAGGCCTTTATTATTCCTCTTTTTGACAACAATGTTCATGTTCAATTCATTGAAAAGGTGACACGGCGTTCACTCAAAGTCAGCCGCAGCCCTCACAACCATTCCCTTTTCTATAACCGTACAATTACAATATTTATGAGCATTTCTGCTGATAGAAAGACTATTTCATTGTCACTCCCCTTCCCTGTATCTCTTGTGGCCTTCATTCTTTTCTGTGAGCTTATTTTAATAAAGAGCGTGAAGCTGAATCACGTGGGCATTTGGTTTCTCCTCTAATTTCCACAATCCAGTGACATGAATAACTATGGGTTGATGATCCTAAAGATACCAATATCCTGCGGATTAAAAATATTACAAAAACCCCGGAGAATAAGGGACAAAGTCTCCTTTTATAGTGCAACGGTGCCCTTGAGGAACTCGAACAATAAATAATGTAATATGACTAAAATGTAAAAAGCTCATTACAACAACTTTAGACGCTATAAAAAAAAGTGGTGATGAAATGACTATTTTAGAAACAGGAGTGACGCGGGAAAAAACAACTGCTCCCATCAGGGAGAACATCTTTTAACATGTCAGCCAGGGGAAGAATATTGACAGCAAGGGATTTTGCTGCTGTGGGATGGCATTAAAACACTCCCACCAGGAATGCTTGCAGTGCAGTATTTCTCTATCATTCCATTAGACTTCCCTGCTATAGTATGCATCAGAATTGCAGCCAGGTGGTTGATCATGAGCTCCTAGGTGGTTGATCATGAGCTCCAGCGAGCATGCATGGTCTAAATCATTTGAATCCAGGGCTTGTATGGTGAGAGATGGCTTGTTTGGAGTGGAGCTCATACAACAAAAGGAAGACACCATTGCTGTTTTTTTGTTTTTTAGGAAGGGCATACAGATTGTTCGCAAATACTGCACACACTGGGTGTGCCCGCGATATGCAAGTGCCCTTAGGATTCCCGTGAGGAAGCACACCAACTAAAACCTGATTATTTTATGTCCTCATTTCTAAAAGTCAGGCTCCGCGCAAGGAGTGCAGACTTTTCACTTAAACAGCACTAACTACTAACGGGCATCTCACCTACTTCACCCATGTGTTGTTTAAAAGTTTGCTACAAGGGGTGGTGGCTGGGGCGGGGGCCTGGGCTTGCTGCGGGGTGAGGGCTTTCTGGCTCCTCTCTCTCTGTGTTAGGTGTGTGGTGTGGGGCCTTGGGGTGGTCAGCGCTTTGGGGGATGGGACCCCTGGGCTGAGGAGACCTGTGCCCTATGCTGGGGAGGCTGTTTGACCACCGGGGGACAGTCTACCAGGTGTCCCCGACCTACCCTCTTCCTCATATAATCCCTTACTAGGGTGATTTAAGGCCCCTTAGTGGAGAGGGTGATTGGACATCACTGAGTAATCAGGAGACGTTCTCTCAGTGCCCTACCCACCAATTGTAACTGCACCCCTTTAGTACACACACCCTTTACCCGAACACATATACATGCATTTCACAAGGAAGGTGGGACCGCGGACCATCTGTCCCCTACCCCATCCCTGGAGGGGGGGTACCAGGCCCTATGCGACGGCGGCTGTGTCCCTTGGGTGTCTGCTTCCTGGGCCCGGCAGTCCTCTCTTCACGCAGGAAGAGGGATCCCTGAGTTATTTGGCAAGACCAAGAGCCGGGGATCACATCACATCTAAGCCTGGGATGTCTATGTCACTGTGTTGTGGATTCTGGTCCTTGCCCCTGAGTGCTGAGCCTCGCCAAACTTCCAACTGTCGGCGAGCCTGGTCGGGCCATGTTTACAACACTTCTTGTGGACCCGCTCTTCCCCTGGGTGTCCCCCTCCTGGGCAGGGATGGAGCTTGCACTTTCTGACCTCCCTGCTCTCTGGCTTTGGGGGGCCCCGTGGGGGTCCTGCTGGCCCTGGCCTGGGTGATGGATGTGATCTCTATCTGCTACTGTACGGAAGTTGGGGGGGTTCTAGCTGCCACTGCTGCGGTGGGGGTCTTGGTGTGGGGATGACTGGGCCCTTTCCCTCCTTTTTACATTCCATCCTCCATTTTAGAAGAACATAAACACTCACTTTAGCACAGGTGTTAGCTCACCTTTGCACAATTTCCGTGATTGAATGAAATATTTCATAGTAGTAGGTTTGAAGGCATAAGTATGCATGTTTTAACATTATTTGTACTGTGTACATGTTGACAAGTGAACATTTTTGGAGACAACAGGTATGTGGAAAACTAAAACTAAAAAGTTTGCTACAATCTGTCACTGGCAGCATTGCCATAGAAAAAATGTGCATGAACATTTTCGCTCTACAGGCTCACAGAGTGGTCTACAACTTTGAAATTTCCTCCGGGCCATTTGTGTAGCGGGTGCAGGTTTTCGTTTTCACACACAGACAGCACATATCCACCTGTAAAGGCTATTGTGACTGAGGGCTTAAGAATAAAAATGTACATGGTATTCTAAGTAACTAAGTATTATAGAATACTGTTTTTGCACGTACAGTTAACGACACAAACGCACATCGGAGAGACAGCTATGAGGTGATATAGTTAATTGCTCGTAATTGTGTTCCCCTGGAACCCCCAAGTGTAGAACAAATGCTGCATGTATTACATTGTACAATTAGAAGCAGCGGGGCTCGGGGTCCCGAGGCAGGACAACATTTACGTTGACATTTAAGTCAAACTTAGAGCCATTTAGCATAATAAAACGAGCCCAACAGCAAAAAGTACACATTGATGTCCCCATTCACGTTCATCCTATTCTCCTGACACGCTCACTCAGGGGGGATCATCAACTTTTATCAGACTTACTACTAGGACAGCAACTATTTCATGGCCGGTCACTCTGGTTTCTCTGAGGACAGAGTTGTGATCGATCTGAAAATGCTCTCGCTGCCCCCTCTCCCTCCTTCTGTGGGGACATTTTCTGCTGGCTCATGCAAGCGATGCATCTGATTGCACAGCCACTCACAAGAGCAAGCTCATCAAAATCTGGATCCACTGAGATGCAACTGGGTGAATTAGTCTGTTTGAGCCAACTGAGGCTGAAACTTGTGAGTTAAAAAACTTAAAAATGAAGGCACTAGTGAACCCTCAATTTTCCCCCCAAAAAAGCCAAATATACCTCCATACCACCAACTGGATGGTTGGACATATAGAGAAACAACTTATCATTACAGCCTCAGTAATAATAACTTATAACAAATAAAAACACAAGTTTGGTGAAGGAATAGAATGTATTGACCTTCACTGAACCATAACGGTTCGGTTGTTTGATTCACGTTACAGTTGCATCCACTCTGAGTCCTCCGCGGCTCAGTAATCCGATGGACTCAATGTCTTTCAATTAGTAATGTCACTCCTTCAGATCTGCTGCTGAATAATTCAGTGGGCTGTCCCAACTCTTAAGTTGAACTCAGAGCTTTATGCTATATTATTGATGTGACGCTAAGTGCAAGATACTGAAATATGCGAAATTTGCAGAACATCCCCCTGTCCATGGAGTTTGTGCCACACCAGCCTCCGTTATGAAATCAGGCACTGGCACCAACAGTGCCTCGTTTCAATCACAATCCCGATGAGAGTGGAATGTCATTTTAGGTTAGATGTCACCCTGTCTTAACTTTTCACCCCTGTGCTTTTCTGCTTGGGATTACAACTCTTTCTACACTCAGACAGAAGATGTAATTACTTTGATGAACAAAAGAACTTCCTCGCCCTAGGTGAGCTTTTCTAAATCTGAAAAATACTGGTCACAAAGCAGGTAAACAGAACCCAGCAGGCTGTCTATTTTCACAACAAAAGCTGGTGCAGGGGATTCTGAAAAGGATTGGGGTTGAGCGAACACAAGTTGTGTGAAATGAAATTTGTTTCCCACAGTTCAAGACATTTTAGTTGGACGTGTGCAACTACTGGTGACAGAGCCATGGGACATGTTAAATTACTTGTGCAATCCCCTTCGCAAAAGTACTCTACCCTTTTTCCACCAAATGCTTTTGCACTGAACTGTTCAAGATTTATGCCAAGACTTGATTTGTTGTTTTGGAGGCAACACAGAAAAGTCACATCTTGCAGGTAAAATGTTATGATTCAGGTACAGATGCAAAAGCACATGCTAAACAAACACAAAAAAAAACACACACACTAAAGCAGAAAACAGTTTTGTTTTTCTGTAACTGCATTAAGTTTATGCAAAAATAGATGAAATCCTTCAGTGTAAAGACTCACATTTTAGAAACTGTTCAATAGATTTTTGAAGTTGTATTTCAGATTCTTTATTACCAGTTTAGGAAAATAGTCACTTTGAAGATTTTCAGTCAGGGTTAGAACCAAACCATAGTACTGAAACTGAAACAGCATCAGTTAGAAGCCCGTTGAAACAACTGTGTCGTAATATCATGATATACAAATAAAACCCAACTGTATTGGATACTCAGTCCTTTATCTTCTAGATAACTGGTCATATCCAATGCTCCAACTCTAATTAAATTATTTATTCTTTAGAGAAATGTAATAATTATGAAACTTTAGTAAATTTTAACCTACTACATTGTTTAACTTTATGATCAAGAAAAAAATTTGCTGATGGAACCTTAGATTATTGATTTCTTGTGTTTTAAGCACAAATTATATAGGATTTTTGGTTTTGGCTTCACCTGTGTCCAATCAGGTGTTTCTTCAGGTTGTCCACTGAAATCTCTGCACTGGGTCAGCATATTTCCATGCCTAATAGCCATAGTTAATTGCTTCATGCATTTGTCACATTTAGACTGCACTGCTTTACCAAAATGTTAACTAAGTGGCGAGGTAGGTCATTGAACATGAGAAATGGAGGAAGATATTGCAGTTAGAGGACTCAAGTTTCTTTGGAAGTACAAAGAACACTGGCTTCCTGTAAAAAGGAAAACCCTCTTAAAGAAAAGTCCCCCTTAAAAAAGCAGCCATAATTAAGGTTAAAAATTTAATATTCAACAGACCTTCCCATTATCTTACTAGCCCCGTTCCCTCATTATTGATATTTGGTCATATTTTCTCTTTACAATAGTCTTCCTTATTACAGCATAAACTTAAAAAATGAGCAAAACCACATTTATTTAATAAAAGTGTGTCTCATTTACACAAAATGCAAACTCCTCTTTTGTAATTATATTAGCTGGATTACAGGGATGTAAAGTTGCCTTTTTGGTGGAGGAATGTTGTACGATTTTCGGATTCAATGGAATTGAATGAATTATACCCAGTTTCAAGTGCCTGTCTGCAAGAAATAGAAGAACGTATAAACAACATAAAAGTGCCAACTGGATATTTGGGGGTGTCACATTCTCTAAGCCAGTGGTCCCGCCCACAACTCAGAGGAAAATAAATAAATAAAGAACTTCTGCTGCTCTACAGAAATTATGTTCTAGAAAAGGATTAAGGTGTTTTTTCCATATTGGCTTAACTGACATAAAAGTCCACTAAAATTAAAGACATGTGGCAGGTTTACCTATAAAAAAAGAGGTATGCACTGCTGAAACACAAGGCATTCTTTGTGGTCATAAATCAGCCTGCAGGCTCGGCTGTTCAGTTGGACAGCGATGCGCCAGTCAAAAAGGCTCATCTGTGTTGGCATGACTACAGGTTTCCCTTAAACTGTTTGCATATTCGAGCACACTAGTGGACTCCTTGGTAGGCTTGTTTGTTTACAGTCTATGCAATGCAACCAAGCATGTAATCCTCCACTTAGGTTGGCGGCCAAAGGTTTTGCACGCTACCTTGGCTCCTACAGCAGTGTAGTGTTCCTGCGCTGCATTTGTTCTCGTGTTTCTGTCCTCCAACACAGACATTGAAAAATCACCAGTACTGCAGGAAACAGAAGAGCCTCGACCAAAAGGAATAACCAACTGAAAAAACAAAAACAAATCTGGTTTTAGCTCACCATGACCAGCAGCTGACAGCTTATCCATTGAATGAATCTCATTCTGCTTGTTATGCTGACCAAACTAATTTTTCATTAAAATACTTTTTTTTTTTTTATTAAGAGACTGTTAAGTCAACACGTTCACCTTGTTCTTGGTATTAACATGTTCATGCTGACTTTAGAGATGGTCAAAACCCAGGTTAAAACCAGTTGTAGTGAATTTGGAAGTCATTAAAAACAACAACAGTTTGGAGAAAGAGAATATATTTTATGATCTGAAATAACTTCAGAGGAGAATAAAATCATAGAAAGTCCATAACTGGGTCCTGGAATATGAAAAGTTAAAGTGGATTTCATTTTGTTTTAGTTTTTAAAAGGTTTGCAAGCTTCATGTTTCCCTCCCCCAAGCACTGAGCCATTAAAAGCTATGTTAAAACCTTCTAAACTCTCATTGCTGACTTAGCAAAATATATACTGTACACAAAAAAGAGCAAGACCAAAAATGTCAGATTTCCAGTATCCAGTAAAGGAAGCTATTGAACTCAATACTGTTAGACTAAAAGACAAGCTAAATGCTAGAGGACTGCAATAAAAGTGCCATCCCAGCATCTTTAAGATGATGGGTTTGATGTCTCTGTACACTCTGACACTCTATAACACACATCGACCCAGAAGAAGTGAAATATTGGCCCCGTTGGTTTGACCGCAATAGGTCAATCAGTTTGCACCAAACGTCTATCACCTCTCCACTGATATTTTTATGTTTTGAATCAATAAATGTTTTTTGCCCTCTCAAAATGACAGACTGTTTTAACCAGTACCCTTTGATTTACAGTCACAATTTTTCTGCTTGTAGAACAAAAAAACATGAATGTTTGAGTTATGTTGGTCTGGTTCTGTAGCTGAATAAGAAAAAAGAGGTCTAACAAAGATATAGGTAAAAAGATGAAAAACTGTACTTGTATTTAAAAAGTATGTTTTTTTTTGTTTCATTTTATTCCTTTAAATGAAGCAAACTGCATAATATAGATAGATAACCAACAACATTTCAAATTAATTTAAAGTCCCTCTCCAACTATATTTTGATCTATTTTAAAATTGTTCCAATTGGTCATTTCTTTTTGATTGTCATTTTTGCCAAAAAAAAAAAAATGTCATTTTTTAAGACATAATTTATGCAGAGCGGCAGTAGTTCAACAGAAACTCTCCACTGAGTAGTAGGCAGGGTTGTTGGCGCACAAGTAACTGATTTCACATCATCCCTTTTTTTACACTGCTGATAGCTTACAGCCCCTCACAACCATAAGCAAACATTACTGTTGCAATCCAAACCGTGAGCAAGACTGGAGCTATTCAGCCAAACAGCTTTGAGTCAGATGCCAGCTCAGACGAAGAAGACGGAGGAAAAATGTATACATTTCTCTGTACGTGTATGCATTAGAATGGAACAGAGCAGGGGGGCATTAGCCAGACCATTTCACTTGCGTCATAACTGAGAGCTTTTTTAAATGGTGTTGTTTTTCTTAAGTTGCTAGTCCATGAATAAAGACCTACTCAGTTTTAATCCTAAATTCTTTTATATGTGCTCAATCATGAGAAAAACACTACAAGAACATGTTAAAAAACCCAAAAATATAATTTTAATTGGAGAAGGTCTTTAAAAGTGGATGTCATGCCAACCAGACTTCCTAGAATTATTCATAGTTACTGTCTTACTTTAGGACATGTGATATTCATATTCAGAGTGAACGTTTCTTGCTACTTTCCTTCAGTGATGCAGACCGAAGACAAAAATTCATTTTGTCCAGAAGCAGACAAGCCACCCTTCTAAACCAACTTCTGCATGCATATTCTGCAGAGTGCACGTTGTGTGAGCAAGAGTGCACCTCTGCTGTTAGCGAATGGCGATGGCATGTCAGTTAAGACTACTAAAGCCTGGTGTGTGGGTGTCAGGGCTGCTGAAGGTCAGGCAGATTTGTGGGGTTAGCTGATTGTTACTCAACAGCAGCCGAAACAGAAGCTGTCAGGAATATTGACGGACAGCATTTACAGCAAACAGCTCCACTTGGCTTGGCATTGACATAAAATGGAAGAACAGTCAATGATCATGTGCCTGCATTTATCTAACTTCCAGTATATGTTGGCTTTCTGACCATGAGCTGACCACTCTGTGCATTAGATGATCGATCTAAGTGGTTAACATTGTTTTTGACCTTCAATGGCAACTAAAATATCATTTATATGAACATTTTTTACTGTGATAAGCAAAATAAGGAAAGTATAGTATGTTTGTGCTTCAATCTCAACCTTGTCAACAGCCCATAACCAATTACTATTAAAAAAAAAAATCCATCCAATATTTGTTGAGTGTTTTCTCCTTCCAGCTGAAAAAAAAGAGTCGTTTTTAAAAGGGTTTCACAAAGAGGCAAAGCAGATGGAATGTTTTAATGTAAGAACTTAAACCACGAGGCATAATAAATCTATTCTATGGAGACAGGGGTAACATTTAAAAACACTGCATTGCAAAGCTTAGGTGCCACTTAAATTATCCTTTTTTATAAATTTCCAATGTTATGAAGCACAAATTAATTTGTGTGCGGATGGCAAATTAAATTAAATTAAGTTTCAAATGATGTACAGTTAAACATAAACATGATACTAGACAATATTGATAGCGCTTCAATTCTTATGAATCTAGGATATTGGCTTCTGTAGTTTTGTGCGTGAGAACAGCACAATAAACACTTAAGCATGTAATAACATTGATTTCTCAGAGGGACCTGATGTCTTTATATATATTTCCTTTTTGTTCATCTTTTTAGTCCTTAAGCTTTCACGTGTCCTGTTTAGATAAATTTTAATTGCTATAAAGCCATCTTTTTGTTTTGTGTTCTACCAAGCAGAGAACACTTCACAGAAACAGAGGCAGATTTTTCTTTAAACAGGATTTAAAGTTACACATTGACAGCAGAACAAAACGTCCTGTTTTTTTGTCTTTAACTTCTCAATACATGTTTGAAATTTTGGTTTAGCACTTGCTAAGAATATCTGAAAATATTCCTCCATTTATACCATTTTATGGTAATCCTTTTTTTTGTAATTTTTTTTCTTCAACTGACAATCAGCATTTGAAATGAGGGTATGTCTATAACATATATCTATATCATATTTGGCCTTTAATGTTAAGTTCTGGAACCTGCCACAGACTGGTGAGCTGCTCAGTGTACCCCACCGTTACCCAACAGCAGCTGGATTGGCTCCAGCAGCCAGTCACCCCACGTTCAAAAAATGGACCAAAGGATACGCTTGTTGTAAACCTACACACTTCTCCTCCAAAATATTTTTTACCATAGTTTCAAAAAAAGTATAAATCAGTCTTTCCTATTATTGTTTTTTTTTCCACAACATTATAATTTTCTTTATCTTTCCACCTACTTTTATGACAAGAATGTTTGTTTAAATGCTCATCGAAGTGGTTCTTCCTCATCTGCCCAGTGAAGTTGTTCAGTCACCAACCAATATGGCAGGGACAAATGACACCCATTAAGGTGCAAAGACTCAAGTTGCGCTTAGGCTGAAGCCTCTCACCCTGTGATTATGCTGGGCACTCAACAGGAGAAAGATCAAACTAACTCAAAGAGCTTAGATTTGGGGTCAGAGTCACTAGAAAGATCACTATTTTGTCATTATATCTTAAATAAATGTGTGATATTTGATCCAGGAAGTAACATTTAAGAACGGCTGAAAAAAAAAAAACTATCTGTGAAAACTTCACGCAAAATCAGTTGTGTAAGGACAGAAAGCTTTTGTGGCAAGAGTACAAGAACTCCTTTACCTTTAGACAAAAAGCTTGTTTTGTTTCCACAATATGTACCTGCCTTTCAGGCTAAAAACACTCCAGAATTGGAAATTACTAGGTGAGGAAAAGGAGAGCTTTCAGTTTCTTTCCACCTCTCAATATGAAGAACCCAAAGAGAGATATATAGGCAAGGAAATTGGACTGAACGTCTGAGTAGAATAGAGGACAAGAGAGTAGTGGGTGGTAAGAAATTGAAAAGTACAAAGTAAAAGCTATAAAGACCACATGAATTGGAGTGGGAGGAATAGTTAAACTCTATTACCTGCTAATCAAAGTTCAGAAAGTCTGAATAAAAAGGAACACAAAAAGCTTCAGAATAGCTTCAGAAGCCGAAGCATTTCTGAAAAGACTGAAGACACATTTCAATCAATTTAGTATTTAGAGAGGAAAAAAATAGGACAAAGAGTCTGTGTCTTTCCATAATTACAGCAGTGTTTTTTTCAAATAATATACTTTTGCGCCAGCATAAAATTTTGCACAGGTTAAAAAGAATTAAGTAAATTGAAAACAAATTCAGTTAGCTCCTCTTTTATGTCCCCACGTGTAACAGAGGAGACCCTTGGCCCCGCCCACATCGAGGCCAGATCTTCTGTGATTGTTCAACTTGAATGATACAACGATAGTCAAACTTGTTACTTCATCATGCTGGCTGATCTTCAATTGACTTTCTGTTTAGAGGTGAGACTCACAATCATCTCAATGCAAAGAAACACAGATGGATTGGGGGGAGAACTGTCAGCAGACACACAGACTGAGGGCCAGAACTTGGCATAGACAAGCATTGACAGCATTAACACATTAAAACAATACAAACAATAAAGACAACTAGGAGGTGTGAAAAACAAGACAAATGTTACAACTGCAAATGCGGCATGTCAAACAACAACCCGGTCTCATCCTAAAATGTGTAGTAGCTACATTTGTCCACATGGAAATGCGTGAGAGTTTTACAAAAACGCCCCCTACACATTTTAGGATGAGACCGGGTTGCAAACAAAGGTGCCAGAACAAAGAACTTTGCGGCTTGCATTAGAAATCTGGACGAAAATGACTATATCGATACTTTTGGATCTGATGCCAAACACATGAAAACTCTCCCACCTCTCAATAACATTTAGCCTTTTAATTTAATCGACATCAAGATCCATGCTTTTAAAACATGATGTGCAGAAATCTTTACTTGAAAGATTTTTAGATGCAAGTTTGATTGACCATTTGTTGATATTTTTCCTAAAATGTCTGTGTAATGAAGGGACCGCCTGCAGATCTTGGCCTGGTCCTGGAGATCCACCACCCAGCCTCCCTTCTCCCCTCACTGCTGATTAGCTGATTCAGATGTTTACATGCTGTGGTTGACTGAACACACCTGATCCAGGTAACAAGCAGCAAGAAGTGCAGGGAGAGTTGGGAAACAGGCAGGGGGGTGAATCTCAAAGAAGAGGGTTGAAAGGTCCTAGTTGAGGACATGGATAAAATGCAATTTCAATTTTATTGTTTGCAATTCCATGCCCGTCTCATTGGTAAAACATGTCAGCTCTCTTTACCATTGCTCAAAAGCCGGCTTTGTTTGCCAATAATTGCTAAAAAAACTCTTATTTTTAATGAGATGGCAAAATCTGTAAGATTAACAAGCATGCATCCACCTACCAAAGTCTCTTTTTACACAACTTTCTACATTAGCTCATGGAAAAGTAATGATGCGTGCATCCAACCAGAAACAACACTACAAAGATAGCCTCATTTCTACTGTCTATTCAAGTTTACAAACGGAATTTGTTTGAAGCTAAAAGCTTTTACTAGTTTGTAGCAGTAAGAGGTCGATTTCTCATGCAGTCTCTGTGCTTGATATAGGCTTGATAGAATTTTAGTTTGCCCATTAAAGGAATTATGCAAAGGCAAACAACCGTAAGATAATAATCTAGCAGTGTCGACCAAAAATGTTATACATTTAAACTGTTCAAGGGACTTTTTTGAGTAAAAAAGTAACAAAAAGATTAAAAGCTGGTTAACATCACCACAAAAGCAAAAAAGTAAGCAAGCAGCAGCATTTGTTAGAGACACATGAACCTTCCTCATTCAACAAGAGTTTTATCTCTGAGCGTCTTCTGAAATACTTTCTACATTTCCAAGAATATCATTATTTGTTATTTTGTGAAGAAAAAGAAGAAAAAATGCTGCATAGATAATTATTTAAAAAAATAACACCACATGTGCAGATACAGTTTATATGTTATGCATTTATGCTAAAGATTCTCATTCATTCAGCTGACGTCTGAAGTTGAGTCATGGTATCCGGACACGTCTTCTCCTCTTAAAACATTTGAAGATGACATTAAGCCCATATGCCAAGACTCAACTTTAAAACAAATGTATATTAATGTTAGTGAGACTGTTGAATAATAATCAAGCCAAACGTTTTTTTTTTTTTCTTACTACTCTAGCATAAATTGTTTTAGCATATACTTTGAAGTGGATGTCTATTTCAACAAACCAATTACTGAAAACACTGTCAGCACGTTAAAAAGGCTTTGGGCAAGAAAGCTGTCATCATAGAAGCCCATATTGGGGGGGGAAACAAAAACAACAAAAAAAAATTGAGAGCATTGTAGATTACACTGGATAGCATTTTTTTGTGAGAAATGAGGTGAATTTGGCAAAAACATTAAGCTCTTTAGCTAACCACAACATAAATAAACATCATTTCAGTATAAAACCCTAAGAAGCTCAAGAGAAGAATAAAAGGCTGACTGCAGGGTTCTTTGTCCATTTTTAAGATAGGCTCGTGCACACAACAGGATTCAGTGAAAAGAAACATGTAAATGTGATCAAAATAAAAGCGGTGGTTCACATAAAAAAAAATCTAATTATGAGAGTTTAAGTGTTACTAATTAAAACCAAGAAAATCCTATGACCTGGCTTTGGAAGCAAAGGCCGTACGTTACAAAGTTTCTCACCTGAGAACTTCAGAGGTGTAACTAACCGTTTCTCCTGTGACATTCTTGTCCATTCTTTTGGTACAGAAACCCCATGATGACTCCTAATGGAGCCTGAAGACTCCCTGTAGTCAGACTGTTACCCTTCCTCTGTGGCCTTTATCTAATATTCATGGATTTGATAAGAATTTTGTACCACATGTACATTGGAAAACAATACCTTCTTTTTAAGGTTTTAAAAGTATTTTATAAACAGAAAATCTGATGTGATCGTGATGTGGTTTTGCATCATGGTGTAGTGTTTGGCACTCTCACCTCACAGCGAGAAGTCCCTGTTCAAATCCCAGCAAGGACCTTTCAGTATGGAGTTTGCATGTTCTCCCTGTGCATGTGTGAGTTTTCTCCAGGGACTCAGGCTTCCTCCCGCAGTCCAAAAACATTCTTCTTAGATTATTTGTTCACTCTGAATTGTCTCTAGTTGTGCATATGTGAGTTTAGGTTGATTATGTGGCCCTACAACAGACTGGTACCTCTTGCAACAAAAAACGCGCCCTCCTACTCACCCTCTGCTGGTGGTTTTTCACCCAAACTCGGGTCCTCTACTAGAGGCCCAGGAGCTTGAGGGTCCTGCGCAGTATCTTAGCTGTTCCTAGCACTGCGCTTTTCTGGACTGAGAGGTCTGAGGTCTTTCCAGGTATCTGTTGTAGCCACTCCTCCAGCTTGGGGGTTACTGCCCCGAGTGCTCCAATTACCACAGGCACCACTGTCACCTTCACTTTCCATGCTTTCTCCATTTCTTCTCAGAGTCCCTGGTATTTCACTAGTTTCTCGTGTTCCTTGTACTAGATGTTGCCATCAGTTGGTACAGTCACATCTACCACAACGGCTTTCCTCTGTTCTTTGTCCATCACTACAGTGTCTGGTTGGTACACCTTTACCGTCCTATCAGTCTGGATCTGGAAGTCCCACAGGATCTTTGCTCTTTTATTCTCTATCACTTACGGAGGTGTTTCCCATTTTGACTTTGGGGTTTCCAGTTCATATTCTGCACACATGTCTCTGTTCCAGCCACTTGATTGTGGCGTTCCATGTATAATTTTCCTGCCAGCACCTTACACCCTGCAGTTATGTGCTGGATTGTTTCAGGCGCCTCTTTGCACAGTCTACACCTTGGATCTTGTCTAGTGTGGTAGAACTGAGCCTCTATGTGTTACGGATTATTAAAGTCTGGACATCTATTTGTTCCCTATGGCGGTCACTATTGAATGGGAACACCAGGTATGACTATCATCACTTATATGTTTAATTCTATAGTGTGGAGGACATCATGAGGCAATCAGATGTAAAACACAACATTTAAGTTTTATGTTGTAAGTCAGTCAGATTTTACCCAAACATGAACAGAGGGTTTAACATACTGCACTTATTTTAATGGGGTCAAATTACCAATTACCTTTCGTTTGTTGGGTTTATGGCTTGATTCCTTGCTCATTGTGGGAAATTATTCTATGGGATGTTGAGTAGCATACAGTAGCTGCTCCCTTAATGGTGTATGAATGTAAGAGCATTGAAGCGTGAAATGGTAGAGGACAAGCAGTCGTAACAATGAAAAGACAGTAGTTTGTACAAGTACAAGTAGTTTGTTTGAAAGTATGTTCAAATCTAAGAGTAATCTTTATTGCTTTATTGCATTTTAATCGACCAATATAAAATGTACCAACAATGTAACTTCAGACAAAATATTCTTAAATCACGCTTGGTGCTGCCAAATATCCTGTAAAGGATTCTATGCCTATTTTACTTATATTTGGAACTTCATCTTTATAAAGTGAAAAATACTTTTCAAAGGGGGCAGGCTTCAAGAGAGCTGCCAATATATCATCAAACCAAGTTCCTTTCAGTAGATTGTGCTGCGTTTAGGGAGGTTGCAACAAATCCAACAGCATTAAATCTGAACAAACTGGTGCAGAATGTCAATCTGCTGATGTGTAGTTGTTTAGAAACAATAAAAACCTTTATTAAAAAAAAAGATGTAAAAACTATAATAGTTTTAACATATTTTATTGCACTAAAATTGCTGGAACACTTCTATGGTTAGAAAAACAACCCCAAAGCAATTTAATGTTTAAATATATTATAGAAGTGTTTCATCACTTTTATTACAGAAGTAATTTTTAACTGCAGTAATTTATTACCCATAACACAGAAAAACATAATGTTGATTTCAGACTACTCTCTGCTTTTATAGCAGCTGTACAAGACTGCAGGAGAGGAATCTGAAAATGTGTTTCCCACAGTTGCTCAAAGTCAGAATCAGCCTCTTCATCATGAAAATCATGAAAAATGGTTCTCTGTATTTTTAACTTTGCTGTCATGAAGTCTTTGACTGTACTTCCAGCTTTGGTACAACTTTTATGTTTTGAACCTCCACCATCCAGCTAATTCAAATGAATTCAAAGTACTTTGTTTTAATATTCTAAGTGCAGATTTTTTTAATTACTTATGTCACTCAGGACATTTTACAAGAGTACTCTAATGTAGTGTTACTATTTTGCTGTTACAAGATCATCCCCAGCCTCGCTGGGCTGACCAAAGGTCCTTATGAAAGCTTCAGGTTGTCCATTTTAACCTCTTCACCTCGACTCCCCATGGGTATAATTTCATTTATTCATAAAGAAACATCCTGCCGGGTTTTTCAAGTTTCACCCCTTTTTTGGCCCTCCTGGTTTCCCATTCTCTGATTGTACTCATGTGATTCAGCTGTGTCCTTTTGCTCTGTCACAGTCACCTTTATCAATTTGTGAACATCTGAATGTTTTTGTTTGTTTTTCTGGGACTTACTTTTAAATGACTCTTCATCACATCTGGACTACAACCTCTTCTTCACTCCTGGCTCTGCTTCCTCAACTTTCTCTCCCGCCACCTCACAGAAACAAAGGGTAAGAGATATCATCGCTGTGCAGTTTTTTTTCTCTACTCTGACTCAGCATTAACCTTCCACTTTACTTGCAGTGTTGCCTGCCAGCAGTTGTCAGCTTCAACTGTGTCAGCCAAAGTTTATGTCAACCAAAACTCACGTAAGACTAAATCTCCTGCAGTTTATCCCCTCCATTCTCACCGGAAAGACTTACCGTGTCTCCTTTTTCTGCAGTCACGAGGAGACTTTCTCCTATCAGCATGCCCTCTCCTGGTGCTCTGTGCTTTCATTCATCTCCTCTGAGCAAATAATTAAAACGTTGAATCTCTCACTCCTGAGTCTGTTCCACAACTTAACACACATCCTTTGATCTACTTAACACCGGTATATCTAAGCTCCATCAAAAAAACGACGTGTCAAATTTGACTCCAAACGTTTTAAGTATGCAAAATTATAAATATCGCACTTTAGATGAATGCTTAGGGCAGCTTTACCATTCTTGAATGTCAGTATCGGTCAAAATACACCCAAGCAGTGTGTAAGGAGCACAAAAAGAGCTAGAAGAAATGTTATGAAGACATTTACCCCAGTTACCCCTGGCCAGAACAAAAACCAAAAGAAGAAGTCAAGAATGGAGCCCGATGATACGGTGATATTTTCAAAGGGTGATTCTCCTGTTACGTTCAGTTTGTACAGTTTGAGAATTTAAGTGTACAATTATACTTTCTCATGTATGCGGAAGAAAATAATTTACCAAAAAAAAGGCATTAAAAAAGTTAATAGATCTGTGATTTGGAAACAAAAGAAAATCTTTGCACTTTTAGCATGAAAATTAAAAATGATATAAGATGGAGCAATGAAGTTTTAGTAATACTTTTTTCCTGATAGAAGAGTTTCTTCGTGCTGCTAAAACCCCTTTGACAGCTGTGTGGACAAAAAATCCAGAGTCAGACTTACACTAAGACTTGATAGTTTGGGGTGAAAGGATGTCTCTTGGATGTGCCTTGCCTCCCACAGGTGCCATCCGATCCCATAAAGAAAAAAGGTATCAGGGCATTTCTCTGACTCGTTGAAAAGCTCAGACTGCCTTTGGCAGTTCGCAGGGCCAACAGCTGTCTTAATGGAAGTATTGGGGAGTGCACTACTGCCATCCAGCCACTTTACTAGAATGTGACAAGTTTATAAAAATGTTCAGGTAGGTGACAAGTGTCAACGTAACATCCATGTGAATGCCACACTCCCTGCATTGCCATCCTTCCCTACAGGGATTTTATTATTGTGGTTGATTATTTCTTCTGTGTAATTAAAAGGAAATTATTGGGGCAAAACCACCACAAATTGCAGCGCAACACATCAATAAGTGTGAATATAATGCTCAAACTCATAGGAGATGGCATGACAACAGTTTTCCTTGGGGCGCATAATGTTGTAAGAGCTACACCAAATGATAAAAATGAGAGCATGCAGGAAAGGTTGTCTAAAGTTCATCAACTGGCTTCAGACGGTGGCGTCCGGCCAGATTTAGCAGCTTGCTGATGTGTGGCAGAGCAACCGTGGATCCTTTGGGATCCAAATCCAGAGTCAGGTCGGATGATGTGCTTGGTCAGGCGTGGTTTCCACATATGCCGGGTCAAAACTATGGAAAGGTTTTCCAACCCAAAAGTCATCACTACAGATAATCAATGTAGAAAATAATAGAAGACCAATGGAGAACACAATGTAACTATCACCCCACTGAAAATGAAAGAAAATAAGGGGAGTTTTGTTTTTTTGCTGGTCAAACTGAATCAAACCATAAACATCTGTTAATCATTAGCTATTGGCATCATCAGTATTTCATCACTCCACATGTATTTTTTTGTCTTAACCTATTCCTAAATTAGATTTCTCTTTTCTACATTGACTGATGCAGAATGCAGAAAAATCAAATTAGGAAAAGTCACTTAGAAGAGAGAGAATCAGTTTGCTTAAAGTAGTGCAGTAGTTAAAAAAAAAACTATGTTCTATTGAATTCAATAAAACTAAGAGTATGTGGGTGAAGAAAAAATAACACAGGAAAACAAATGAGGGCGATGAATGGAGACTTTGTCACGATGAAAAACTATTAGCATATTTGTTTGCTGCCAAACAGAATCTGCAGTCTTAGTGGAGATGATTCGTTCGCACTCGTTTCCTGCCTTTTGTTTCTTTTCCCACTCCCCCAGTTGGCTTTTCATATCACATTCTGCTTCTGCTGTCTTTTGTTTTGTTTTTTTGAGGAACCATATCTCCCATTTATTTCCCTCAGCTTTCAATTTCTTTCTTAAATAAAAGACACTTGAAGGCTTTTACAGGCTCAGTAAATGATTGACATTTTATAACACGTATTAAAATTGTAGATGTGGGTTATTTTACGAGTCTGATATGATTACATTCAATAGTAATGTAATTTTTTTGCCAGACATAAAAACGTGTCTTTCCAATTTCAAGTTCCTTGTAAAATGCTGTATCCTGTCCAAAATATGTGTTTGGAATGTTAAAGAATTAACTTAGTGGGAAAATCAGAATGCATTATGGGTGAGGTTTCTGTCAAAGCACTGACATTTCTACATCTACACATCAGGCTTTTTTTCTTTCCCCAACAGAACTCTAGTGTAACCAACTCACTGGCCTTGTGGTAGAGTGTTTGTCTGCCTACCTGGAAGGTTGTGAGTTCAAATCCACGGTCAAGTCATACCACAGACTCTACAAATGGGACACAATGCCACCCTGCTTGACACTCAGTTTGAATGCTACATTCTCTTTGGGCATGTGACACACTATTATACAAGTGAATTTGCATTAACACTGACAAAAAAACCCTCAATCTATAAAGTAAATGAACATTTTGTTTTAATTTACTGATTTGAACATTTAAAAGGAATCATTTAAATCTTGAAATTAAATCAGTGAATCCCACGAGTGAGCAGTATGTGAGGTGCTACCTATTTAGTGGAATGAGGACCACTGCCAGGCAATGTGTTGATTACTAATTTGTCTTTTATTACAATATTAAGGTTACATTAGCCTAAGTTTTAATTTGCATACACATGACTAACATGTTTTTTTTTCCATGAAGGAAAAAAACAACAGAAAAAAGCAGGCACACCCCAATACTCGTAAATTTGCTTTTATTACTGACATTTAACTAAAGTAAGTTTCAAAGGTCAGAGGTGGAGTTTTGTAATTATTTGCTGCTGTCAGTGGGTAATGAAATCAGTGAAAGCTAATGATTAACAGATTTTTGGTTTTAATTAATGTCACCAGGTTTGCTGATTTGAAGAGCACAGACACATCACAAGGATAATCTACGTTGGGTTTTTTGCTTTACTGAATAACTGTTTCACAAAAGAGCCAGGCATATTAGCATAACCAGACAAAGACATGTGCACCATATAGGATGTTTTATCATAAAGCAGCTCTCCCCAGACCGTTGACCCTCAGCGTCTGTTTGTAGTTTCGCTCATCAACACTAATGAAACATCTGTCCACTGTTCCTCCAACAGAGACACTACAGTTAATTGCAAGCAGATTAACCTACTCATCGTGTCATTTTACAAAGTTCCTTTTACTTCTAAAACTTCAAAATTCTAGAAAAAAAAGGATTTTTTTTATTTTTATTTTTTTATCTTGTACAGTTTTAGCAACAAATGCATATGCTTTTTGACAGCAATCTCCTCTCATCTGCGTATGTGTTACTATATATGCAGCACATGATCGTGTGCATTAGTGAATGTGCTCGGGGTGTCAGCCTGCATCCTTGTCCTGTCAGCTCTGCTGCCCGTATTCGTGAATACGGGACCTGGTAAGGAAATAATGAGCTCTGAGAGCTTTGTGTGACTCCCATCTCTCCAACCAATTCCATGTAAATAAAGCTGTCTGTCATTTTCTTTTTGCAAGCTCAAGTCCATGCAAGCCAAAAGGCAACACCATCAAGCACTTAGGAATTGTTACCAAAGTTATTAAGATATTTGAAAAAAATATTCAAACTTTTGCTTGTTTATGTTAATAATTGTTTTTACAACATAAAATCATTTGTAAAAAAACAATAGCTGATTGCTTAACTAACCAGACTAAGTTAAACTGGACATCCCTGCCCTTAGACCCTCCTTATTCAACTGGAGGAAAAAATAAAAACTGAATAATTAGAACTTAAATATCTTTGGGGGTTTTTTAAAAACCCACTCAGAAAGAAATTGTGTTTTTGTTGTTTTTATCATGTTTTTGTGGCATTTTTCTTAGGAGGAGGACATATACAAAGGAAAAATATGCTCAAAATTGCATTTCTAAGTATTTCTTTAAATCATGGACGAAAAAAAGCAGTTGGAAAATTTTTGTTTTTTGTTGCACCGTTATTGTTACATTGGAGTTGTGAAGGGATAGAGCTAGCGGGATATAATGTAAACATAGGGATAATGGGATGTTGGGGCTGGATCTCTCAGCGCCAACAGTTTCGCCCACAACATAGAGGCAAATTTCTAATGAACTACTGCAGAAACTGTGTCCTAGTAGAAAATAGGCTGAACATGGCATAATTATAATTAAAAGACCTTTGTGAATGCTTTAAAATAAGATTAAAAGATGATCAGAATGAGACTTTAAATGTAAAATATGGTTCAGAAGTGATAGAAGGTGATTAGGTAAAAAAAAAAAAACAAAGTGTGGTTTAACACCATAACTGTCACTAGCAACACCTAAATAACACACTTTTTGACTTTACGTAGCTTCTCAGTCATTTGCATAATTAATATGAATCAGCTGCCTCTGAAGCCGAGAAAAGGGGCTTTTTATTTTGGCTTTGTACCAATATGCAGCACATTTCTACAGAAAGGTGTTACATAATGGTGCAAAGCCACTTTTCTCCGCAACAGAATCAACTAATTTACTTTGAGTGTGTAAACATTTTACCACAGTAAAGTGTTATCAATGCAAGGTTGCTTTTCTCTTCTTCAGAATCCACTGGAATTACGTTGATTCCGTAATTGGTTGAAGAGTTATGTTAGTCAAAAGAATGTCAACACTGGATCCAACGCTCTGGTGTTAGAGTTCAAATTGTTTCACAAAACCAAAGGCTTCTCTAGATTGTACAAAATGCGAAAAGACAAATGATTGACAGCTCCTTATGTCAGCTTCAAACAGCATTCAATAGCTACTAAATACTTTTTGACTAACATGCCGACCAACATCAATACGATAAGCTGAAGCATCTTATAGTGATTGCAAATTAATTGATAGTGAAAGAAGGCACTCAAAAAGAAAGAATAAAAGAAGTAGAAGAAAGAAAGAAAGAAAAAGCAGAATATAATCAAAAGAGAAAGTTCCATAATAAGCTATATACAGTAAGGTGACCCAGCTGCCCTTTGACTCTAAAAGGCATTCAACAGAGGGAACACGGGTGCACTCAAGGGAAGTGAAACTGTTCTGAGGTCAGCTACAAAGGCACAGGCTCGGGCCTCGGAATAGAAAGGGAAAGGCAAATCCCCAGCTTCAGGATCAGATGGAATTAAATATGCATAGGCAGGAGCTGTACATGCACCCCAAGGACTGACCTAACAAGATGTTTGAAGACAACAAGGGCTGGGCGATAAACTGAAAAGAAAAGACGCGGATGAAAAGACTCAAAGAAAGTAGACTTGTTATGAGAAATAATGCATTTTTAAAATGTCGGTAGGATTTTTTTTTCCTCGAACAAAATTTTTTTCATTTACATTTCTAGTTCTTGAGCCACCACCTAGTTGATGGTTCAGTCGTTTTGGGGTATTTTGTCAATTGTACAGAACAGAAATAACCGTTCTCTATGGTCAAGGAATGACTGAAACACTCTTTAAATATTTAGTTGTCAGTTTATGTTGATATAACTTAGGTCTGTTGTATTTATTTTTATCACTCATTACTCTATTTTCTTTTATTAATTAAATTGTTTTCATCTGCTGATTAGACTTTGTTCTAGTTTTCCATTTGTAAAATCCTTTACCGCCTTATGTTTTTGAATTTGAATGTTTCAAATGGAAAAAAATGCTGTATAACATAAAATGTTGTCAATAAAAATAAATACAATAAAAATACATTGATAAACAATGCTGTTTCTGACTATTTAAAATATGTTTACTGCTGCTCCAGAAATGCTAAAAATGGAGCAGCCAAACATTGACACATGGGCACACTGAGCAGGAACTGAACCAGCGATCTTCCAAGAAGAGGTTGACCACTCTGACCGCCCCATGTTAAGAAAAAGGCAGCAGAGTAAAAATGATTTTTGTGATAGATAAAATGACTGAGTAATAGATGTTTATTTCTCAATAGAAGTCTGTAGGAATTTGGTTTTGTGGGACCAGCAGGCACTTCCTGTTTGGAACACGAGGGGGAGGGGTCACTCAGTCTAGTACTTGTATACACTCAATGGATTCAATAGAACCCTGTGCCCTGTTAGGTAATTAAAAATTGGTCTCACCACAAGAGTAATACCTAATAAAAAAATACCAAAATCAAGGCTTTAGCAAGACATTTTCATTGTAGTTTGTTCTTTGAAGTAGCAGAAAGACAAGGACATGAAGAGAAATGTGTAAGTGTTAGTCAACCTTTTTAACGCTTCTAACAAAAGTCTCTTTAATCAGAGTTTGCATAAGCTATAAAGAGAAATAATACCACAGCAGATGTTGGTTTTTAAAGACAGACCAAGTTGTGAAGGAATATTTATTATTTGACTGTTTCTGAGCGAGAAAAACATGTGTTGGCTCAGCTCTTATGCAAAGGAGCCGTTCATTCCATAGATGATACAGGGATTAGGTTAAATAAAAATAAAAATCGGAATTCTGCAGGAAAAGCAGTCACAGAGGCTCCGACTCACCTGTATACACAAAGTGACAGTAAAACTCCAGCATAATGTAAGCCGGCAACAAGGCATGTGTTAAGCTGCTTAACGTCCCTGCAGAACAGAGGAAAGACGAGCTGACAAAAAAGAAGGATGAACGAAGGGAGGAACATGGAAGGATGGATGGATATATGAAAAGAAAATGTATTTTAAAAAGGTTCTGGTTCTGTGATAGCATGTCACAGGACGGGTGAGATGAAAAAAGATGACAAGGAAATAAGAATGCAAGTTTGTCAGAGTGAGGAAAAGCAGACAGACAGTGATGTGAAAAAGCCTCTCCAGGCGTCGTGTGACAGGCCTAAGTAACCCCCACCCACCACCTAGTGAGCTGGCACATAATCCAGGTAACGTGGCAAGAATAATGGATGAAACATAAAACGGTACTTCCTCCCCTCCCTCCTGCCAACAACCCAACCTTCAGTCATGTTTGCACCCCTGCTTGCCAGCCAGCCCATCCCTTCAAAAAATAAATAAAAAAAGCTCCTTTCATGTTGCCGCAGTGAGGCACGCTCCAGAACCCTATCGCCATGAGGCACGCTCCAGAACCCCATCAGTGCTGACAGTTTCTCTCTTTTCCAATATGGTGTGAAACGTACAGCGTCATTTTTTATTTATATATATGTGACACAAAAAGCACTGATATGTTTATAGTTATTTGTTTCAATTTGAAGTTGTCGCACATTTATTTGGGGACGGTGGGAGCTAATATGCGGTGAAAGATGTGTTGAGTAGCGGCACTTGGCAGGAAGACAGAGTGTTAGCGCTCCCACGGTGAGAATTTGAAGGGATCGTTACATAAACATGGGGGTCATTAAGTATGGGGAATGCAATTTGTGGAAGTGACACATCATTCTTTCTATGTTGTCTGGTAATTGCAGCCGCTGCATCATCGCAGCTGTGAGTTGGACAAACACAACAGGAATGTGGTCAACATGGCTGAAGCACACATAAAGTGGTCCAGTGTTTCATTTGTGTTTTCGGGTGTTTCATTACAGAAATACTGTACCATAGTAAGGTATTGCTTTTTACTGTGAAAAAAGTGAATAAATAAATTTTAACCATAATTTTCTCCATCATGAGAAAATGTTTAAAAAAAATTTCATTGGAGTGGGTCTCAATAAGAGTGTCTAGTTTTCTTGTTTTCTGTCTTGCCAATTGTGGGCTGTAGTAATGTAGTAACTTTAACTTGCTTTACTCAAGCATAATTTTTTTAGTCTAAGGGAAACACAGATCCTCTATTTGGCCTCTCCTTTCTCTTTATTTTGACATTTAAGGTTCTCATTTTATTAACAGAACTCACAGGTTGCTCCTATAGTAAAGTAAGAATAGTGCATTCTTACTTTACCAAAAACAAATGATCCCATTTGTATTTGTAGCACCTTGTAATTTACAACTGAAATACTTTAAGTAAAAAGCCAAATTTACCTCAATGTTCTACTTTTACAAGTATTGCAAAAGAAAGTATTGTAAAAGTAATATAGGAGTCATACTTTACAGTATAGTTCTAAAATTACTTCAACAGAACAATTCACCTGGAATGTGTTCAAGTTCGGAGATAACTGGCACAACACTTGTACTCGGGCAAGAATAGAGAAAGGTTTTAAATTTCTACGAATCACCTTTTGTGCCATAGCGGAAGTTGTTAAAGCATGATTGAAAAAGGCAGAAAACTAGCAGAACATTACTGGAGGCTATGATCTTGCAGAGTTTTAGAGGTAGCTAGAGCAACAAATATAGAAAAAAATACAAGGTGGGGTCTTTGTGTCCACAGCCTGAAGTTGCTGAGATGGGTTTCTCAGAGTGGTTAAGTCTTCTTTTTATCCAATGCCCTCTTATCTGCAGCACATGTCAACATGTCACACAAGTGAGCGTGAATTACTTTAGGTACCAGTATTTACCTCATCAGAACCAGTCCTCAGGCCCTGACAGGGGTCTCCTATGCCCTCATCTTTTTCTCTCAGACTTTCTTTTGAAAGCCCCAGAGCAGAGACCTTAATGAAGACGAATGCGTGGAATCAATTTGCGGCATCTTTGCTCCATCTGGCTGGGGTTTGTCTCCGTGCCTCAATTAGCACAGCAGCTGGGGGAAAGTTCCTCCGAAACAGCCCTATTACAGACTCTAGTGTCCTGCGGAGCAGTTCCAGGCTATGACTCTTGCTGGCAGAAGAGTGAACTAAAAATGCAGGAGAATGTGACTCTCCAAACCAAATGTCCTTGCAAACTATACAGTTGATGAACAAATGGCATTCTTATCAATTATTGCCATTTCATCATGATTGTTTGCAGATGTCCCTGAGCTTCTGCAAGGATGGATAGTGTTGAGACTTGAAGGGGAAATGTAAGACCAGGTAAGAGTGTCAGAAGTTGGTTAGAAGTGACAAATTCCGACCAAAATATTTGGGAAAAGTACTTTATCCATGCACTCAACACAGCCAGGAAAACAAATACTAGCATTTACTGTTGCTCAAATCAGCTCATTCTGGATTAGATCAGTGTAAGCACAGCTTAACACATTGACCAAGGCTGACCAAATATTGACATGCAGCGAGTCACGCAACCTCCCTGTTGGCATCAATTATCCTAAATGTCAGCTAAGCACGAGAACATCAAAAGTGAAGAACAGTAAAGTGCCTATATCTAGCCTAATCTTGAGCATTTACACTGCAAGCTTGTTATGACGATGAGCTTGGCAATGAATGGCCGGGGCAGACTTAACACCAGACTAAAGAGCTCAAGCACACAGAAGGTTTTTTTTTCCCTCCGAGGGACAGCTCATTCTAAGCAGGCCCAAAGAGGCTTCCAGGCTCTCATGGAGGATATCCAGAGAGCCATGGTGCAGGAAGTGACCAAGGGATCTTTGGAAGAGTTATTTGGCTGCAGAGAGCTTAATGAACTGAAAAAGAAGGCAAGTAAGCGGTCTGCTCATTTGCTTGGCAGTAACTTGCTTAATTGCGAGTTAAGCTCATATCTGTTTTTCTCTTTGCATGGCCCTCTGGATTGGAGTGTTTATATTTTTACAATTTAAACCTTATTAAACCCATTGTCTCCTCCTAAAGCTGCCGAAATCTGACGTTGTAATTTGAATCAAACACGAGGCAGTAAGACGTGAGAACAAGCAAATCTGTGGGGAAAATCTGACTCGCTAAATCCAAACAACGATTTTTAACCATTTTTTACCAGAGTAGTAAAAGTACTTTTCATATTTGGCAATTTTCTTTGTATTGTTTTTACATACCTTAAATCTATTTGATGTGGCCTGTGCCATTTGATAGATTTCTCAAAGAGAATGCCAGCGAAGATTTATTAGAAAAACAAATGCATTAAAGTTCATGTTCCTGGAATGTGACACTTTGTGGCTGCCAATGTTCTTGACAGATGTTCTACAAACCGACTGTATTGTTCTATGCATTGTCGCTTTCATTTACTACAACTCATACGGTTTGAAAATAAAATTAGGTGCAAGTGCAAAACATCAACTTGAGGCATTAATTCAACAAAGCTTCTTAGTAATACCTTGTGCTAATCCTAGGCACTTTAACATTGGGAGAAGGGTCATTTAGACCCACTAGACAGTGTGCTGAACTTTTTTTCTTCAATGATTTGTGATCTTCACTGGTGTCCATGGATTACATGAAATCTTTCCACCTTTATCCACCACCTCATGGTATGGAGAACACGTCAATGTAAGGGTGGGGTTATCTAAGATAGCACAAGGGTTAAAAGAGTAAAAAATAAGAATTACTGTTCAGATAGTTTGTCATGAGTGGCTTTCCTTACATAATTGTTTAGGATTATGACTAATGCTATTTGATGTGGTCATTAATTAAAGAGTTAAATTAAACCATTTTGACAAAAATCCAGTTTTAGAAATGAAAAAAGTGCTTAATCCTTTCAATTCTTTCAAATATTGTAAGTATTTAACCATTGATCCAATTAACACAATTTCTGTGGATTCTGAAGTGCAGAAAAGCAGCCGCACACTAATATGCAACACTTTTAGTTAGTAATGTTTTGCATATCGCTGCCTATTTGAAAAGTCACTTTTCTCAAAATCTGCTGGTTCCTATTGATAAACAGTTGAAGAGTTATGGCAGGTGAAAGGGTGTTAGTTATTTTGGTGTTGCACGTGACATCTCTGATGTTAAAGGGTTAAAGAAGAGAGGAAATTGCACCGGGGCTTTTACCAAAGTTTAGGTAGCATGAAAGACAAAGTGTGATTTTTTATTTTTCAATTTGAATTGCACAAGATTGTTGGAAAAATGTATATGTGATCTCATATTTGCTTTTATGCATTACTTAGCTATATAGGTAATATAATCAATCATGCATGCAGCAGTGTTTGTGTCCAAATTCTGTTTCACAGGAAGGTGAAAGTGAAACTCTTGGGAGGAGACTGACTATCATTGCGTCTTCCCAGCATCAGCATATCTATGTGTTATCTGTGTCAAGACCGGAATCGAAGGATGCTCTGTGTCAGTTATCCATGAGAAAAGACTTTGCAGGTCCAAAGATGATGTGGGAAGACTGTGAAAAGACCGACATGTTGCAATTAATGTTTTCTGATAGTTTTCTGTGATTTATGTGTTTCCCCTCCTTAGAGCTCAGCGCATGTGAAATTTAGGAAATACCCAACAAACTTAATAAAAGAGGAGGCGACAGAATATGCGCCAGAGCGGAAAGAGATTGTTGCTGGGTATTATCTCTGTTAGTTCTCCTCGTTAAAAGGCACCTTTGGTCTGTTGTCTTTCTGACCTTATGTAGATATTCTGTTGTTACAGGTTGTATTAACCCAACAAAGATGGACAAAACCAAAAAGCAATCATAACACGTTTCCCCACAACCTTTGTTAGGGAAACAAAAGAGTCATGGCTGATGATTAGTCCTATTCATGTGCATGAAACGGCCACAAGACTTTTGCACACCTGTTTTTTTTTTTTTTTAATGTGGTTTCAAATGCACCTTCATCTCTTCCCACCAATACTATGCCCTTTGGCAATGGGGGCACATAATGGTAGATGATCTGTGCTAAGCTTTCAGGGATGACAGATGGGAACCCCTCAACCCAGCACACATCAGCCTCTGACGTTTACTGCTGTAATTGTCCAAGCCTGAGTGCGTATGCGTACCAGTGCTGATGAGTCAGAGTGAACACTGAGTCCTGCCTCTGGGGCATTGGTCCTCTATGGCACTGGATTAGTCAGCATCAAACCCTTTTCAACCAGCTGTCAGGCATCCTTCTGCACATCTGTAAAGTATTTGGCAAATCTGCAGAAGCAGGGCTCCTTTGCAGATGTGCAAGTGACCTTCGTCTTTTTTTTTTTCTTTTTGTCCACTTCATGAAACAATAAGGACAGCTTCACTTTATGTAACAGGTGGTGAATTTAACTTTTGCTTTCACTTTTTGTTCACGTCCTAGCAGTTTAATATCAAATTGAACCCTATTCAAAAGTATGAACTACCTGTGGGTTCAGACTAGAGTGACGCAAACAAGATATTTTGTGAGTAACTATCAGCGAATCAAAGATAGGTGGGTGTTTTAAAGACATTAGGAGTCAAGTCTGGGGAATGAAATTGTCTATGAAACATGAGGGAGTCTTTCAAAATGACTCAAAATACCCCTAAGAATATGAAGTAGCCTCCTCAGCATTGTATGACCTCTAGTTCTACACAGGCTAACCATGGCCTCCAACAACTCAGCCCCTGACTGGCACCATGCTCTGAAGTCAGTCTACACCAATTAGATGTTGCTACAAGCTGTGCCTTCACATTGTCACTGCAGATTACCTGCTTTTTTAACACTGCCTATTAAAGACAGAAATGACTAAACATGGAGGGGTGCAAGAAAAGTCTCAGGAGTGACGCTTGTTCATGTATAATTACTTTTTTGCATCATTCTTTTGTATTTTTAACCATTTACTGACAAATTAAAGACAATAAAACAAAAATAACGGAAGTGACAGAGGATGGTTGGGGAAAAGGGAAAGTCAGTCTTCATAGAAATGCAGGATACAAAGATACTACTGAAAGCTGCGTCTCTGCTGCCCCTCTTAGGCTGTGATGTGAAAGTGCATACCATGCCTGCAGTGAGGAAGGTGTTTCGAACTGCAATATCAGAATCCCACCTCTCCTCTTATGTACACTCTCCTTCCACTATCATTTAGCAATTTTACTGTCGCTTAATCATGTTCATGCCTTTGATCTTCCTATATGTCTCAGTATCACTGTAATACTCGCCATTCATTCCACCTTCTTCTGCTGCGGTACTTCGTAATGGATGCTAATTGAATATGCATAGCTGCTAGTGTGAGGGGAAACGTCATATCAGTAACAAGATGGCTCTTGACAGATTTGAGCAAAGAGAGCAAAAACAATTCTAAAGCGTTTTACTTATAGGCAAGATGTAAATGTATAAAAAACACAACCTTTTGAACTTTACATTAGGTTCTTAGTAAAACATCTGCTCTTTTTGATGATCATTTGTGTTGTTCTGTAATCACCTGCTTCTAAAATGAGAAAAACCTATGACTAGGCAAGTTTTAAAAAATACACAATATCTTAGGTTGTAAATTTGACTAATCTAAGCAGAAATGTAGTTTAGAATAGAAAAAAAGTATTTTTTTTTTATAGTAAAAAATTTGTGGCACTGTTGCAGTCAGGAAATGGTTCAATCACACACATATTTGCACTTAGGCTGTCAATTATTGTTACCTTTTTTAATAAAAATCTTACTTGTTCAGTCCACTTGCACATGGCATAAAACTTAATTTTTCTATTATTTTCCACATTTTAAATGCAACTTTGATTTGTTTTAAATTAGTACAAGCTTTGGATTAAAGTTCAGCTCCCAACAAGAATGAAAACAGACTTCTTTGGGGGGGTTTAAGTTGTGTTTTCACGCATAAAGTTTTTGACCAGAAACGATGCAGTGAAATCTATCAACCTTTTTTCAGTTTCTGAGCATTAAAATCTTTTTTTTATTTTTTAGAAAAAACTAAAATAATTATATACAATGGTGATTTGGTAATAATAAAAGGAGAACATCGCTGTAGTTTTCTCTCAAAATACTAATGTTTTGAACTGTATTTTGATTAAAAGAGACCATTAATGATGAAAAACAATCTAATTCCAAAAACATTTTAAACGTGCCTTGTATTCTTTGTTTCTTTCTTTTTTTTTTTTTTTTGTTAAAAGACAAAACAAATCACTAAACATCCAGAAATCAACCATTTAAACTTATTGAAACTTTTTAACACCCAGTAAATTATTGCATCTCCAACACAGTGATTATTTTGAACTTGCCATTTATGTTCTTTAATAAAGTCATCAAATTTTCCTTTTTTTTTAACCCACAAGTTAGGGATAAATTTATTCTTTCTAAAAGCTTGTCAGGATTATATCAGTGTATACTTCTATTCTACTCAAGTAAATCTCAATTTAATCAATAATCTGAAAACTGATTAAATCAAAGAGTGTTGGCTAAATTTAATTTATCTTTGATGAATGGGTATCAAGTACCAATTGCCAAACAATGGGAGGTAATTAAATGCAAAATACACATGTGGCTCATTTTAATGAACATTAGGTTCAATCGGGGCACTGGTGAAATTCAGAATACGGCACTTAGTGTAGTGTGAAACTTTTCGGTCAGTGGTAAAGCTCTCAAAAGCTCTTCACACAACCTCACCTCTGATAATAAAAAAAAATGAACCTGGAACTCTCCAAGGTACTGAAAACAGACAATATTATTTAACTGTATATCAAAAGACTAGAGTCTTTTTTTTAAGAAAAGATTCATATGTAGGCTTATATAGATTATATATATTGGAGAGAGAGAGAGAGGAATATGAAAACAAAATGCTAAGTTTTGTCTAAATTATAGAAAAAGAAAAGCTGAAGTGGCGCTGTGCAAAGGATTTGGGGTTCTGTAGTGATCTTGTCTGGTCTGAGATTTACAGCATTGCAGTAAATCACCACCACTACGCACAGAGACTTTAGAAGATGTGCTTAGAGCTTTGGTGGTGTATGCCAGACAACAAAAGTCGACTATGGAGTGCTGAGCACAGCAATGGAGCCAGAAAAAGACCCAAGAGTGAAGGGAAGATACAACGATAATAAGAGTTGAATGAAGTAGAAGGTTAAAAAAATATTAAGGTTTCCTTAAATTATCATGCACTTCAATTTTATAAAATAGTATTTGAGATTTTCTGAAAATCTTTCAGCTTTTTCTACTTATACCCTCTGTAGATCTGTGGATTTTAACTCATTTACAGGATGTGGTATGAAAATGTATTATTTTTTACACTTATTCAAACTCATCACAATGTAAGTCACACAAAAATAACCAAAAAAAAAATCTGTCACTTAAAAAATCCACAACTGAAGGTGGATGTTGTGCCCATAAATTGAGTTTTTGTGTTACAAATGCACAATGCGGTGATTAACATCAAAGCCAAGTTTTTATGCTGCGCTCCAGGGTGTGGGTAGAAGCGTTGAATTTCATAATTAATGACATTATGTACACAGATTCTCACTCAAAGCACAAAAAGAAAATTCCTAACTTTACACTGCCAATAGTACTATGCTGTTACTTTTACAAACACTGAACTGAAAGGCCAGAAAACATAAAATGAAGTATGTTCCTGCATGACAAATTAACTCATATGCTAAAGTGTGCTTTACTCCTGTCCATGTGTCATTATTAAGCATACAATAGATGGGTTCCAATGTTGATTTGACCTTGGTTGGTGGTGCTAGTGTTTTTGTCAAGCTTCATTTGTTTTAGGTAGTACTCCAATTTGTTGCATGTAAGCAGCTCATTTCTCTACATTAGTACAGTAATGGGGGCTTGTGGTTTCAAGCCAGAGTACTTGCCATCCACTGAGTTTATTGGCTTTTTGAGGTCTGTAACACTTATTTTTCTTGTGCTCACCTTAGGTTTTTAAAGTCATCTGTTGTTTTGCTAACAAGACTTGAAATTTGAAAGGAAGAAGGATAACCAAAGAAATTTAAGTGAAAACCCTAAAGGTTCAACAAAAGGATGAAGGTCTTATGCAAACACAAGAACAGGTTTACTGGATTGCAAAAAATAAATTAATTACCCTGACAGACTTTGAGTAACCTTCAATTTCTTGGTATTTCTTAACCTTCAGCAGGCTCCAATTTATGCCATGGGCCGGGTAAATACTGGATTCTGACTGATAGCGGGGTATCCATTTAAAAGTGATAATGGACACCTAAAAAAGAACCTCCAGTCAAATAGCCTGAATGTTCTCCATTATTGCACTGGTCTAAATGACAGTTGGTAATCGGAACAACAGAAACTTGGAACATAGGTGGACATACTGTATGTTATTCCACAGTTAATCTCAATAGCAAGAAGAGACCTCTATCCTCCAAATGGCTTTATGAGGAAAATGCAAATACCTCTATCAAACTGGATCAACAGTGATGTTGACTTTACTTTTAAATAGTTTGTCTGTTGCTTGATACAGAGTGGATACATGTTGATAAATAATGGTATTAATAATTAATGAAAATAATTGCTTTTTTTGATGATCAGAGTTAATTGTGGATATTTCATGCAATAAAGGCGATCTGGGAAACTACTTGTGGAATTTGTTTCTTTGAAACCTTATCATTTGGAGAAAAACAAGCAATTAGAGGTAAGATCTCCCTCTGAAATTATGCTTTGTATCACCATGACGTTAAGTGTACCTCTTTCCTCTGCTGCTGCAGATACAGCAGGTTGGTGCAGACTCTGTAGCCGTTACCATGACATCATGACGCATCGAGTCTCAAGTAGTCCTCTTCTTGTGAAAAACAATTTAAACCTAAAACAGTTATAAAATTATTTTAATCATAACTGATTTCACATGTTTTTCATGAGAGACCCTGTTATAAGCAGAAGCAAACGTCCGACTCAATAGATGCCTCCACATCGTTCCTTGACTTCTGATATTGGCCCCCCTAATCAGGCATCATCCCACACAAAACCATTTTGATTACATTTCTTTCACTAGGATATTGCTATTAAAGGCAGTAACTAACATGATCTGAATGACTGTGTCCCTCTTATTTAAGAGGGGAAAAAACATAACTTGAGTGTATTTAGAATTTATTTCTCGTTTTTGATTAAGCCATATGATGTGATTCGATCAATTAATAGAATGAGAAAAAAGTGATGTTAAGCATGTGTCATTTAAAAAACGCATAGTGTAACAAATGCTGGAATGCTAGATGAGATCTCATCCATTTGTGAAGCAGAACAAGGAAATTAGTTGAAATGAGAATAACATATCAAGTTCATTTCTGCTCATGTCTTTTCCTTGATGCGTTTTTTTCTCTTGTAATAATGATGAAGGGTTGACACGGCAGAAGGCCTGCTATGTTAACCAGCTTATGTAATCATGCCCTGGCGGCTCGGATGATCTGCTGACAACAAGCTTTCTGAACGTCATTAACAGAACTACACAGCTGGCCTTGAAAAAAGGAGGTGGAGTGAGAGAGGCAGATGAAGTAGGTGAGGGAAGAGAAAAGTGGGACCAGGGAAGTTGAGAGCGGGGCAGACCCATCAGCAAGAAAGATGGAGAAAAAAAAAACAAGGACAGAAAGGGGAGTGGAAACAAAGCAATGATGCTGGGCTGCCGGAAACTCCGGGAGGTATCTGCGGCTCAAACGCTATTAACCCACCTCCGTCTCCCAAACCTTTAACGCGCTTTGTTCCCTCACTCAATTGCCACTGCAGGGATGGAGCAGACAGGTTCTTGTTACACCTTTTGTTTTTTATTTCCTCAAACGAGGTAGACAAAATAAAAGGAGGCACTGTTTTTCCTCTTTTTTCTGCACCCAGTTTTTTTTTCTCTCCCAATACTGAGCAAAGATTAGGAAAACTGCAACCTTGCATCACAGACCTCAAACAATGTTGTGGAAGTCATGTCGGATAACACGGATGCAGCGTGTGGAAAACATCAAACAGAGCTGGAAACTGCATAGCAGGGGAAGCTGTCAGTCAAGATGTCTGAACTGCAGCACCCTGAGAGGATCAAACAGAGTATCAAGATAATACACCACATGGGGCAGTTCCTCTCCTGATTCCTTATTCACATTCTGCAGAGAGGAGGACTTGCAGAGAGCTGTTATTGCAGCCATCTCTTTATTATTTGGCTAAAAAAAGTTAAAACCTCTGCCAAATATGTCTTAAGTTTTTATGAGCTCCTTACAGGTGACAGGGGTCACATGCATAACTATAGGAACAGTTTGAGGTCAACAGAAAACATTCAAAACATTTTTTTAAGTGCAACCTCATATTAGAATAAAAGCAAATACATGGGCACCCGCAGGCATTTTAGTGTTCTCACTTTTGCACAAGCTGCTTGGCTGCTTCTGTCTATTTATGTGTTGGTATTCGAGCAGAGAGTGATTGGTGGAAGGCCCGGTCCACTGAGAGCTGAGAGCTCAGAGCGTGGATAAACATCCACTGGGCACTGCACAGAGACACAGAGAGCTGGAAATGAGAGGGAATGTACTGCACATCTCCAAAACCCAATCCATCAGGAGCAAAGGAAGCAAAGAAATCCCCTTTGCTTAAAAATTGATGCAGGAGGGAGATGTTGCTGAAATTTGGGACACATTGTGGATAAAACACAGTTCATTCCAGAGGGAAACTTGAATCAGCTTTTTGACACATTTCCTTTAGTCTGAAAAATAATTAAAAATTCAGAGTTTCTTATATATTTTTTCCATAGTCTCACTCCATATAGCAGATACAGTCTTGATATTAATACATCTTTTTAAAATTTTCCATTTTCCATGGCATCCACCTGGGTGTGACAGTGACGTCAGACAGAAAACAGGCTTAAGTTTGGTGAAACCTTGTGGCTGTGCAGTGACCCCATTTCATCAGAAAACATCCTGACAGAGTGTCTGACACAGGCAGTCACTGCTTTATGCTGATGGGGAATCTAAAACTCTTTCCACGCATAGAGTGCTCTGGAAAAGTGCATAATGCAGGAAGTAAAACTGATTTAGGGTTAAAAAAAACATGCATTTTTTTTTATACCAGGGACATGAATTTTTTTAAATATATTGACCTGACAGATATACACACTAATATTTATAACATAAAATAACTATTGGCTAAATTTCTGTTTGTTGATTTTCTTAGATAAGCACTAAAACGGTCTTAAAAATACAAACTAACAAGGAAGTGATATGGCGGAAGCCACAATATGACTGAGGATCCACTTGCCTTGATTGGTAATAACTTAGGCATGTGAAAGAACATCCCTTGAGAAAAGCAATAGGGAGAAAGTGACTGTTCTAAGAAATGTTACTGATTTTCTATTCTGTGTGAGATTAGGCTGCATGCGTGCGTGGGCCTCCTACAAATTTGGTGTTTTTTTTCACTTCTTCTTTTAAGTGGCTCCTGAGGCTGAGGTGGAGGAAAGGCTTGAAGACGGCAGAGAGAAAATCGATTGGGACACACACATCTCCCCAGATATTTCACGGTTAGTGGGCGCATCAACATAGCTGTACACACACGTGCATGAATAAGTGTTACACAACTGTTTCTTTTGGGGGTTATTTTTCTGAATTCTCTTTTCTGATTACTTGTTGTGTTCTCTTCACTGAGCTTGGCCACCAGAAATTTTTATCAAAATGCAAATTTACAAATTTGTAGCAGGAATCCTATTTGTTCATAACAACATTGTTTTTATTCTGCTAACTCACCTCCAGAGCAGACAGAAAAATAAAGCGATAAATTAAAAAAACTCAGAACTAAAGCTGCATCTCAGAGTCTGTTGCCAAGCCTGCCCTGCCATTCTTGTTGGGCCGCTGTTTTGTAAATCACTTTAGATAAAAGTGGCTCCTGAATTATAGATTAAGCACAGAGCAGAATTGCACTTGTGTTTAAGATTTTTCTTTTTAAGTAGTTGGTAGACTTACAGTTGATGCAGGCAGACCGGTAGTCAGAGCCCTACAGTGTTTCTGCATAGTCGGCAGCAGATACACGCATTTACTTATTTTTATGTCCTAGTGAAGACTCTGCTATGACTTCTTGCTAATCTTGAAACTTTGCTCTAACCTTAAATCCAGGACCTTGCATCCAAAAAGCTGTCCCCTAAAACAAAGTCTTTCAGGGTTAGACATAAGCATCCAGCATCCTCACATACTGCGTTTGCCTCCAAGTCCAGCTATTGGTATTCAACACACGCTGCCAGCTCACTTTGATCTCCATCCTGCTCATGCTTTCCCTTCTCAACCTTCTTTTCTGCCTTTTGCCTCCGATCATAATTTTCCTCATCGACAGTTCGTCTATACTTTATTCTGATTTACATTGCAGCCTTGGTTACACTGTCCTTTACTTCAAGGTTGAAGCTTGGACATTTTGACAACTTAATCATTCAGATGCAACCTGCCAGCCAACAGAAATAACACATAGAGACAAACATGCGGGAAGAAAATACAGCTTAGTTATGTTAGATTATTATAAGATTCTTAACATATTTGATTTTTTTGTTTTACAATTTACCAATTTTTATTTTCAAAAAGTCAGTAAAAACATTGTGATATTAATGCAACATAAAAGTTAAATAATGTGGGCAGAGTTACCATGAACAAGTCTGTTAAATATTTAGATATTCTGCAAGCAAAATTATTTTCTATCTATTGTGGTCTTCTAATGATGATTTTGAGGTTTTTAGGCAAAAGAAAAAAATCTGTATTGTTGTCTAGGACAGTGTTTTTCAACCCTTTTTGAGCCACGACACACTTTAACCCTGAAAAAAATCCCGCGGCACACCAGCATCCCAAAAAAAAAAAAAAGCAAAAATTAATGGTCTGTATTGATCGACAGCCCCCCCCCCCCCCCCCGCAATCTCACGTGGATTTTTGTTGTGGCAGAAAAAGCAGGAAGTTGCAGCTGTTTTTTTCTAAGAGATGAACCAGCTAAAGATGAGCTTTAGCTGGTATTTTTGTTAGAACTGAGCGACTTTATCAGCAGGATTAAGAACAAGGAAGTGAAGACTTTAACCCCTTCTGATTGGTCAGACTGATGACATGTGATTAAGGGATCAGAGGATCTGCTCTCCAGTGGTTTAAATGCTATCTGTCCGATAGGTATCAGTTCGTTAATGTAAATGGCCATTCCTCTCAGTGCACTCGAGTCAACTATGGAGTCCCACAGGGCTCAGTCTTGGGACCGATCCTGTTTACGCTTTATATGCTACCCCTAGGAAACATAATCAGGAAACACAGCATTAATTTTCATTGTTATGCCGACGATACGCTGTTGTATTTATCCATGAAGCCTGACCAGAATGACCAGATAGAGAAACTAAACGCCTGCATCAGTGACATCAAGACCTGGATGACAATTAATTACCTCCTCTTGAACCCAGAAAAAACTGAGGTCATTATACTTGGACCTAAAAACCTCAAAGATGCTCTGTCTGCTCAGATAATCTCCCTGGATGGCATAAGTATAGCCCCCAATTCCACAGTTAGAAACCTTGGGGTTTTATTTGACCAGGATTTATCATTTAAGGCTCACATATCTCAGGCGTGTAGAACTGCCTTTTTTCATCTGCGGAATATTGCTAAGATCAGAAATATACTTTCTAAGAGTGATGCTGAAAAACTCATCCATGCATTTGTTACGTCGAGGCTGGATTACTGTAACTCCTTGTTAGCAGCGTGTCCTAAGAGTTCCTTAAGAAGTCTCCAGCTTGTTCAGAACGCAGCAGCTCGATTGTTAGCTGGAACTAGCAGAAGAGATCACATCACTCCTGTGTTAGTTTCGCTCCATTGGCTCCCAGTTGATTCCAGAATCAAGTTCAAGATCCTCCTGTTAACCTATAAGGCCTTACATGGAATGGTCCCGTCCTATATTAAGGACCTCATAGTCCCTTACCATCCAATGAGAACACTTCGCTCGCAAAATGCAGGACTGCTTGTGGTTCCTAGAATTAGTAAAAGTACGGTTGGAGGTAGAGCGTTTAGCCACCAAGCCCCTGTCCTATGGAATAAGCTCCCAGCCTGTTTAGAGAGGCCGATTCAGTTTCTAGATTTAAAGTTAGACTGAAAACATTCCTCTTTGGACAGGTTTATTATCAGACTAGTTAGTATTCAGAGATTATTTAACTTAATGTTAAGTTGTTTAAATTAAACTTAATAACTATTTCTTTTAAAAGGCTGCTAGAAGTTAAAGCTGGGGTAACTATGGTGCACTGGGGTTCTGTCTTCTTTTCTACTTCTACCCTTCCTCTTCTCCATTCCTGATCATAATTTATCATTTAATTCTCCATGCCTCTGTTTGGTGCAGTGCGATTCATGTATTGTCCCTCTTTTCCTCTCCCCTCCTGGGGAGTGGGAGTGCTTCCAGACTCCAGTTGGCTCATCCGTGCTCCAGTTCCTGACCGTCTACCTCGCCTTTGCTCCACTCCTACACCTGGCTGTGGTTCCTGTCTGTGGCTCATCTCTGGCTCGTCTCTGCTCTGTACCTGACCGAGTACCTCGTCTCTGCTCCTGCTCCTGGCTGTGGTTCCTGTCTCCGGCTCGACTCGCGCCTTTGACTGTCCCCACAACCACGACTGGATGAAGCTCGTCTGCTGGACTTTAAATATGTAGTTGTAGATTTAGATAAGTTAATTCTTCTCTAAGAGTTCTGGTACATCGCCTGTCCGTCCTAGGGGAGGATCCCTCCTTCATGTGGGCACCCCTGAGGTTTCTTCTTTTTTCCGGAATCCGTTTTTTTTGGGAGTTTTTCCTTACCGCGAAGGGGGGTCTAAGGGCAGGGATGCCAGTATAGCTTAGTCAGTTTGTTAGTTCATTTTTGTATTTTCCTATTGAACTCTTTGTATTCATGATCCTTTTGAGTTCATGTTTTACTTCGAAGCCCATCGAGACGACTGTTGTGATTTTGGGCTATACAAATAAAATTGAATTGAATTGAATTGAATTAAGCCTTCAAGAATGATTGGCGGAGACAGTTAAAGGGGCGGGATTTTTTCTTACACAGTTATAGCTGCAGCTAAATCGCGGTGCCGTGATTCTTATCAAAATGTCTTTAATAGAATTAAATAAACACAAAGAAAAAGTAATTTTAAGATCTTTTATATTCCTAACTACTCAGTGTTTTATCAGGGCCTGTTTGGATGAGCAAAGAGCTGATTTCCTGGAGATGGAAAATGTTTTTAGATCAGTTAATGAGGGCAATTTCTCCACGGCGCACTGGTTGAAAAACACTGGTCTAGGACATAGTCTTTGCAGAGCGACAGGAGTTTATTAGAAATTGGCTTTCCGAGTTGTGAGCGGGACTTTTGACGCAAAGTAATTCTGCTTCTACTTCCCATCATCCATTGGTCTACAGTTGCTAGCTTACTGCCCGTCACATTTTTGAGTCAGCTGTCAGCATGAACGAGGAATACGAAGATGGACATGGATCTGGTCGTCTACAAATGGAGGCATCAAGATATAAAGCAGAACAGGGAGCTTGTGGCTTTACTAATTGTAGGTTCTACGTTAATGTTATGGGCTTTTTCCAACTGAATTCACAAGAATTTGAATAAGGAAATACTCAGAAATGCAACTTTGAACTTAATTTTCTTTATATGTGTCCTCCATCATCATCGAAAAAAATGCCTTAGAAACATATTAAAAACACAAAAAACACCATTTCCGTTGGCCTGGGTCTAATAAAGAGTAATAAAAAACATGCACAAAACTGAAGATGCATAGAGAGGAACTCGAACTTGATTCTGGTAAAGTGCAATTATTTTGCATCAACTATATAGCTAAGGAAGGAAGGGTCTAGGGTCCACATCTTTTTTAATTTGCCAGTTTTTTTAAAACAATGTACAATTGTGATGTAATTTTGGAGGTGGTGTTGGATTCAAATTTCCTATAATCTGACATGTGCCAAATGTTTTTTCTGTAATGTTTGGAAAAACTGGGAGTTTCTTCACGTGGCTGTGTATGTACATGTCTATAATGGATGAAAGAACAGCTGAACACAACAGAGACATCATAGAGATGCTTCAGATTGCTTTTCATCAAGCTCTAGCCAACCACTAGTTTTTTTCTGTTTGATCTATAACAATAAAAAAGCAATTCTGATTCTGGATGAGAGGGGCATTGATCTGGTTTCATGAAATATCAACTACGCATCCTGCCACACTTGGCTGAGTCCCCCAGTCGAAGTCGAGCCGGATTTTGTGTGCGAGTGTGTGTATCGCTGATACATGTGTGGGTAGGCAACAATGGAAGAAGAGAAAAAAAGAAGCTCAACCTCCAAACACCACACAGTATCAGGCAATCCAATAAAAGTGGAATTATAGGAGTAGGATGGCTGATAAAAAGGGATGTTTGCCGTCTTTGGTTCAACACCAGAGAGTAACTGAGACAGTCTTTTAGCTGTGTACTCATGCAAGCCCCAGCAGCCCTGCCCTTGAGTTGCTCATGCCTGGGGACATGTGCTTAGTTAAGAGTGCTTCATTAAACCCTTACAGTAAGCACACAGACATGTACTTACATACCTCTACCCCTCGACTGTTATTATAAATAAGCAGGTGCAGAAGCACGACCACAGAAGTAAGCAGAAACACTCATGCATGCAGAATGCCCTTGTTGGCACATTTCTGCTACCTGACCTCCATAATTACATGGTGCAATGTAATGATAAGCAAAGGTTTGACTGTTGGCCATCCATGAGGGACCAAAGACACTAAAGGCAGTCACACAGTCAAGAGAGACCATGAGAGAAGAAGAATATGAATAATATTGGAGTTTGTTTTGTGAAGCATTACAAACCCAATCCAATGAAAATGTTTTTTTTTCTGTGTTTTTAAATGTTTTGTGTATTTTTTCTGATTATATAAAGAAAATTAAGGTCAAAATTGCATTTCTGAATATTTATTTTTTCAAACAGTTGTGAATGGGGAGCAGACAGAAGAAAGCCATTTTTGAAAAGATCTTATTTGGTATGTTGCCCATACACTTGGCGGGCCACAACCCTCCTGCTCCAGTCACTTGTAGACTACCGTACTAGATCCATGTACGTCTTTGTTTTCCTCAACCGAGTTGGCATCTGGCTCAAAGCTGTACTGTTCTCTTGTTTGCCATTTTTGTTGAATTGCTAATGATATATTGAGGTATGAGAGGTTACAAGCGGTTACTCTGTCCTAATGGTCCAACGCACAACTCAGGAAAATTTTGACATAAATTTTAAATTAATAAAAGGTAAAAGCTTTGTTTTACGAACATTCTCTATTTACATATTTTACAATGTGCTGATATACATAAAGAACAATTTTATTTAAAAAAAAAAGAAATTAAAAAAAGGATTCAGTCAAACGCTTATAAAAAATAAAATAAAAAAGTGAGTTTGGTAGCAAATATAGAGACTGCATTAGGACCAAAATAACGCACGCCTTTTATAGCTTTAATAAAAAAATGTTCCTGTGGCAAAATTCTCTCAAATTTCAGACCAACTTGAACAAAATATCTAAAATGTAGGTAACAAGAAGTAATTAAAACCAGAATTTACTTTATGCCTATAAAAATTAACTTGAAATGGTATCAAATCAGAGTAAACCTTCAAAGAAAAAAAATGGATAAATAAAAAATAAAATTCAGAATATCTTTAGGTTTTAGTCTACAAATTTCGAAAAGCTACAAATGATCTGCATGCCTGGTCTGAAAAATGTGCTGGTGAACACATTTTACCACACACTTCCTCTGTAAGTCCCTGAACGTGTGCAGGAAAGGATGCATCCACAGTTTTTGCCAGTGTGCATCGTTCATACATGTGGCCCCAGAAGTTGTCATCAAATGATAGGTGATGCTGACACATTACTGCTGCGTTTTGCACTTCTTACCCACCATTGTCAGGGGAACACGTCCCTTTTTTGAGCTATGATGTTGAAACAAACAACCCTTCTCTGCAAAACCTGCAATTTCCTGTCCTATTAAGCAGACTTCTTTGTAAAAGCGAGGCAAGAAAGTTTATATTTAATGCTCTTCTAACCTCTTTCCTGGCATAGGAAGATAAGACAAAGAAAGCTCAAGGCAAAAATAAATAAGGATAAGCTGGAAAAAGAATCAGGTTGAATTAGAATTTAAGAAAATTAAAATTATATTGGCAAATTAAATATGTTTACATGAAGCTAAAATAAAGCATAAAAATGTATTGTTAAATGAGAAGCTGTCTTTTATGAGTAATGTTTCAACAAAATAGTGATGCCATTTCCAGTTAAAGCCCGTTGTTGTTGTTTAGAGCTCTGAAAACTGAAAGACTGATGGCTAAAATAATGGTGGATGAATAAACGAGTGATCGTCTGACTTCAGTATATCAGGACGAAAATCCCTTTATATGGTAATAAAACCACAGCAACGCAGGGATTCCGCCATCTAAAGATATGAGATTCATCTGATTTATGGTAAGATGACCTCGGCACATGTTAACTTATTACTCCATGATGAATAGAGGAATCCTGTGGATTGCATTGGCGGCAGGATGGCAGGGGTTTTCCTGGCACTCTGCCTGAGTCTTTAAGGATCAATTAAGGCATATTGGCCAAACAGCATTGAGCCTGTCAATTCTTCAAATATTAATATCCAACATACTTTGGGGTATTGTCCAGATGTGGAAGGTCCTTTGAGGACCAAATAGGATGATTGACAATTAAAAGAGTTGGAGAAGAAAAAAAAAGTTGTCTTCAGAACCTTGAGTAATGTCATACACATCAGCCTTTTGTGCATGCTTCTATCTTACTAGTTTGTTTCTGGCCACACCCACTAAAGCAACTTGAAACTATAGAGTATGATACTGAAAGCCCGGAGCGACACCTCTACTGTGGCAGCATTCTTCTTAACTCTTGTAACACACAGGGAAAAAAAGGACGAGTAAATAATGGACAGGGACAACAATAGATTACCACGTTTGCCTTAAGCATGGAGGCTGTTTCACCAGAAAACAAACAGAAAAAAACATCACTAAGGTTTCAAACACACAAAATGAAACAAAAAACGGATGTTTCATATCCAAAATATAGCCAGGGCTGACGACAGAGCACCTTCAAGAATTTAATTGGAAAAGCTAGTGATCTAAAGTGGTGTGCAATTAATTTGCTCTAGATGAAAAAAGTTAATCAGAGAAAATGAGGAAGGGGAAAGGACAGGAAGAGCTGATGCACCTCCTTGTCTCCCCTTCCTATCTTCTCCGACCCCCCTTGCCAGGGCGGCTCCAAGGAGGAGCGCTTCGTCCCCATTGCGCCGGTGGAAGGAGCGAATCGTGTCTGTGCAGAGCAATCGGACTTAATACTGAATTTTGTGGATGAGGGGCGGATGAGTTGTTACGTGTGGGAGCCTTCAGACTGCCATTAGCCCCGCAGCTCAATGGCCGCCTTTACACTGCAGGTCTTGATGCTCATATCCGATTGTCTGACTATATCCGATTTCTTTAGACGACCCGCTTACATCATCTTTTAAAAGTGACCCGTATCGGATTTTTGCATTTACACTATACAATGCTGAAACTATCAAATGTAGACGTTCTGAGGACTACGTAGCAG
>CM074507.1:16677358-16715502 GCA_037389245.1 Oryzias sinensis
TGTGATCATATACATGCTTACAAACGAATATATGCACACACACACTAATGCATTATGTTACCTGAAACACATTGACGAACTGCACAGTGTTGCTTTGAGGCAACGAATGAAAATGAACAGTATAAGTTACTGTATAAATAATTTTTTTAAGTAGAAAAACTATCAAAAGTACAGCTTCACACCCTAATGCAAATCAGTCTTAAAAATTACATTTACATAAATATAAAAATATAAAAAAAGGATCTTGATCTTAGCTTATTATAACGCCTCTCTTGCAGCACAGCTTAAAGTAAAGTACCCTCTCCACCAAGTCACACCACTTTCAACCCATTTTATTGGACAGTAATATGACTTGTTGCATTTTTTTAAAAAATAAGTTATTTTTCATTCAAATGGCCAATGGTGAGACATGAAAATGTAGTTGTTGCCTTGAGGCAATGCTATGCAGTGGAGGCTTAACAGACATTTCCAAGCCATGATTGAGCTTTTAGCCTTTCATTAAAAGCGTGTTCTGCAGTTTTTAGTTTATTTATACCATAACTAGTTAGGATATTATAACAATTATACTTATATAGCGCTTTCCTATATACACTATATACACTTCGACTCATGGGCGTGCAAGGCGGGAATCGTATCTGCAATCTTACGACCATGGGTCGACTGCCCTACCGCTGCACCACGGCCGCCCGTCAAGCACCTGGCGGCCATACCAAGCACCTGGAGCAAAGCCAAGTCAGAGTACAAGTGATCAAACAGCAAAAGCATATCATTCTTCCCTCAATACAGCGCTAATTCTATGCACCATGGTACAGAAAATCAATGCATCAGCACAACAAAAAGAAGGTGGCGACTTCATTACCACATGAGGTCAGGGAGATATCTGGCCCTTGATTTTTTTTTTCCCTTCTGGTGCAGAAAATGTCTGGGGTAGAAAAGAGAAACAGAAGCAAGAAAGTTTGAGAAAAGTGAAAGCATATGATGTGGAGTAACGAAAGGAACGAGACTGGAAGATCGAGGTCTTTTGGTCACAGTTAAGAGGCAGATAAAAGAGAGTAATGGGGAGAAAATGGTGAGAAACTCTGAGAGAAGAACTGTGAATAAGAGAGTCAGACTGCATGTGAAGATTTTTTTAGTCTTCTTTTACATGAAGAAAGTGAGCTGAGGATCAAAATCTACAGATTTATGGTTTTACATAAGAAGGGGAAGACTTTTAGTTAGATTTTTCTTTGTCCTCCATCATCAAGAAAATGCCACAAGAACATGTTATAAATACCTAAAACACAAGTTTCATTGGATTGAGTTTTTAATGAAGAATGTTACCACAGTTGTCTATTTGTGATGAGTAAAAAAGCAATCAAAAGCTTTGTCAGAATAATCCACAAAATACCATCAATAAATATTTCACATAAGCATTATGTTTCATCAGCGCTAAATATTGCCTTCACACATCATTAATTATGTCTGTTGTGTTCCTTTTTACTTTGCTGATACTCATTTTTCCTGATAAATAAACGGCCTATACGAAACAAAACAAGAGTGCTTTGCACATAAACCTCCTTCGGTTTTATTCTTCATGCAGCCACTTGATTAATGCACTGACAAGTACTGAACAGCATGTATTAATACAGTATGTAAATATAAATAAAGAAATGTGCACGACAACATACTGCTGACCCAGGTATGTTTCTGTTCATCCATTCATACATGCCACCGCATTTTGAGATAACTTTAATGTGCACGTGCTTTGTTGCTCGAGTGCAATGCAGATGCAGTAGCAATATGCAACTGTTACGTCAAAATATCTATATGGGCTTGCATCTCAGATCTATGGGGGCTTGCTCCTCACAACACTGCATTGCAGAGGAATCCCCTGGAATCCCTCAGTACTGAAAGAAACCCAAAGACATTAAAGATGCAACTGTTTTTCTATTCAATACTCTGGGCTGCCAGCTTGTATTTGCACCAGCTCCCTTTGTTCAGAGATGCATTCACATAAAATGTTGTTTTATTCCTTTTTCTTTAGTTAGTGACTGCAATCAATATGTTAGTTGAAGTGCTTTAAACTCAAAGAAAATATATTTTTTTTCTGCATCTATAGGCTAATCTTTAGATGTAGAAAGTGGACTGATGCTTATGCAGCAGTGTTCCAACATTTTTGTGTACAGCGTTCGCTCCATTGTGCATGCACACTCTTTGCATGTTTGCTCTGCAAGGAATAAATACTTGTTTTTGTGTACATGTGCCAGTGGTTGTTTACTGACTGCGGCTGGCTTCAGATCCTGATGGCCCGGCTCTGGGGGAAAGCAATGGGGAGGGAGGAAAGCACAAAAATGATCAGGTCCAAGCCTCTGAAGCTGATGCCTGTGTTTGTCAGATGGAATTCATTTATCACAGAAACAAAATTAATTAGCATTGAAATGATTTTGGTTGACGGACTTCCCCCGAATATCTCCGGTGACAGACGCGCAAAATATTTTGGTTTACAGAACATGAAGGCAGAGTAGAAAAGCAACAGTGATGCAAGTGAGGTCAAAAAGATATAATGAAGGTGGGAAAGACTATGCTATAGGGGAGGGTTAATAATTGAGGACAGACTATGGTGGATTTTTAAAAGCCAGTACAGAAAAATAGGAAGGAATGATGATAAAAAATAATCAAAAGAGGAAAGATTAAAAAAAGAAAATACGATGAGAATGCAATCTCATATAGAAACAGTTGAATTATGAGTCACACTCGATAAGGACTTCATCTTCAGCTCCTCCTACATGGTCATATGAGAAAAAACAAGTAAAACAAATACCAAAGTAATATAACTTTTGTTTTTTTTAAGAAGAGAAAAGCTGCTGAAGGATAAAAGATGAAGGAAAACTGACAGAGAATAAAGAAACATATCAAAAAAGATGGGTCAGAGCAGCAAAAGACATGAAGACGTTAGCATCTCTGTGGAAATAACAGAACAGGGAAGATTGGAGAAATATGGCAACAAAAACTGTAAAAACAATCTAAGAAAGTGTAAGAATCCAGCTGTTACTGACAAAGTTTCCAAAAACAAAAATAGGCTTACAGCAGATTTGATTTGAGAGCAACTACTGCTGCTGTTTTTTTTTTTCTTTAAAATGGGATAAAAAAAGTAAAGAGAAAAACTGTGGAAGAAAGAAAGGAGGAGAGGATTTGCAAATTACTTCCAAGCAAAAGAATACTGTTGCCATGGCAATAGATACAAAAAACTAAAAGTTGATGCATGTAATTTTGCATTTCATCATTTGAAATAATTTTAAAATAGTTTTAATTTATTGCACTAAAGCTTTTAAAGTCGAGGTTTGTCTTTTAATCTCTCACCTTCCAACTATTGTATATTTTTCAGACAGTGTTGGTATTAAACTCTATTGCTAAGATCTCAGACTAAAAAGGCAAAGGCTGCCCAACTGCATTCATTATGCAGCTCAGCTGCAAGAAAAAAGAAAAAAAACCTCTAGATTTGCCTACAGGTACAGGGATGAGATCTTATTAAAACCATTCAGTACAGCTTCACATATAGCTTCTTGCTTTGTGTTGACGATTAAAGAAACCAAAAGGCTCAGCATATGTTTCAGAAATGGCAATTATGGAAGCAATTATTTATTTTACCCTGGACAATTTCTCAGAAATATCTGCTCTAATGACATAATCATAGCTAAATCTAATAGAGAAGCAGTCACATTGCATCCAAAGAGGCAAAGGTAATCAGAAGGTGCCCACACAACAATGCAGGATTTTTGCAAATCAAATCAGTGACATTTACCTTAGATTACATAAGCATTTAAGAAAATCCTTTGCAATTATCCTGGAAGATGGATGGAAGAATGATAAATAAATTCCTTCAAATAGCATCTTGCTGCTGGTTTTTAAACCTAGTTTAAAACATAAGTTGTGCAACTAAAAATTAATAGACAAATATCTTAAAGGGATGAACTTCACAACGTAAAAGGTAATGCATTTTCACAATGTTACCACAGAAAATTGCGTAAGCACAGCTTTATTTTTCTTCTGTTTATTATGATAATAAACTAGTATCTTTGAATCTAATGCTGCAGGTGAAATGACCCTCTTCCCTTTCACTGCAGAGGTTGCAGCAACGCTGAGGTGCTGAGAAGCCAGAGGATGTTTCTGGGTCACCAGCTGGACTTCGTTTTCTGCAACCACAGCATTACAAGCCTTCACCAGCTGTTTTCTTCTCACCATCTATGTACCATCAAACTGCTTTGTGTGTGTTTGTGAGCGCCTGCAGCTAAAGGAAAATTAACTCTTCACTAGCATCTTTACAGCAACACTACCATTGCATGTCATTTTCTTTGTGCATTAACAGAGATAAGAGACACGGCAAGTCTCAAACAAATTGCTTGTTATATTGGTTATCAGTTAAGAGAGGATAAGAAGCAGAAGGAGATTCAAGACATGAAAATTCTTCCTTTGATCTAGCTACATTCTAATCAGTAGGTGGGTGATCATACAGCTCAGAAAAGCATGGCTCTAATTCATTTAATTAGCACTCCATAACCCTGCAAATTAGGGCTAGATAGAAAAATGGAGACTAAATCCAGATACGATTTAAAAAAGATGGGGAAAAAGGCAAAGATGCTATTGAAACTGGGCAATGAATAATTGGACAAGTAGGATCCTAAAGTAGTTAAATTGATATATATAAAAGGGATTTAAAGAGCATAAGCTTCAATAGTAATAATCATAAATGTGTTTTAATGTATGCCTCGTATGTTTTGAGCCATCAAGGCAACATACTGATGCTTGAAAAGCGATTACACACAGCCTATTTGATGAATCTCATTTTGTGGCAAGTGGGTTGTGTTGAGCTTTTAGCAACTAATCCTTAACACTCAAACACCTGTGGTCTTTATTTTGTTAGAAAGGTTACCTAAAGGGCATCTATCTCCTGGAACGCACAACTTATTTTTCCTAAAACATGCATATCTTGACATAAAAAATAAAAAAAACTTGCACATTAAAGACCCACTGTGTTTCCAGTGGTCTTTTAATGATGATTATGCAGATTTTAGCCAAATGTTTTCTGTTTTTTTTAAACTGTCCTCTTCTTGCAGATAGTGCCGCAATATTTCATTAGAAAGTCGCCTCAGACTTGTGGGTGGGACTGTTTGCGTTGGGTAAGCCCGCTCCTCTCTCCTGACATCTTCTGTTTATGCAGTCTCATACTAGCTTACAGCCCCTCACAAATTCAACCCAACATTACCGGATGGAAGAGCAATATTGGAGCCATCCAGTCGTACAGTTTTGAGCCAGATATCAGCTCAGACGAGGAAACCAAAGACATTCATGGATCTAGTCATGTCCAAGTGGATGCATCAGAGTGGAGCAGGCCAGGGGGCTTGTGACCTGCCCAGTGGATTTTTTACGTTACAAATACAATCTTTTTTTTATCTGCTCCTGATTCACAACACTTTGAATAAAGAAAACACTTAGAAATGCAATTTTTAGCTTAATTTTGGATATACAGTATATGGTACATGATGTATACTTGTATAGCGCTTTTCTTCCTAGAAGGCCCAAAGCACTTTAGAGTCACAGTCCCATTCACACACACAGTCGCACAATGATGGTAGCTCTACACTGAACACTTGCACCAACCTTTAATCTCCAGAGGCAGGAGTACATGTCGTCCTTCTTCTGCCACAAAAACATGTTTAAAAACACCAGAAAACAAGATTTACATCCCAGGGGGTTCTTAAGACATTTTTCTTCCTTAAAACAAACTCTTGATTAGCAAAAACTGAACTTAATGACAATGCTAAGAACTTTTAAATACTAATGCTGACTTATCTTTTTATGGCATTTTGTAAGCCCTTTTGAGATCCAAAGATCTATTTTTCATGGCCAAAAGGAAAATTCCAATCTAAATCCAAAACATTTCATTTACAATTAAAACAGTAAAAGAATAAAAACAAAAACATGTTAATGATTTCATTTCCAGGTCCATCAGAACAGCATCAAACCGAGACAAATAAGATGCAGTAGATTGTAATCATCCTTTACAGAGAAATCCTGTCAGGATATTTTATTTAATCTTTTAACCTGATTTACTGAACAGTCTGTTAACACAGAATTTAGTTTTCCATTAGAATGAAAATGGAAAAAGATGCAGGCAGAGTTTAGCTGCTGATAACTTGTAAATAAAAGGCGAATGTAGGCTTTTCAAAATAGGATTTAAAAATGTCTAATTTATCCTTTTAAAAGGAAACATAAAAGCAGAGCAAGGAGGAACAGAGTGGGTTTATTTTAATTGCAAAATGGGACTAGCCTTTGATGAAAACTTAAAATTTGAATGTTTCATTTCATTTTGGTGTCTAAAATGCAGTTGCCCTTCGTAGATAAAAATGTATGCGCTCAGGGCTTCAAGTCACATTCCACGTATTGAAAAGTAAAAAGAATAAAAAAGTATTAAATTACAGAGACTAATTCTTCGTTATCAAATGAGTCTTTAAAACTGGTTAGATAATGTTTAGGTTCAACCTCTCTCAGCAAAATTTTGCTCATATCAAACACATGTAAAATCTAAAAACACCCACATAACTGATTTTTTAACATTCACAGGCAGTGTCATCTCAGATGAAGCGTTATACTCTTTTCTGCGTAAGGAGTCAGAAATATACACATGGGAAGTGAAGATAGTGACACTTCAAGGGAACAACAGCAGCCAATTTGAATTTTAAAACAAGCAATCGCTTACTTCAAGCAGAAATTATCATTTCACTCAAAGAGTTTCAGCCAGAACTGTTTTTTTTTTTAAGGTAAATTCTAACAGCAGCCAATATGCCCTTGAAAATATTTCACACTGTGCCACAAATCAGTAAATCTGCTGGGGGCAGTTACAGCTAAACCATCACATGGCCCAGATTCTCTCCAAGTAGATATCATCTTATCAGGCTCAAAGATTTTTGTTTTATTTTCAGCTGAGTGAGCCAAGGGTGACATTCATGTATTATTCAAAGTTTCTCCAGCTAATTGATATATCTTGATCAAACATCCATTTCTTCAAATATCTGCTTGTTTGAAGTGAGCAGTGGAACTACCTTCTATCAGCTGTTTTATCAGATTACTTTGGTTTAGCTTTCTTTTTAAATGTAAGCATCAAGCCGCAGTTCAACATCTAATTCAATGCCAAGGAATGTCTCAGGGGATGACATTTTGCAAAAGCATTCTATGTCTTAGTCTCAACTGCCCAGATACAGGCTGTTTGGGGCACGCAGGTGGCCCACACGAAATTTTAAGATCGACTTGGTGAGCCTTTAGAGTGGAAAAGTTCATGCACATATTTTTATACAGGCATGCACCAATACTTTTTTTATATAACTCATACACACCAAAAAATCTAAAACACATTGGAAGTAGTCGCTTGAACGTTTGTTGTCAAAGGCAGTATGACCATAGCTTTAGGTCACCATATGACAGCATCACCAGTGTGTCATAAGTGCGTTTACTTACATTTTCCTTACAAATTCTTCACAAAGCACTTACCACACACACGATAACCGTGCGTCCCATTTTTATGACGTCCCTTAGGTTGGCTGCATGTGCCACAGTGGAACTACAAGACCCACCTGTGCTCCTTTGAAAATGCGGTCACACCTGTCTACGACCCTCCATGGGCCAGGACAACCCAAAAACTTGCAACCCCAGTACAGGCACATGTGACTAAGGCGTTAACATTTTAAACTGCTGCCATGTTGATCATTATCACCAATGTGTATTTAGTAAGCAGTATATCCCCAAAACTCAACAGTTTGATACGATCAGCTATAGGACTGCAATCAAAACCACTACCTCTACCATACATGTCAGTTTTTAGCACCAACAAGTGGCAACCGACCACAGAAAAGCTAAAAGAAGTGCTCAGTGAGACTACTGACAACTTGGCCTCTAATAAAGCCAGAGGAAAAGGCAGCTATTCCCCAGACCAGATCAAATCCTGAAAGGAAATTTCTATTCCTGTTAAATAAGGCCTCTGCAGGAGACAGGGAGAAGGAGCTCAGCAGAGGTAACTGAATGATATAAAGACAAATGAACTAACACAAGAACAGCACTAATAACAGACCTCAGCATTAGATTTCCTGCACACAATAACCTCTTATTGAAAAAAAATGTGTCCTTATTTATCACTGCATCTCGATTTGGGAGTTGCTCCAAGATCTAAACCCAAGATAGCTGTGAAAACTTAGCATATCCAGGAACTATCCAGGACAAGACAGGGTCTTCATGTCTCAAGCAATCTCATGCTGACCTTCCCAACCTTTTCATTATGCTCAGACAACACATGCTGTGCTTGTTGGACCATTTTCCACGACATGGAGGATGGCCACATTCCATCTGGAAAGAAATGTGCAGGTTGCCCCAAGCTGCCATGGAGAATGTCTGCACAAGACACATGAATGCACTTGACACTGATCTGGAGTCCTGCACAGCACAAGGTGAAAAAACACTCTGACCCAACAAATCAAGACAAGGGAGGAGAAAGTGATGAACACAACAACCGACAAGCAGGGAAAGACTGAAGTGCAAACACAAGCCAGCCCACACAATGAAGGGATCTTCTTTTCCACACTGGATTTTTTTTAAGTTAAGTAGTGAAAATGTGACAAATGGAAGAAACAGGAATCAAGACCACCATCCCAAAGATTTACATTGGTCTCTGACGTCACTGATTGGATTGAGTGAATACATCCTGAAGTTGGAAGGAGATGATGACTGGCGTTTACTTCTCACAGTTTTATTTTGACTTTTTCATTTCAGAGTCAATAGAAGAGTGATCCCTGCTGTAACCTGTCTAGTGTTTTTTAGGTGGAGCATCAACATACTTTACTTCCTGGTTCATGTTAAATTTGGGACCAGAAGGTGGGAGGGTTGATCCAAATCTAAAGAAACAATCAAAAGTTATGTAATTTTAAAAATACTGAAAACAACTTCATACACTCCTTTTTTGTATTAATAACTCTTAATTCAATATGTTTTAAATAATGTAATCACAAAAGGGGTTTATGCACTTGTACAGCTTAGAAACATAGTAAAGATGAATACCTAGGTGCAGAAAAAACATTTTTCTTTAGGTTTAAAGACCTACTTCAATGAAATTTGTGTTTTTGGCTTTTAGAACATGTTCTTGTGGCTTTTTGCTCATGGTGGAGTTGATGTACAAAGTAAATTAAGCATAAAATTGTGTTTCTGGTCATTTATTATAATTATTGTGAATCAGAAGCCTGTAGCTGTGACATAGGTGCTACATTTGGCAGGCCCCAAGCTCCCTGTTCCACTTCATTCTGATGCATCGGTTTCCATTAACGTGCGTCTCCGTTTTTCTCATCCAACCTGGAATAGGGCTTAGAAACAATGTTCATGAAAACATCAGTTGTCTTGGTGCAGTGGTAGGGCGGTTGCCCTCTCATCGTAAGAGTGCAGGTTTGATTCCCGCCCTGCACGCCCATGTGTCGAAGTCTCCTTGGGCAAGACACTGAACCCCACCTTGCCTTTGGTGGAAGTTTGGCGCCAGTGTTCGGCAGCGGAGCCGCCATCAGTGTGCAAAAGAGTGAATGGTACTGTGAAGCACTTTTGGCCTTCAAATAAAGTAGAAAAGCGATATATATGCATACGCTGTTTACCATCTTTTTGTTTTTGTTTTCTTTTGGCTAAAATGGCATAGTCATATTTAAAAGATCAATGGGAAGGCTTTTAAAATGCATCAAAAATGATCGGAGTGGGACTTTAAGCACTCATGCATGACTGGACAAGATATCATAAGTCATCATCTTGCAAATCTGATCAGATAGCAGCTGGCCATTAAAGCAGCAAAGAGGGAAAAGCAAAGTCTGTAGGACACCTGGAAACAAGATTGTGAAAGTGAAAAGGAAGGAAATGTCGAAAAAACAGCTCCAACTACCCGAGAAATACAGCAAAGCAGATACAGACCACTGGATGGAACAGAGAGAGGACAGGCAGAAAAGACACACAAACAGGGATGATGAAGTAAATGCACTATAAAACAGAAGGCTTTCGTAATGGTGAATGCAGAAAGGTTGGAATTAGGGAAGAAACAGAGGATGAACAGTGAGATTCACATAAGCTCAGTCACCGTGACATCCACACTTTTACTAGTTCACTTTAATGCTTAATCAAAGTCTAGTCTGAGTGATTACATGGCTCCTTTTTTCCATCAAAGTGCCACCATTTAAAGAAAGAAAAAAAGCTCCTAATATGTAGCTCTAGGATTCATTTCTAATTTATTCTTACCAGTCCTGATCTGCCACCCAAAGCCATTACGGAAAAGTCAGGATGATGTGCTGTCAGAAACCAGAGAAATTGATGTCATCCACAGCAATAAGGCTGTAATAACTAGAGTCAAATTATTTTCAAGGACCAAGTAACTTTTCCAACATATCTTCATATGGCCCCTGGTGCCTCTTTTGCAACTTCAAAAATGTTTATTATCATAAATGCATAACTATGAACATAACATTTTGGGTTGAGGCAATATATGCTGCTTCTAATTAACATACTAAGATTACTGAACTGCAGTCGTGCACAAATCCTGCTTTCAAGTGGACATATTTAGCGTAGCATCTGTGAACACCACATCTGCATCTGGTGCTGTAGTGTTTTACATGTACACGTAGTCTTTAGGTACCGAACGGCGAGTACATATTACATCACATCTGCTCGGCATTTACATCCTCCTCTTACTCTTAAGTGGATGATTTAACTCATAAATGCCAAAACACGAAAAAGACAAGAGAGTGCGCAGCTGAAAGAATAATTGTGACGCTCGACAGCAAAACTGACATTTTGTTCAAATGTGCACTTTCTAAAAGCCCCGTGGAGGTACAAGGGGCATGCCCGGCAATGCCAGCCAACTCTGTGCAGTCACACTGTATCCTGATGCTAAGCACATTAGACAGACCAGGCCAAGCGCCCAAGCACATTAAACTCTTTCCTATTCAACACTCTGGCAAAAAGCGCTTATTTTATTAAATGGCATCCACAATGTATAAACTGGTCCCTAAAAATGGAAACAACTTGTATTCTTCCCAAAGGTCCATCAGGGGATTGTAATTTGTCACACAACTGAAAGTCCCACTCTGATAATCTTTTGATATATTTTCAGTGTTCCCAGCAAACCTGTGTTCTTTTCTAAGACAGTTTCTGCAAAAATGTGCCTCCGAGTTGTTCGTTGTGGGGCTGTTGGCGCAGCCTTAGCCTGCCCTCATTTCCCATCATCTCTTTTGTTTACATGCTTACAGCCCCTCACACTCCTGACCCAAAATTAACAGTGCAATTTTAAGCTTAATTTTCTTTATATCTGGCCTCCATTATCAGAAAAATGCAACAAGAACGTGTTAAAAAACACCAAAAACATGATTTGTTTTCCGCACAAAACTCACTTGGACTATTGTATTTGGTAAAAAATGAGGCGGATTGAAAGTATGAACAGCTGCAAAGTGATGTTAGTGGATAAGAGTGATATCATTGGAAAGACTGACTGAGACGATTGTGTTTTTTGAACTTTGACATGTGGTTATAGAATCATCGTGGATGGATTTAGAGAGTTTGAAAAGCTACAAGGGGCCTTCACTCCCCATGACACACAGCAGGCTGAAGCACTCACTGGAAAAATAACATTGGTTGATGCTGAGAATTTACAACACATATACCAAATAGGGAGTTGACAGCCCTGGGGTGCAGAGGGGGATAGCTGTATAGGATGATTCTTTCACACTGACAGAATCACTAGAGCTAAAATGTCAGCACAGTTGGAAGAGCAGTAAAGGGGGGGAGGGGGTTCATGTCAACTTTATTCCACAGTTAGCCTAAGCATGTGAAGGGGGAGTGATGATATCAAGGTTGTTTGACATATAAGGATCTTAGCGTTTCACAATGTGACAAGCTCTCACATAGGAAAAAAAAAACATTTTTTAGGGAACCATTTGTTCTTTATGAAGACCACAAAGACCACAGAGAAAACAAAAATAGATGAATTTTGCCCTCAAGTTTTACCTTTTCACTTTTAAAAAGTTAACATGTCTAAGTTTAAATTCATTTATTTAAAGTAAAGTACCTAAGTAAGATGTTAAATTGAAATGTTTCCACTGGCAGATGCTACAACAACTTGGCTAAGCCTCTGGCTCTCCAGTCTGGTGTCTGAGTGGATGGTGTCTTGATGCATTGGTTCTTCCTGGATCTTGCATGCTGTCTGCAGGACAGATCTGGGGTTCATACCTTCAACATTCAGTAGCATTGTGGTGAAAATCTAGTGAACGCATACTCACCTGAACACACCTGTTCACCTCTGCACAGATGATGCAGACTTGCCTGATCAATGAAAATGCAGCCCTACGGTTATTGTCTATTTGTATCTTTGCTCTCTTTATAGGGGAGGATGGAATGCAGAGGTAGAGCAGTCAACCTCTAATCAGAGAATTGCAGGTTCGCTTTCCGCCTTGCACTCCCATGTGTCGAAATGTCTTTGGGTAAAACAATGAACCCCACAATGCTCCTGGTGGTAACAATTTGGTGTGTGGCAGCTGAACCCGTTCAGTGGGTGAATGTGTGTGTGCATGGGAGAATGGGACTGGGACTGTAAAGTGCTATGGGCTTTAATTAATACATAAGTTAAGACATAAATATAATAGTTAAGACATATATATACACACAATTCAAAATTGATGTCCAATATTTTGTTTTTCTGTACCTCATCCTTTGTTCTCGTCTTTTCCTTGTTTTCTTTCTTAAATTTTCTTTTCCCCTCATCGTTTTATAGTCTGGTGCAAAACTTACATAAAGCAAAACATATCAGTAAATAATTTCTTGAAAGAAAATGCTAGTTTCAAATAATAAATGGCTTTTAAAAATAAATACACATACAGATACTCAGTTTTTATCAGTCAACTTAGCTGTGTAAAAAAAAAAAAGCATTTTATTAAGCCACACTCTTATTCCAGGAATATTTGCAGATTTATATAAATTATATAATTAAATGTGAAGTTGTTTTGTAACTCAATTGTTTTAATAATGAATATAAACTATAGTTCCACTTTTAAAGAAAGATATTAAAACAATGCTTTGAAGTGAATGAATATTTGGGATTTAATTTCTTTTTTTGTAATTAAAATAGTTATACATTGACAATTTATTATTAACTTAAGAAATTTTATACTTTTCTCTCCCCGTACCAACGAGACCTTCTTCATTTATTTTGCATACAAGTCAAATGGATAAAACAAGACAATATAAAGAAAAAGACAAAAGTTTGCTGGTAGGTTTTTATTTTTGCAACAACAAGCCTCTAAAACTATTTTACTGTCAGCAGGAAAAGAAAGATTTCAAATTAAAAGATTGTTTAAACTGTAGAGAACAGAACATTTGAAGCATGTTGTGCTTCTATGTTAGTTACTTTGCAATCTTTGGTTCACAAACTTTAGGAGTACTGGGGGAAATGAACTTAAGAAAAAACAAAAAAAAGATTTAAAAAAAACATTGTGACATTTACAAAAAATAAATTAAGAACAGACTTTTTGCATATTTTTTTGTCTTGTAAAAAGATTAGGAAGAAACTAAACTTAAAGGGAAACCGGAGAAGAAATTCTTTAAAATAAAGCTGATGACTTGTGCAGTCAAGAGAAATATATTTTTTTTACACATCAAAAAAAACAAAATGTGTTGTAGTAGCAGAATATTTTGCATAATAGACTAGCCAACATATGAAAAAAAAAGTCCTTTATCTTGCATACTATCAATTTTATGGAGTCCCTGATGGACAGCTTTATGTCTGGTTAAAACACTGGCACAGAATGACATTATAGACTGCATGTATAGATCCTTGATGCAAACAGTGATGAGAGTGCATGTTTGACAGCACTAATTGAGAAAGCAGTGGAGGCATCAATCACTACTAAAGCCAAACTCTAAATTTTGCAAAATGTCTTGCTAACCATAGAACCAAAGAGTCGACCTTTCTGAATATTAAAAGGGAATATCAGCACATAGCAACATGATCCCTAGCAACTGCGACAACACAGCTTCATTTGGCATGTGCTGCTGTAATTGACGAATGATCGCCTGCACAGAAAGAAGTGTCAGAGCTCAGAAAATCATTTCTTAACTAATAAGGGGTGTCAGCCACATAGATGGAAGATTTAAGCTTGTTATTTGCAATTAATGCTTGGGGAAGTATTATGTTATTGGACTTTATGGGGGATTGGTTAGACCAAATTACAATTAAAATGTAATTAAGTTTTAATAGCATCCAATCCGTCCTGCTTACCCACCACGGCCACTTTCCTCGAATCTCACTCCATCTGGTTCAAAGTTGGAGATCTTGATTTTACACCTGCACTTCAAAGACCTGACGGCATAACTTTTACTCCTATGATGCCAGAAAGGATTTTGTTTACAATGTACATCAGGGTTCTGCAACCCTCAACTCTTAAAGAGCCATTAGGTTCAATTTCTCACCGACCACAATCCCTAGGAGCCTCAAAGTCTCACTTCATCCATTGTTTTTTTGCATGAAAACAACTTTCTTTTTTCAAAAGGTGAAATAGTTTAAAACTTTTGACACATGTTCACTTCCTTTTAGATGAAAAACACCTTGTGCCACATAGGATAATCTCACTGCAGCATATTTAGCAGTGGACTGTGTTATGTCAGCAGTGACTTAAAATAAAAAAAAAGTATTTACAAATTATTTCATCGTTGTTTGTGCATCTCAGCGAGAAATTTGTAAATCCATCCAACTAAAATATCAGAGCTAGTCAATTGAACCATATTTTTTGGACCATGTGACGCACTTTAAGGCCAAATCCAAGTTCTTCACCTCCTACGGCTTCTCCCTAACCCAATTCAAAATCTTTGAATTTTGTCAATACATTTTTTTTTTCCACCTTATAATCTGATGCGCCTTCATTTTCTATTCTGGTTGTGCTTACTGACCTGAAATTGATGTTTTGTGGTACCAAAAAGCTGTCAAATGTTTGAATTTGGTAAACTAAAAAGCTGCACTGCTTGATGGATTGTTGAACCATTCCAGGTACCGTAGCCAAGATCCTTGTTAAGTGATACGTACTGTGCTTCAACTGTTTGTGAATGTTGAATAAAGTGAAAGTGAATGTGTGAATGGGACTGTGACTAAAGAAGGTAGAAAAGCGCTATATAAGTGTATGCTAGTTGCCATATATGCCAAAGTTTGACTTATCTGATGTTTCTGCTTTACTTAATGAGCCGTTTAGTCAAAAATAATAAAATTACTTTTTAAAAATTTAAAATTTCCTTTTTCTCTTTGACCAAAGGGCCACAAAAAAAGGGGTCAAAGAAGGCTCCGAAGCATCAGTTTGCAGACCCCTACTATCTATCTATCAATCTATATATATAGAGCTGCTCAGGAAGGGTTAAAAGATGCTGTCTGTGACAGTTTTTGAAACTGTGGCAATAGTGTGAGTCAGCGGGTGGCAGTCAAAGTTCGTTCACATTTTTTCTGTTCAAGCTTCACCTCTAAAAAAAGCCGGACCAGAACCTAGAACATGGAACCACACCATCTGATAAAGTGTTGACCTTGACGTCAAAAGTGAGGTCATTTCATCCATTAGAAAAATTACAGAAGACATTGAATCTGCTTTAAAGGCCAAAATGATTAGCTGTGTTGTCAACAGGTAGTTTTATTATTAACTGATGAGTAATCCTAAATTATTGGAAGGCAGGCAATGTGCAAGGTGATTAGATTCCAGACTCATCTGTTTCAAACAGGCTGTGCACAGTTGTGCAGTGTAGTGAAACAATTAATCCAGAGGCAATGCTGCATCTGGAGCACTCCACTTTTATCTCTGTGCTGGATTACAGTGCCGTCATTAATATTCACTCCTCTTAATCATGTCGACATGTCTTGGATACAGTCTATCATGGGGAATTAGGCTTGATCAAAAATCTTAAACCAACTGTAGTGTAAAGTATGCTTGGGTCGAGTGGTCTGTGTTTTTCTTGATAGAACTGATAGACGTTTTGAAAATAAAAAGCTTTACTTTGTGTCCTCCACCTCCAGACCCTCTTCCACAGTAAGTTCCATAAAGATCTGGTCTCTTTTACCAAGTCGTTCTAACTCTATTTAGAGCTCAGATTGATTTAACAATGGCCGTTTAAAAACCCCGCTCAGTAGTCTATAAACCAAAGCAACGTAGATTTTGTTTAAATTTTCATTTAAAGTATAGCTTCACTTATAGAAACAAATTGTTGAAGATGGTTTTGTCGTCCTTGTTTAAGACTTTGATGATGTGACAATATTCAGCCTCCTTTTCCCACCGCTAATGGAGTTAGATAATAGTTTATTTTAAGGGGGACAGAGCAATTTAAACTACATAATTAAACATGGTTAAAGATGCCAGAATTAGCCAAAAGTCTAGTTTTCCTCTGTAGTCCCCTGACCATGATGTTAAAAAGCATAAATAAAACACAAAATACATATACATACATTTGCTATACAAAATAGATGAAATAAAGGAAAGAAATTCTAAAATTAGGCTAAGAACAATATTTAAAAAAAGAGCATAAAATTCAAAAAAGCAATAAAATACATAAAAGCCAAATAAGAAAGCAATAAAACAAATTAAAGAAAATAAAATGCCAGACTATAGAGTATTAAAAGCCATTCATAAAGGTCAGTTTTTGGTTGACGTTTAAAAACTTAAGATCTGATGTCCTGTGCAGCTATGCAGGCATATTATTCCATAACAGAGCCAGAAATGGAAAAAGCATAGTCCCCCAGTGTTTGGGGTGACCTGTGCACATGAAACACAATGTGATCCTTTTTTTATTTTTATCATGTTCAATTATTGTTTAGTGTACGAATGTTGCACTGACCAAAGAGCACTTTTTAATAACAATTACAAGATAATTAGATCTGAGAAAAACTTAAGTTATTTTAATATCATTTTTAGCTATGAATATTAGCATTTGTTCTTTTAATAATTTTAAGCCTCTTGTTTTTTCCACTTGATTTCTCAAACTGTGTGATAATACTTCATTTCTGTATTTTAACAAGGTTTGAACCAGTTTTCCATTTATTTTTTGTTCCATGTCAGAAGGTTATGAATATGCAAATTGGTTTCACAAGGCACATTTTCCAGGGCAATGTGAGAACGCCTATGGTTCAGCAGATTGACAAGTACACTGGCATGAGATGAGTGATTATCCTCTCACGTCAGAGCAGCAAATCTTAACGATGAGACCTGGCCAGTGCCAAATCCTACAGTATAAGTAAATAAATGTCTAGAACTATAAAGAAAAATAGCAAACAAGTTCATTTTTGTGTAATGGTGTCCAAACACAAATACTGTAACAAGCAGAGCCAAAATAGCTCCTGTGTTTTGAATAAAAAGTTAACATCAGTGGGTGTTCGCTGTAATTTGTAACTACAAGACACATAATTAAAATTTCTGTCACCTAAACTCTTTCATGTGGGTTTGTAGTGGACAAAGAATAAAGACTTTGATAAGCCATTTCACACAGATGAAAAGATCCTTTCCCGCCACAATCAATGATAGGCTTTGTTACTTGCTTTGATCCCAGCATCGATTCTGTGATCCATTTCAAACAACAGCTTTCTGAACAGAAGTCAGTTACATCCACCAAAATGCTTAACTTGTCCAAGAATATTAAGATGTTTCAGTGTGCAAAGCTTATGGCTAATACAGTCTAGCCATCTGTCCAAAAAAGACAGTCTGTACCAAAAATAGAATGAAATGCAAGCTGAACTCCTTTACCTCTCATGCTGATACCAAGTTAGCACTGATCATGTCATTCTTGTTCTAAGAAAAATTGGGCAGTTCCTTTTTCCTATAAGCATTAGATCCTGTTTAATTGGAAGTTAATTATTTGTACCATATTTTCTGCACTATAGGGCGCACCAGATAATAAGGCGCACCATCAATGAAAGGTCTCTTTTTGAGTTCATGTCAATAAGGCGCATTAAGGGAGACAAACGTCAGAGGTAAGTCCGTCAGTCAATCAGGTATTAACTATGTTCACAGTAACTCTAGAAAATGTTCGTAACAACTCATTAATCATGCATTACAACAAACCCCAACCTTGATTTTTGCAACACATTATAAAATGACTGATACAGCTAAAACAAATGTTACTGTGAATACACCAACTCCCATCCTTGGTGTAACACGGAATAAATATACATACTCCGGCACTGCTACACGTTACCATCTTTATAATAAATGGTAAACGGCGTATACTTGTACCACTACGCTCCCTGAAAGCCGAAAGCGCTGTACAGTCACATTCACTCTACCACATGCTGACAGTGTGTGCCCAAGGACACTTCAACAAAGGGCAAGGCGGAAAACAAACCTGCACTTTTCCGATCAGATGTGGACAGCCAAACCTCTGCACCATGGCCACCCAACCTTGATTACAACACATCAAAAGTCAGACATACCGCTAAAACCAACGTAACTGTAGACACTGACTCACAATCTTGTTAGTAATATGTATTAAAAAAAATAAAATAAAATAAAAAGTCTGACATCACTATAGGTTAGTATATTTACAATAACTCCCAACCTCGTTTCCAACTCATACAAAAACAGACTGGCATTTTGACCAAGCGCCATATGTCTCAAAATTGCTTCGGAAATCTGTAAGCTCTACCAGAAATGATGAAGGCTTTGAAGTTTGCTTTATAGTGCGGAAAATACACGGAGCAAATTATGTACATGTTCATGCAAACAATCACTGTAATTGTCCAAAGTTAAGCTTTTAAAAACCATGAAAAATCATTTTTGAAAAAGAAAAGTGGCATCAAATTCACCTTCAAAACACTAGATCATGGCTAGGCTGCAGCCAACCCTTTACATTTATTAGAAGTAGTTTCCTGCTCCAAAAAGCACAATGAAGGAAGGAATGGTAACAACTCTGCTGACCAAGAGAGTCCAATTTGTGCCTTTACTACTTGTTCTTATCTGTATGGTATGGTCACAAAGTGTGTATGAGTTTATTGGGGACACACTAGTCCAAGAGTCCAGAGATCCAGAGTGTCCTTTCCATCTTCACTCTTTTTGGTTCTTGCAATTAAAATTATCATTAATATTGTTAATTATTATCATTAATTAATGATAAAAAATGAAAGGTTTTGGGTATAGAGCCTAGTATTAAATTGTGCATTGTAAGCACTCAATTCATCCTTTCAAGGTCCTTGAGGTCCATTGCTGTCTGCCTTCTACAGCTCCCGAAGGTTTCTTTGACATCAGTCCTACACATCATAGTTACTCAGCTACCTTCTAGTAACATCCCTGTCTTTTCTCAATTCCATTCTTTTCACATCAGGATTCCATCCGTTTAAAAATTTAGGTCTCTTAACTGTGACCCCCAGTATGTGATCTTTTTAAGTCTCACTTTATTCAAGTAATGCATACATGATTTAGAAAGCAGGGGGTGAACAATGGGGCTTTAATGCTCCTAATGAAAAAAATTCATATGAGGAGAAACCAAACGCCAAGGTGAAGTCTAACTAAAATCAAAGTCAAACCATGTCAATGTCAATGTGCTGCCAGATCTTATAACTGGAAAAAAGTCAAGATTGAAATGCTTGACTATTTGAAATGATTGCATAACAACAAAAATACTGCATTAGGTCATTCAAAATGCCATCTGAGAGAGGTTACACAGGAGCAACCCTAAACAAAGACTATAAACCCCAAACCAGCATCTGAAGAAGAGAGGCCAGTGTGGAGCAAATGAGGATGCAGGGCAGCCATGCCTGTGTGGAGACAAAATGCTGAGGAGAAAAGATTAGGACGACAGAGTGGGAGATAAAAGAATGAGAGAAAAGGCATTGCTGAGCACTTCTGCCCCCTGGAGGTGGTTTACTGAAAGACATCACCATGAATTGAAGGCTGCAAAACAGCCGTGGCAGGAACGGTTGTGACTAGTCTAGGGGTTTCTGCATATTGCACCACCTCTGTCTCATAAGGAGGGGCTTTGATCTCTGCATACATTTAAATTCCAAATAGGCAAAAAATACCAAGGGGTAAAAGCTCATTCATTCATAAATGCAACACTGTTGAGCAAATTGTGCTTGATTTGAAGGATATTTCAAAGGTTTGATGTCAGACTTCACAGTGACAGTTGAGTCACTGAATCGGCAGTGATATTCAGGACTGATTTGATAAAAGACACTCAAGTCCTATGTGCATCTCGGTAGAAACATCTTTGTTTAACCTTGTTAAATAGAACTGAGGAATCCAAATGGAAAAAGAAAAAAATAAACCAAACCTGACTGAATATGAATAAGACATGTGGTTTTGCTTTTACAAATGCCATGCAGATGTCCCTGAACAGCGTGCCTGTAGTTTAGGGTTTTAGCCAGCAGATGGCATCAGCAGTTAGTGCACACATCAACCATCTGGGTCAGTGCCCACATCAAGACAGTTACAATCCAACTTTTTCCTCTTTATCCCAAATACATAGCTTACAATGTTTGAATGCACACATTTGTCCCCTATTGGCTTAATTCCACACTTGTTTATGTCACCCCCCCTTTTTGTTTTGTCTCTCTTTGTTGCGGTTATCTGGTTTACCCTCATCGCACTTATTTAACAATGCTTTTATCAGCTCCCAAAGCTTTCAGTTTGACAGAATGTGTATGTAAAAGGAAAACAGAAAGCCATAAATCATTAGTATACGAGTTAAGGAGAATGGTAAAACCTGTCTGAGTGATCAATGGAAACGTCAGAAGTAGGAAGGAGGAGATTAGATATTGACTTAGGTAAATGGAGTGAGGCGAAAAGAAATTGTCTTTAACTAACTGGTGTTGATATGTAGTGCTTTCAATTTTGCTGGTTAAAATGGAAAAGATGCTCAAACTATGGTTACAATGAACGTGTAGTACTCATAATCTCTGGGAGAACAAACCAAAGAATAACCAAAGGGCCTTGTCATGCGACATGGAAAGGGTCAATGTACAATTTTAATTCATATGTCAACATTTATTGCTCCTCAATTATCTTAAAGGACAAAAGAAATGTGTAGTTTTTTTGTAGTTCTAAAGTAGATTACATTTTTATTTATAGTTATTTAGGTAACTTTTTAAAGAAATAAATAAATAACTTGATATAGAAATAAATAAAACTTTTGCCAAATTTTGCAGATGATCAATTTTGCTGTAATCCTATCTGGGTTATGCCTAACGACTATCATTCGACATCATACAATGAGAAAAATACAAACAAGACACTTGGAGGAAGAAAGACGTAAAAAGTGCTTAGTTTGAGGAGTATATTCCTTTTAAAATAAATTTAAAATTGTATCTGTTAAAAACTCTTGAAAATTCCAGAAATTAACAAAATCATGAATGCGGCTCTACTGAGATTCAATATACTAAACAGACCAAACCAATTCCATGGTAAAATGCAATGTTATTTGATTTTTGTTTTGTCTGTTAAATTAATATTGTATTCCAATATTACAATGATATTTTAGATTGAATTACACACTGCTATAGAAAACCCAATGATGCTTGTATATAAAGCAATAGCTGTATGTTTAACATTATAACACTTAATAAATTATTACCCTTTAATAGATATATCAAATCTTACCCAGGTTTTGGAAGCATCTTGTTAGGCACACCACAGCTATATGACACTTGGACAGGCCTTTTCCATCGAGAGCATGCAAGGATGGCTGCTGGGGCAAAAAGAGGACGTAAGGGTAACAAAAATATACCAGATTGACAAAGTTAAATATAATTTATTATTTTAAATTGATAGTTGGATGGGTGAAAGATTGCAGTCAGAACAACGGGTGATTGTAAGTTATTTACAGCACTGTGCTCTATAGAGCAAAATTGTCCCATAAGAGGCTAAAGTAAATTTATTTTGCATCATTTAACATGGTCTTAACGATTAATATTGCCATTTTGCTTTTTATTTATTGTATTATGAGCTCAAAATATATAAGGAAAATGTCAAACATACATTCTCATAGGGAAGCATGGGTTTAAACGTTGAACCAGTAAACATTAAAGCAGAGGTTACAAGAAATAGAGGTTTTCAAGAAAGTTAATATAATTAATACATGTAGAGATTTTTATCTAAATTAATTTGGCTATCCATTACAAAATAATTATGCAATACCTACCTTGCTTGTGATTTAGTCAGCTTCGGCCAGCAGCTAGCACAATAAAATCCCAGGAATTAGGCTGTGTGGTGCCTTTTAAATTAAAATTACATTAACTTCTTTAATTTGGTAACTTTCAGTAAGGCTAAATGAACTTAAATCAATAGGATGTTCTTAATCTGTTGTGGTACAAAGTATGAAGACAGACAGACTACAAGGAAGCAGAATTGCAGCCTGGTCTGCACTGGCTGTTCCAGCAGATGTTCTGCATCAAGTAATCAAGGAAACACGGTCTTCACTCTTTGTTTTAGCAAAAAGAAAAATGATTTTACAAAATCTAAAAGCACCTTTTTTGGATTTGGAAAATGTTAAAAGTCATTTATAAATAAATAGCCGGTTTGCTGTGCTAAAATTAAAAAGAACTGTCAAAAACAGTTGTTGACGTCTGAATTAGGAAATTCCCCATAGCAACCAGTGGACGTTTAGTATTGACTGCTGTTTCATTTTTCTTCCCTTCTTTTTTTTTTTTGTTCTTTTTTCAAGGCCACACCATCAAAGCAGGAAGGGCTCGTGAGCAGCCGCGCGTGCCTCCCGTCAGGCGTCACGAGCCCGCAGCGTGCGCACGCGGACACGTGCCTGCATATCAACGCTGCTGGAGAAGTTGCACGCGGCAGCGCTTGTCACTTGATCTTGAACATCGCAGCAGAGCAGATAGGAGAAGATAAAGCGATAAAAGCGGGGCAGGCCTCTATACGTACAGATGGGCATGAATGAGCACAGATATAAGTGCTGACATGAAATTCTGTCAAAGGGTTTATGCTCCGATTTTAGTATTTTACCGCCAAATTGTCTTAATTAAAACAACTATTTAATTGGAATTTAGTGTTCTTTAAATTTTGGTAATAAGTAAGCAGCCCATACTTCCCTTTAAGTGGAAGGACAACAATCTAACTCATTGTAAATAATATACACACATGCAGTCTAGATTTTTGGTTGTTAACCCTCTGCCATGGAGGGTGAACAAATAGGAACGTAAATCTTAAAAAATACCAATGTTTAAAAGCAAAATTTTCTTTTAAATTTGAAACCAGAATGACAATTAAGGAACCCAAATCATTCCTATCCCCTAAAAAGTGGCATTAAAATAGAATGTTTAAGCGCTGAAACAATGATCTGAAAATGGAAGATTCTGTCAAAGATGAACCAACTGATAAATTAAAGTCCAAAGATAAAAATTGACATTCCAAAAGCCAATAAAGGTCTCTATTTATATCTAAGGAACTAAACTTTAAAAGAGACCACACAACTCATGTGTGCTCTATAGTGAGGGGCATCAAAGTTTGAAAGACAACAGTTTGTCAGTCTGTGTTTAGTAAAAACCAGGGGGTAACAATTATTTTACTTAATCAATGAATTGATGTATATTCCTACAATCCGACCAGATTAATCTGTCAAAGGAAAATTGTTAGGGAGGAGGTCATTCCCTGGTGCTGAAACCAGCGCTTGATCGTTGCCAAAACTCCTGTTTGATGAGCCTGATTGCTTATTCCTAACTTGGTGTTATCTGGTTTAATATTCATATGTTTTAAGTAGCATCTTTAGTATAGTAAAATACAGTGTTAAATACCTAAGAGATGCTCTATCTGATCAGATAGTCTGGATGGCATAACTATAGCCTTCAATTCCACAGCTAGAAACCTTTATTTTACCAGGGTTTATCATATAAGGCTCACAAATCACAGGCTTGTAAAACTGCATTTTTTTTCATCTACGCAGTAGATCTAGGATCAGAAATATATTTTCTAAAAGTCATACTAAAAAACTCATCCAGGCATTTGTTACGTCTAGGCTGGATTACTGTAACTCTTTGTTAGCAACGTGTCCTAAAAGTTGCTTTAAAAGTCTTCAGCTTGTTCAAAATGCAGCAGCAAGATTGTTTGCAGGAACTAGCAGAAGAGATTACATTTGTGTTAGCTTCACTTCACTGGCTACCAGTTGAATCTAGAATCAAGTTCAAAATCCTCCTGCTAACCTATAAGGCCTTAAATGGTTTGACCCCATCCTAACTTGACCCTTTGCTCACAAAAAGCAAGACTGCTTGTGGTACCTAGAATTTCTAAAAGCCCATTTGGAGGTATTTAGCCATCAAGCTCCTGCCTTATGGAATAAGCTCCCAGCTCATGTAAGAGAGGCCAACACAGTTTCTACGTTCAAAGTTAGGCTACAACATTCCTTTTTGGACAGCTAGAATAGCTGTATTTAATAAACCAATATCAACAATGAGTCACATCGACAGCCACAAATTATGTTATGAATCAAATCATTGTTAAAATGAATCATTACGCCCCAATACAGATACATTTCCACTGGTAAGTTAGAGGAAGGGTGTAGAATGACCTGATCAATCTTAAATGTTATAATAATGTTGGGTTTTTGTTTAGCAAAAGTTAAAGGAGCAACCCTCCATTGTGAACCAAGGAAGAGGCAGAGAAAGTCTTTGCTTCTAAACGCAACTCAAACATTTTTCTGTGGCTTCAAAAGAGCGTGTTAGTGGCCCAAGCAGCAGCAACAGCATTGTGGCAACTGTTGCCAATTATTACCATCTCCCTTATCATAAATGAGCCCAACCTCTTCCTCAATTGACCCAAATCAAGCTTCGAGTCCAGGGATGGACAAACTCCCGCCCAACTCCATGTTTGGCCCCCTAATAAAACAATATCAGAGACACATCTTTTTTTTTATTTAATTTTTTAATCTGTTATCATTACAGTTTAGTGTAGATTAAAAAGCAAAAAGGCGGGGCCTGTCCACAGACACTCAATTTAATACAAACATACCTGTTGGCTCCAAAACTCTTCACGCACAAACAAGTCAACACGTACAACTAGCTTACACGCACCTACTTATGCATACAAACAAACACATCCATCTTCATTCATTTTCTAAATCCCTTACAGGGTCAAGGGGTTGTCCTGACTATTGTTGAAAAAAGGTGGGGTACACCATGGACAGGTTGCCTGTCTGTTGCAGAGCACACAATCACTCCCCTACCCCCTCACACATGCACACCTAATGGGACAATTTAGAGTAACCAATTCACCTATGAAGCACTTGGTGTCATATAATCTTCCATTGACCAAACAGGAGCACGTATTTAGCCCTTGTGCTATCCTAGGCACTTTAACATTGGGAGTTGGGTCATCTAGACCCACTACACAGTGCGCTAAACCTTTTTTTCTTCTTTTTTCTTGTAATCTTCACTGGTGTCCATGGATTACATGAAATCTTTCCACCTTTATCCACCTTTGTCGTGGTAGGGAGAACATGTCAATGTAAGGGTGGGGTCATCTACGATAGCACAAGGGTTAGTAGTGACATTTGAATGGCGTCCCTTTTAATTCACGGAAATTTCAACCATTTGAAAATTGATCATGGAGGAGAAATTAACAATTGCGGTTTGTGTCCTGCCAGAATTATATGACACCAAGTCTTTCAAATATCGGAAAAGAACTTTGAAAGAAAATGCTTGAAGCTTGATTCACGAGATTTGCACCGCTTTGACAGTACCTTCGCCAGTATCAGATGATGACATAAATAAAATAAAATACATAAACATAATTTAATTTAAATAATTTTAATTGGAAATTATTTTAATTTTACAGAATCCAATGACTTCAATTCAAAATGAAAGACCCTGCACTTCATAGAATCATCTCAATGCAGTAAATGTAGCAATAGGTGATGTAATGTCAGCAATGATTTAAAAAAAAAACTATACACGGTTTTCGTTGTCATTGATGGTGCATTTTAGCCAGAAATTTGTAACACTAAGAAACTAAAAGTAATCCGAACCAAGTAAGTAATCCTTACCAGATTCTGTAGCATATGGTGTTCATGCGGGACTGTCGCAACCTGATCCTAGCTCATGAACTCCCATTTGGAAGAGGTTTGGAGCGAAATTTCGAAGCGATGCTAATCTTGGGAATCCATCAGTCGCAATTAAAATTCTTGAATTTTGTTTTACAAAAGACAGTTTGGCAAATAATTTAATGTGCATACTTAAAATTGATGTTCTGTGCTACACAGCGCTAAAAAATGTGTCAAAATATTTGACTTATGTAAATTGCAAAACTGCACAGCTTCATGGATTGCTGGAGATTTACGACTTTCACAGTCAGGAGCCGAGTAAAGCAACAGTAACTAAACTTCAACTGTTTGTGAATGAGTTGAATGAAGTTTGACTTGTAAGACTGCTTTTTTGCGCTTGATGCGCCGTAAAGTCCAAAAAAAATTACTTTTAAATATTGAAAACATTGTATTTTACCTTCAGAGGGCAACAAAGGTCAAAGAAAGAGCCACATAAGGCTCTGGAGCCTCAGGTTGCAGTTCTAAACCAAAAACATGGCTACTCTCACTGCAGTCTCCTACACCTTTCCTTTTTAGTCCTACTGACACTCTTTTGTGAATCTTTTTGAAACCTGCCTCCACCCATACCATGCTGCTTGTAGTCACCTCCTCACCTATTTCTCTCCTCCCCCTTCTTTACCTCTGCCCCCTGTAACCTCTCTGTTCCACTGTCTGGGTTTGGCTAACATCTATTCCTCTCTATTCCAGAGTAAACCTCGATCTCTCTAGATGTTCCTCCTACACAATTTGAAATCACCTCACTGGTCCTCACTTACCACATTAAAACCCAGCTGAAGCATCTGTCACAATTTGTCTTTATTTTTCTCAACGTCCTCTAACTCTATGGATGCCCTCCCTATCCCCCCCACTACCTTTACCCCCTCTTTACCAAATTTTAATCCTTTCATCCCAACTATATGCTCTCCTAATCCATTTATCAATTTCATTTTATCACATAGAGTCACTTTCACGCTTTACTTCATCTATCCATTCACTTTTCCTTTCTACTATTGAACTTTATTTGATGTTTACAGTCGGAAAAAAATGTACACAAGATGACCCCTCAGCACAGAGTCTGCAACATTGCCATCCGTTGCAGATCCCCACACAGCCTGGTCAGATTCCCATTCATCTGACTAAATATTTCAATACAAACTCTTTCAATACAAAGTGGTCTTTGTTAATAAATAAATAAAGTTCTTCTCTATTTTACCGCATGGCTGCTTTTGTCAGAATTTAGAAATCCAGCAAAAATCATTAAACAAGTGAGGTAAAACAAAAGCAATATTCTCCAAATCAATATTATTTCTAAATTAGGAGCAGCATGTACATCCAATCACTTCAAGCAAACAATGCCATCAAGGTCTTTGATTTACTGTCCCACAGCCAAAGTAACACAATATCACTTATTTTTGGACAGCAGATTTGGTTGTGGTGTTATTTAAATCTATTTAAATCATCTTTTTTTTTTGTCTGCTCCTGATTCAAAATGATTTAAATAAAGAAATACTCAGAAATGCAGTTTTAATTTTAGTTTTCTTTATATTTATGTTTTCAATTGTGAGTAAAATGCCACAAGATCATGTTAAAAACATTAAATATACGACTTTCATTGGAGTGGGTCTTTAAATATTCGTAAAATTAAAAGGAAACATGGTTAAAAGTAGGCCTGCACAATATACCGCAAATTTATCGTTATCGCAACATTAAGCTGTGCAATATGCATACCACAAAAGATGGCGAAAATCGCAATAAATGGTTACCTTAAATGTGCTAAAACAAACTCATGGCAGCTTGAAATATTGAACAATTGAAATGAATCCCTTAATGCATTTAACCAATCGGAAGGACCCGTTTACCTTGTTGATCAATCAGATGAGCCCTTTTATGTTTCATGTTTGCCTCCTACGTGAACAAGGGTCATTTGGAGGATAATTTTTAAACTGTTGTAGTGAAATGGAAATTATTTTTTTGGTTGTTTTGCTATTTGTTTATATACCGCAAATTATATAGTTATCGCAATATTAATCACCAATATTGCATATCGCAAGTTTTCCTCATATCTTGCAGCCCTAGTTAAAAGCAAGTCTCACCAGGTTCTTTTGCTAATATTCTGCTATCTTCATTTAAGCTTATTATCTTCGTGTATTTAAGTGTCTGGTTGACAGTACATCCTTATTAGGTTCTCTGCTTTGCTCATTCTGTTGGTTTTCCCCTGTAATTCAAGAACTTGTGTTTGAATTGATGTGTTTTTAGTAGCTAGTGTTAATTAAAAGTTTAGGGCACTTCTGTCCATTGTTCATGATTTTAAAAAGTGTTGAAAACTCATCAACCATAACATCCTTCATAATGTATTTTTTTCATTTAAAACGTTTTATATTACACTAAATTTGTATAATGTTTTGGAAAACTACACAAACATTGTCAGTCCAAAAATCCAACAAATGCTGTAAAATAAAATGTTGGTATCTCAGGTTTTCTGTGCGTAAAACTCGAGTCCAAACTGTCACTAAAGGGGGAACCGGTGAGTAAGCGCTGTGCGTGTGTGCGCACATGTGGATGGGAGGGTCATATAATGAATTAAAAGAAAGAAATAGTGACCAAAAACAGCCACCAACTACCCCCTACCCCAACCCCCTTCCTCCAGCCTGGGGTTTGAATTAATGTGTTTCTATTTTTGGCTCTCCCGTGTTTCCAGGGGAAACCTAATGACGCAATGACGTCAATGCAGGTCACCAGCAAAAAGCAGACTGGAGGAATTGAGTGGCTTCCATTAGAGGTTTTGCAGCATTTTCCAGAGAGGAGGGAGGAGGACAAAATGGATTAAGATTGAGAAATGCACAGAAGTACAAATTATTATTATTCGTTGTATTATTATAAATACAGGGCGAAATTAATAGAAGGCAATGCGACTGACGTCTGGAAAGGATGGAGGGAGGGTGGAGGGGTGGTGGTTGGGGGGACCCTAGTGCTGCATATGAATGGGTGCCGCTTAAATTCCCAGGGATTATTGGAGGGAAAAAAGAAGAGGACGGAAACACGGGGTCCGCGGTTCCTTGGATCGGAGCAAAATGGGTGAGTCTTTTCTGTCAAATTATTTTTATTGCATCTTTTTTTGCTTATTTTTGAAATATTTAAAATGAGAAAAAAGAATAAGCTTCCGCTGGGGTTTGGCGCTCAGAGAGAATAATTAATGCATCTCCGAGTTTGGCGGTGGAGCGTGAGTGGCCATTGAGTCGGACTGATGAGTGATCATGGTGGTGGGGAGGGGGGATTCGAGTAAAATGGGTGGGGGGCATTAATCCTCAGTAAAAGTGTCTTCGTGTTGACTTTCAGCGAGTTGATTGCAATCCTTTCTATGATCACACCGTGGCTGTGGACGTGCGCCGTCCACAGCTGCTCCGACGCACCAACAATCCCGCATCCATCCATGTCTTTGGAGATATTATCCCCATGCATGCCCCGATAAGAGACATTTTACAACCCAAATGCAAGTCTGAGGTGTGGCGATAATCGGTGCAACAATTGCCAGCTAATTGTAGCGCCAGTCACCCAACGGCTTGCATCATTTTGGATGCTGCCATGCAAAGGTTTCAGAGTTATGAAGGCAACGTTTGATGCTTTTGCCATTTCGAGTCTGTTGGATAGGTAAAGGGCGGCAAGATGTACCGTTACTTATTTTAGGGTGTCGGATTTTAGGACAAAAAAATAATAAAATAAAAAAAGCGCTCGCATGCACGCGGAAGTGCGCGCTCGCACAGGCGTGAGTTCCCTTCTTTGCAGGTTTCACTGCGTTATGGCAACAAGTGCCAATTCACGCGCGATCAGTACCATACACAGCCCCCTTTTTTAATCATCGTGATGCCTCAGAAAAGCCTGACTTGAATTTTCTCTTTTTTTCCTCTTTTATCATTCTTTCTTTACACATTGTATTTTTGTTTTCAATCATCAGCAAACCAATTTCGCTCCTTTCTGTCTTTATGAGGGGCGTTTACCTGAGAGAGTTGGGTTCAGAACCATGGCCAGCTCATGGCGTTTTCAGCACCATGGAGAGGGCTCACCCATCGGCCGTCTTTTCTACACGAAATTCCCTTTTGGTCCTTGTCTGATCAGTTTGTTTGAAATTGTTGCACCTACCCCTACACCTCTGGAAGACCTGACAGCTTCAGCTGGCCTGTGCAGCCAAGACCACAAAATCATAAGAAACTCTTAGTGCCTTGACAGGCAACACCAAACAGAGAATAAAAACACACTGTTTCCATGTACAACGATATCTGAATTTGGGACAAATTAGGAAGAGGAGGAATTGTGACAATTTTCCCTCTCATGTGACGCACACTGTGAGGTAAGTGTGGCAGATGCCGACGTGTGCAGATGGTCCAGTCTACCAGTCCCTATTCGCTTCGGGTTTGACGTAACTCGCATGTTCAGACAAAAGGCCTGTCGTCCAGATGAGGCCCTTTGCTGGGCGCTCCTCCTCAAAAAAGCCTTTTATTCAGGATCCTGATCTTTACTGAGGCATGACTTTCCACAGTGAGGATCTGAAACTTGACTGTTTATTTCGAAAAGCTTTTTAAATGAGCCTGGGACAAATCATATTTCCAGATTCATGTCAAAGATAGAAAGGCTGTGGCGAAGGAGGAAAGGTGTAAATCAGGTGTACAACAGAAGCAATTTTGCATTATATTTCCTGAACCCTATGAAAACAAAACATTTTTTTAAAAAATGTCGTAATCCCCTCCTAATCTGTAACTTTTCCAGAGAGAAGTTTAAGTTTTATACAGGATGACATCCTGACATGAGTGTCTACTAGTGTACAAAGTTTGGATTTAGAAAGAGGAGTTCCATCAATGCTATGTGTTATTATTTCAACTGCCATGTTAGGATACAACGAGTAGATTTGGCAGGACACTTTCAGAGGTTTTATCATCTTCATCTTGTAGTTGGAGTGTAACAATCTAGGGAAGGTACAGACATCTAACAGACCTCCTCCTGTGACATGGACATTTTTTAAATCTCCATTGTTCAGTACATTTACGTAAATGTTGGTGGATAAATAAAGAATAAAAAAAATTCATGGGTGTTGATACAGTTTTCTATCTGTCACAATATTAGAAACATTACACTCCTGCTTTAAGTAACTGTTTTCAATCTGAGGATTTATTTGCAAATCTTTTGTACACTTTGAATCTACATTGAACATGGAGGTTCTACATTGTAGAGGTATTTTTCAGGCAAAAGTGTTCCCTTATTCCTTTTTAGGCTGCTCAGAAACCGCGGACTGATTTGCAATGACAAGCGAATGAAACTTCATCAAGTGGAAAGAAGACGTGCTGAAACAATTGTTTAGGCAACAGTGTTGTCGCTGTGTTGATGATCAGATGCAAGTGTGTAACTGCATTGTCCCCTTGAAACCCAAATTTTCAGATGTTGAGGTTTCGGGTTCTTCAGATTGTGTCTGTGTGGACTAAGTCATCCAACATTTTGGCAATAATGTTCTTTTTTCTCACCTACAGGAATCCATCCTTATGATGTTAGAAGCTTTCTGCATCCTAAATTTTATGATCTAAAAGGTGTGTGTGGGAACTTTAACCAAAAAATATGCTTTTTTTTCGTTTTTTTTGAAGGTTTTTAAACTTAAACAGAAAGAACAACAAACAGAAAATCCAATGATCAGTCCAAATCTGCGCAAATGTGATTTTTCAGAAGGACGAGAATAATTTTCAGCTCATATTCAGAAAAGGCTTTAATCACGTCACTTTGATCAGAATTGTCTGAATTTGGCTTTCTGGTTAAAACTGGGATCTGGGTATAACAATGAAGCAATAGACAAGCAACACAGGTGGAAACTCATTTTGACTGAGACATAAAGTGAAGACAAACCAGAGAGAAGTCCTGAATTGTCTGTTTTTTCTCCCATTCTTCATTCAGAGAAATTGCTGGTTTCTCATTTTTAAGACCCTATATGGAAACCAAATGTTTAATAGCAATGTGTTTTTGAAAACAGGAGTTCTCTAAATATGGATCTTACATTTGTCTCTGTGCTTTCCAAAGTCCCCCAAATGTGCTGAAAGCTCCTCTTCTTTCTCCTTTCTCCAGGTTCTGGAATCATCGTTGTCACAGGACACATTTACGGCATTGTCCTTTGTGGGTCTTTTTGCGGTCTGGGCTTGCTGTTCCTAAGGAAGTAGCCAGGAAGCCCTTACCCCAAAAAGTATCTTCAGTGGATTCTGGCATCTACATTGGCTTTTCCTCTCTTGCTGATGGAATTTGCCACTGAACTTCTCTGTGATGGAAACTCATCAAAGGCATGGCAAAAAGGGGCACCACTTTTAGTTATCTGTAAATGCAGAAAAGGGATTTTGAAGGAAAAATCCCAGAGGTTTCAATGACTGGTGTGGCAGAAAATTTTAGTCTGTGTTGGAAAATCCTTGTAAAGATCATCTGATTAATCTAAAAAACAATCAGGTCAGCTGTTATTACATCCCCTTAAGGTTTAAAAGTGCAAAGCTAACCATCCTGTAGTGAAAACAAATCAATTTTTAGTGTGCAAAATCAGGTGGGACTCAGATTGTACATTGCTCAGTTAATTACTTGCCTTTTTAATGGTGAAGTTTGGTCAAATCTAAATTTCTTTAATATCTAAAAAGGTCAAATAATTTCAATTTCTAAGAAATATGTCCGATTCCTATGAATTCACTTCAAAGCTCTTGCTGCAAATGTCTATATTCCTACAGAACTGTGTATTTTCATTTTTTTGGACCAAAACCCTCTTTTATACACAAATAATGCTCTACTCCTAACCATACGTGGCCTGACATTCATAGAACCACCTATTGAAAGTACGTAGACCGGATGCACCCGCTGAATGAATAATCTGAGAGAAAATGGATGTGTAGCTTCAAGCCTTTGATGACCTACGTGTTACATAAACGTGATTATTCCCCCAAACCCATGAACTCTCACAATGGAGTTTATGTACATCAAAACCAGAGGCATTTTCGTGCCCTGTTGAAGACGGAGACGTCATTGCTCAGTGTTGTGTTCACCAAAGAGGGTCTTTGCTGCACAGAAACAATCAGACATGTATTTTTAAGTTACATGAGTGACATACTTTTGTCTTCTTTTTTCTTGAGTTTCTAGTCGATACAGACAATTTCTGGAGCTGTTTAATATGCTTTTTTAGTATTGCTCTGCCAAACAATGAATACTTGTTTATATGCAAATCTTCATTTAAAAAAAAAAATCTCAAACCAAATGAAGTCAGCGTTTGTTTTTTTTACTCGATTGCTCCATTTGTGCATTTTTTTATAAACTGTGACGAAATCATATACCAGATATTTTGCTCCAAAAAGAAGCAAATGTGTGAAAAGTAAAGCCTAAAAATGCAACTCTACACACACCGTCTACATCTTCCTCATTCTTCCGTTTTTTTGTGGTCTTAAGGAGCTGCATCCACCTATCCCATGCTAAATCAGCCATACTTCCTCCCCCAGTGGTTGATATAAAAAAAGACTCAGCAGGTTTTTAGTATTGCCCCCTCCTACACCCATCAAGTTAGCAAACAAGTCCCTTTATCGTTATGTAGATAGGAAGTAGATATTCCCAGTTAAACTGTGGCACAATTTGTGTGTCACACGTTGCCCTAGGAAATAGGGCAGTGCCTCATCCCTGTCATCAGGCAGGCATGCGGGGCAATGGATGTAGTTTTGCTCCTCTTCTGCTTGTAATAGAGTAAATTATTGGAAAAAAAATATCAAAACTTAATGCTCTCAATATTTAAGTCCATATTGAATGTATTGGTGTTGACCAAACAATAATCTTCTTTCAATAAATTGCTTTTATTGTATGATTTTATGCCTAAATGCTTCATGTTAGTGACAATTTCTTGATTACACATCAGAAAATTTGTAAGATTTCACTTCTGTTTCATGACAAATAGAAATTGATGGTAAAAAAAAAGTCAAGGAGAGTTTATTTCACCAAAAAATGTAAAAAAAATAATAATAAGTACAATTCCTTTAAATTTGGAAAAATATGAAACCTATTGACAAGATCGTTTAAGGTTTGACAGCAAATTACTGAAAAAAGATGCGCAATGATGAGAACTGAGCATCTGAAACTGCAGTGGTGAATCTTTGGGGGAGCTAAGCCCTCTAGAGGTATTTTTAGGAACCGCAGCTAATAATGTGCGAGACTGCGCCACTGCAAAAAGAAACATGGTCATGAAGCAGAATAACAACATCCAGGCCTCTGTTAAGTTTACAGCTTCCGACTGAAAACAGAATGTTATTGGTAGCAGATGTTGGTCCCCTTCATGTGACGCATGCACCCAGAAGATTACGGTAAAGCATAGCTTGTCTGTTAGTGATTATATGCTTGGTCAGTCTGAGAAAATACAAATTTTTGGGGGGTAACTTTTTTTTCCCCCTTCTGTTTTACAGTTCACTTAGCTCAGCTGTGCCTTCACTTGTTTTTGTTTTTTTTACGTTGCTTATTTTTCTTGCATATGAAAATAAAACCCGTTCAAGCACATTTTTTGGCCTCATCTCATCATTTTGATGTCATTAACAAAAACTGTTTTTATTTACTTTCACAAAAAGCTTTGTTTATCACTGTACTGAAAGGTGAGTGATTAACAGTCCAATTTAAGTGGACGTTTTCTTCATCTTTTTACTTTTGATCCACAGAAACCCTCAGATGAGGTTCAAGAGCAGCTCATCTGAGGCAAAATTTGCTGACGCATAAGGAAAATCAGACAAGTCAAAAGGATTCAAAAAATGCAGTTTAGTTTTACAGTCAGCTACAGACACACGTCATCTGATCCAACAGGTTTGGGTTCACTCATCTATTAAAGAAAGTGTGATCCAATGAGACGAGGGCATTGGGTTTACCGTTTGCCCATTTCTCCCTCTCCAGCCATGTATGGTTCTTCATACCTCAGTTATTTCACCATGAAGGTGGGGGTGTCAGAGTTGAAGCCACGTCAAGCCGTGTTACTGGAACTGACCAGTGTACCTATTCCAAGAATTTTTTTTTTTCCTGCAAACTTCCCATATTTGTCTCTGTGGGGTAAAGTATTTCCACTTGCTTTATACTGTCAGTGGGAAGTAATGCACTGTTATCTGATGGTATTGATCTGTTCTTGGAAAGTTTTAGGGGCCTCGGCTCCTTTCTGTATGTTAATCTCAAGTGACACAAAATGTGAGAGTTGATAGCAGGTCTTATAGGTCTAATATTTGGACTACTTTCTGTGGATTCATATACTTTTCTCATTTAAACTGAAGCATTAGAAAAGTTTCCTAAAAAACATGTAAATGACAGTTAATCCAGCGTTTAAGGCAGTGGTCTGCAACCTTCAACACTTTAAAAGCCATTCAGGTTGATCTCATAATAACAACAACCCAGTAGGAGCTACAAAGTTTCACCCCTTAGAAATTAGAAAAATAGTTTTTCTTTTTTTTTTTTGTAATAAAAGAGTTTAGAACGTTTGACAGATGCTACGACTTCCTTTCAAAATAAGACACCCTGTGCCATATTGGATCATCTCAATGCAGCAAGTTAACATAACATCAGCAGAAATAAAATAAAATAAAACAACAATGCAGCTTTTTGTTGGTACGCCTCATCCATAACTTCTTAAACTTACTGAATCACAATTAAATTAGAGCCAACTGCAATATATCTTTTCTCACTATAAACTGTAATTAAACGGTTGACATTTTTCTAAAACACAGTCCGTATGATTTCTGGTTGTACTTACTAAACTCAAACCCCTTTTCTGTTGTACTTGACGGTCAGAAGTGAGTCAAAAGGTTTAGGGTGACTGTGGTTAATTATGGAGCTGAACTGCTTGATGGATTCTTGGAGCATTATGGGTACTGTAGTCCAGATAAGCCCAGGGGTAAAATCTAAATTAAAGTTTGACTTATCTGACTAATTTGTTTTGCTTTATCTACCTTATAGCCCCAAAAATATGTTACCTTTTAAAACATTTTGTATTTCTTCAACCACAATAGAGGAGTAAAGGCCCAACCTGTGTCTCCCCGGGTCACCAGGCTGCAGACCCTTGGCTTAAGGTATAAGAACTTGGAGGTGATATATAACAGAAATTACTAATGTTGAAAACACTCCATAGATTTTGGCATAATCTATTCTGAAAAGATAAACATAATCAGAAAGATGTCACCATGACCAAAGATGTATCCTCCACTTTAAGGTTGAGCTGATGAGCAGCAACATCTCCTACAGGAAGACTTCACACAGCTATTCACTAACATCTGCACATGTCCGTAGCAACTCTAGCGTCTTTTCTCTTCCAACTGGTTACCCTTCACTTTTTCATTCATTTTTGTGTTGAAGCTCGTTGAAAGGTTACTTTGAAAAGGTTGCAAGTGTTAAAATAAAAAATTCTGGGACAAGTTGCAACTCATAGTAACCACAGTTTGTCATCTTAAAAGCTGATGACTGGTTTGTCTGAGTCATCCATCCAGTTTAAGAACCCATTGAATCCCTTTCGGGGTCAGGGGGCCACCATAGACAATTCAATTCAATTTTCAATTTTATTTGTATAGCCCAAAATCACAACAACAGTCGTCTCGATGGGCTTCGAAGTAAAACATGAACTCAAAAGGATCATGAATACAAAGAGTTCAATAGGAAAATACAAAAATGGACTAACAAACTGACAAAGCTATACTGGCATCCCTGCCCTTAGACCCCCCTTCGCGGTAAGGAAAAACTCCCAAAAAAACCGGATTCCGGAAAAAACGAAGAAACCTCAGGGGTGCCCACATGAAGGAGGGATCCTCCCCCAGGACGGACAGGCGATGTACCAGAACTCTTAGAGAAGAATTAACTTATCTAAATCTATAACTACATATATAAAGTCCAGCAGACGAGCTTCATCCAGTCGTGGTTGTGGGGACAGTCAAAGGCGCGAGTCGAGCTGGCGACAGGAACCACAGCCAGGAGCAGGAGCAAAGACGAGGTACTCGGTCAGGTACAGAGCAGAGACGAGCCAGAGATGAGCCGGAGACAGGAACCACAGCCAGGTGTAGGAGCGGGAGCAAAGGCGAGGTAGACGGTCAGGAACTGGAGCACGGATGAGCCAACTGGAGTCTGGAAGCACTCCCACTCCCCAGGAGGGGAGAGGAAAAGAGGGACAATACATGAATCGCACTGTACCAGACAGAGGCATGGAGAACTAAATGATAAATGATGATCAGGAATGGAGGAGAGGAAGGGTAGAGGTAGAAAAGAAAAGAAGACAGAACCCCAGTGCACCATAGTTACCCCAGCTTCAACTTCTAGCAGCCTTTTAAAGAAATAGTTAAGTTTAATTTAAACAACTTAACATTAAGTTAAATAATCTCTGAATACTAACTAGTCTGACAATAAGCCTGTCCAAAGAGGAATGTTTTCAGTCTAACTTTAAATGTAGAAACTGAGTCGGCCTCTCTTACATGAGCTGGGAGGTTATTCCATAAGACAGGGGCTTGGTGGCTAAACGCTCTACCTCCAACCGTACTTTTACTAATTCTAGGAACCACAAGACAAGGTGGGGTACACCCTGAAGAAGTCACCAATCTGTTGCTGGGCAGAGTTCCTCCAATGACTTGCCCTTTTGTTGTGTTTTTAGTTAAGGTCAAAGATTCAAAAATAAGCAATCTGTTGACTAGACCCTAAAACGTATGGGTATAAGATGACTTTTTACATCCCTGCTCTCAATTTAGGACAGGGGAAGTGATCATAATAATAAATGAAAAGAAACACAAAATGGAGTGAGACACACAAAAAAGCACCATTCAAAAAATGTACAATGTTAAAAAAGGGAGGAAAATAAAAATAGGGCTACATTTAAACTGATTGACTTTCACTGACTTTTCAGCATTGAAAATGGGTTTTCTCATTTGTGTAAAATAATTTTCTATTTAATTCAGTTCTACATATTATTTCTTTATAATGTATAGAAATACACATATTGTACACTTACTTCTCTCTCTCTCTCTCTCTCTCTCTCTCTCTCTTTCTCCCTCTCTCTCTCTCTCTCTCTCTCTCTCTCTCTCTCT